>PVKV010001183.1:0-170792 GCA_004027835.1 Alouatta palliata
CTTCAGAGAGTATTCCAGAAGAAAGAATTGTTATCACAGGGGATGACAAAATAAAAAATCTTACAGAAAAAGAAAAAAAGTTTTACTGTCCTGATCCCCAATGAACTTAGTCCAGAACACTGTTTTTTGCCTACTTGTGCTCACGCCACCCTCGCTGCAGCCATGGTGGCACTATGGTGACAGTGGCCTTACTGAGCATGGACTACATTACCAGAGCTTTAACCATAGGATCTCGCTTGATGAAACCCTTCTAAGAATTCTGAGGGAGACTCACTGTCACTATTATAGATGCAACATTGAGCCCAAGGCTAGACATCGCTGACCCGCAGACCTGGAGTCCGGCTGTTCTAGCACAGGACCATGAACTGAGACCCTCAGACAATGCTGCCTTCTATGCATTTAAAGCGGATCCTTCAGACTATCATTTGCTTATTTATTTTAGATCTGTGGCTCTATTTGAAACTGTTTAAAAGTCACAGTATCCTGTTGGCATGAAATAAAGCCATGTGCATGTATGTCATCTTCTCTCCCTATCTATCATGCGGACGTTACGTCGTTTTTCCTCTTTATAGAGAAAAATTGTTAGTCTTTCCCACATACTTAAAAATTGTCCAAAAAGAAATGTACTTGTTTTAAAATGATGGTTAGTGAGTTCCCGTCTTTGCTTTAACTGCTGTGGTTATACACAGTGCTCTGTGAGTGAGGGTTTCAGCTGAAGAGCTGCAGAGCAGAGGCTTCCTAGAGGAGCCATGGTTGGCAGCATCTCTGCACAGTGTCCAGCTTCCACCCCAGAGCCGCCCTGGGTCAGCATGCACAGACTGTGGTTAGAAAAGGCCTCTTGGCAAGAGAGCATGCCACTGCACTCTAGCTTGAGCGACAGAGTGAGATTTCATCTCAAAAAATGAAAAGAAAAAAAAAAACCCACTACAGCATCTAGGAGAGAGAGGAAGCCACCATGTCTGCTTTGCCTCCGCGATGCATTCTATTTTTCCTGAGCCACAGTTCCCCGGCCACCCTGTCTGTATCGCCTGTTGGCTTGCTCAGCTACACTGCATGCATTTCCTAAGAAAGATGGAGCAGCAGATGAGCAACGGCTGGCACCCCTCGCGCTGTCCAGCCCACAGTGGGAGAAGTACAGCCACATCTGGACGCACCTCTTCTGAGAGCCACGCACTGAGATTTAAGAGCTGATGGTGACGATGACTCTTTCTGGGTTAATCTTTCAAGGATTTCTTTGTATGAAATAAAGATATAAATAAAACAGGAAGGAAATATCAGCAAGCAGGAGAAGGGGGAGGAGAGCATGGCGATGTTGGGGTCTGTAATCACCAAAGTGCTCCTGTCCGTGGCAAATATGAGGGTGATGGGACACAGTAATCCCTTCCTTGAGCTCCTTTACTGCAGTCATGATGACTAAATTTCTTGTGTCTTATCACACTGTCACAGGCTGGAACCAGGAGAAGGGGCTCTGAAGAAAACACAGCATGGAAACCAGAAAGAAGATGATCAGATTACAGCCACTGGATTTGTGAGCCAGTCTCAATCGGACCAGTGCAGGCTTGATTCCAGACCCACCGAGCCTCAGAGCCAACCTCGCCCCCTTCCTTCCTACACATCACTATTTTTAAAGAACCCCCAACCTCTTTCCAATCATGATAGTGTTGCTTTCTTTTCTTTTTCTATTTCCTTATCTATCCGCTGAAAATCTTCCAGTGAAAGAGTACCACTTCAGGAACTTCAGGGTTGAGAAAATCAGATGGATCGGTGGATTTCAAATTAGAAATGCCTCCTAGAATATTTAAAATCAAAACAGATGGGGAAGTAGACACTGAAGTTCTTTGCCCCTTTGAAGAAATGGAGGTGTCTCTTGTAGATATTCTTGGGGGCAGGCAATAGTGGGGTTCTCTTTCCAGTGTCCTCATCACTTTCGTGACTCCAAATCGCCACTGTCACCCTCGAGAGAAGAATGAGACCCAGCTCCGTGCTCAGCATGCCCGATTCTCAGAGCTGCCTGCTTTGCATTTTGAGGGAGAAGGGTTTATGTTGTTTATTGGGGTAGTGACAACAATGCCTGATGTCTGCCTCTCGTTGTGCTTAGCATAACCAGGGTGACATTCATCTTCAATAATGTGAGTGCAGGTGCATTACCTTTGAAGACCTACGGCAGTATCAGAAATAGTAGGGAGTGGCCCGCTGGGACTAACCTCTACCTGAAGTGGCCCAGGGACCCATCAGAAATAGTAGGGAGTGGCCCGCTGGGACTAACTTCTACCTGAAGTGGCCCAGGGACCCATCAGAAATAGTAGGGAGTGGCCTGTTGGGACTAACCTCTACCTGAAGTGGCCCAGGAACCCACGTTTGGCTTCATGGAGAACCTGGACAATGCACCTCTGACCTGCCATGTTCTTCATCCAGGTCCTGCCACTTTGAGTCTAAACTCAGGGAAGGTGCTGCACGCATCAAGATGGGAATGCTTATTCCCTGTTCATCTGGATTTTACAGTCAGCCACAAGATAGATCCATCTAAAAGAGCTTATTTTTGTTTGTTTGTTTGTTTGTTTGTTTGTTTGTTTGTTTGTTTGTTTTGTCTTGTTTCTGAGATGGAGTCTCCCTCTGTCACCCAGGCTGGAGTGCAATGGCACAATCTTGGCTCACTGCAACCTCTACCTCCTGGTTCAAGCAATTCTCCTATCTCAGCCTCCCATGTAGCTGGGACTACAGGCACCCACAACCAGGCCGGGATAATGTTTTATATTTTTTTTTTAGTAGAAAGCAGGTTTCACCTTGTTAGCCAGGATGGTCTCAACTTCCTGACCTCGTGATCTGCCCACCTCAGCCTCCCAAAGTGCTGGGATTACAGGTGTGAGCCACTGTACCTGGCCCAAAAGAGCTTAGTTTTTAAAAAACACTGAGCAAAGACAAGCATGTACAAAAAGCATAAAAAACGATGCTCTGAGGAAAGACTCATGCATTCATTGAACAAATAGGCTAGTTGAGCTGTAGAAAGAAATATGTTGAAATACCCATGCAAAGAAATTTTGAAAAATGTCATATTGCCTTTCATGTTATTTTGACATAGAATCAAAACCATAACAAAATTGCCAGATTTGCAAGCCTAAAGAAAAGTCATTATGGCTAGGGGGAAAAAGAAAGAGCACATAAGACAAAAGCAATGTTGGTAAATGACAGGAAGCATGCCAAGCTCTTCAGTCACATGTAAACTACCATGAAATAAAACAAATCTTGAATTAATAAGAAAATCCAAGGTGTCAATTTTTTGATGTTTTCTTGTTATTTTACCCATATTTTCTGCAGGTTTACATTTTATAGGTGCTGGAGGGAGTGGGTAGTTTTGAAGGGCACTCAGAGTGTTGTTAAAACACTTGCAGTTGAAACATTGCCTGATATTGCCAGTTGCAGTGCTGGTGGGTGACCTGTTGAGCCTCCCCAGTGTTTCATAATCAGTAGAAGGAAGAACTATTACTTTTCATAGAATGGCCATGAAAAACATGCAATACACAGTGAAGTCTCCATGAATATTGTTTACCATTTTTAATGATTGTGTATGTGTGTGGTGATGACCTAAAAGAAAACTGTGGTGGATACACATACATAATTGAAATTGATGGCACTTTCTCTGGATCTGGATTTCCTTGGAATAACTGATTCAGAGGTTTTGTAGGAAAATATACATGTATTTTTAATTGAGACAGGGTCCCTGTGACACTTCGGGTATAGGAGATTAGTCCCAATGAGCATCCCAGGTTGGAGTGCAATGGCACTATCTCTGCTCACTCCAGCCTCAAGTGAACTTCCTGGGCTCAACTGACCTTCCTATTCCAGAATCCCATGTAGCTAAGACTTTAGGAACACACCAACATGCTCAGTTAATTTTTGCAGTCTTTGTAGAAATGGGATTTCGCTATGTTGCTCTGACTTGTCTCCAACTCCTGAACTCAAGTGATCTGCCCACCTTGGCCTCCCAAAGTGTTAGGATTACAGGTGTAAGCCACCGTGCCCAGCCATGTGGAAAATATTTGAATGCTTATTTGTTTGTCAAAAACAAAAATGAAGCCAGGTGTGGTGGCTTACACCTGTTATCCCAGCACTTTGGGAGTCCAAGTTTAATGAATCACCTGAGGTCAGGTGTTCAAGACCAGCCTAGTCAACAGGGTGAAACCTGGTCTCACTCAAATTCTGTATTTCTGTAAAAATAAAGAAAATTAGCTGGGCATGGTGGTGCATGCTTGTAGTCCCTGCTACTTGGGAGGCTGAGCAGAAGAATTGCTTGAATCTGGGAGGCAGAGGTTGCAGTGAGCCAAAATCATGACAGAGTATGACTCCGTCTCAAAAAAAAATTAAAAAAAAGATTTTCCTAGCAGGGTTGCATTTGTGTAGAATTATAATACTTCAGCATTATTGAAATATTGGACCAGCTGATTCCTTGTCTTGGGGTCTGCCTCTGAACTGTGTGATATTTAGCAGCATTCCTCTGCTTAGGATGCCAGTGACATCTCTCCATTTAATCCTGACAATAAAAAATGCTCCAGACATTGCCCAGTGTCCCCACAGGACACAAAATCCCCCCCAGTGAAGAACCTTTGATGTGACCCTCAGATAATCTGAAATGCTCTGGGCAAAGCGATCCTTCACTTCCATCTCTGAATCTGAGCAGACTTTCAACAGCATGCAAGCAGGTTTGCTCAGAGGACAATCAAGTAGCCCTGTGTCCTTGCCATAAATTGTCCTCATTAAAAAATGCACACCTTAGAAGATTAAATACATTGTGGGTTAATCTGGCACACACCTTCTTAGCAAGTCTTCTTCAAACCTTTTTGTTTTCATTGATGGACCTTGCCCCACTGCACAGACAGGCAGTTCATGGCACAGACAACTGTCCACACCGGTAAGACAACTAGAGTCTTAGAATTGATAAATTCCTTATAGTGGTTTAGAAATTATAAAAATAGTTTTGAAAGGTCAGATTTTATGTGCAACACAAATTATATTATATGGCTATTCATAATGTTCTAATTCAGTCCTGTAGTATCAAATAAGAGGGTATATTACTCACAGTCACAAAAGCTGGCTATTGTGCTATATTTTTTAATTATATCAATTTGATAAGCAAAAATAATTTTAAGAGTCATTTATTTTTTAAACTTTTTATTTGGAAATAATAGATTTATGTGCAATTACAATAAGTGAAACAGAGAGATGTCATGCAATCTTTTCCCTTCTCCTCCCAATGCTAAGATCTTGCAAGATCCTAGTGCGATCCCACAAACAGCATATTGACATTAATATGACACAGAGCACTTCCGTTACCACTACCCTGAAAGTCACACCACTTCTCTTCTTCTCACACCCCCTTCTTAGCCCCTGGCTATGACAAGTCTGTTCTCCATTTCTATAACTTTGCCATTCCATGAATGTTATGTGAATGGAATCCTGCATTCTCTGGGGTTGACTCTTTTGCCTCAGCATAATTCTCTGCAGCTCCCTGCAGGTTGCTGCAGATATCCTTATTACTGAGGAGTATTCCACAGCATGGATGGACCAGGGTTGTTTAGTCCCTTACTTATGAATGGTCATCCGAGTTGTTTCCCGGTTTTTGTCTATAGGGAATACAATTTGTGTACACATTTCTTGTGAACATTACTTTTTGTTTTTCCAGAATATATTCCAGAAATGCAATTACCAGGTTGCCTGATAATTGCATGCATACTTTTTTAAGGAGATGTCAACCTGTTTCCAGAGTGGCTGTGCTGTTTTACAGTCCCACCAGCAATGTATGAGTGATCCAGTAGATTTTATCTAATGTCTACTTTTTTTTTTTTTGAAAAACCTTTTTTTCTTCTACTTTTACATGATTTCAATACAATAGCAAAATGCTAATATTTTGACATGGTTAGGCTTTGTGTCTCCACCCAAATCTCATACTGAATGGTAATCCTCCTATGTCAAGGAAGAGATTAGGGGAAGTAATTGGATCATGAGGGTGGTATCCCTCATGCTGTTCTCATGACAGTGAGTAAGTTCTCATGAGATCTGATGGTCTTATGGGGGACCCTTCCCCCTTTGCTCAGCATTTCTCCTTTCTGCCACCTTGTGAAGAAGGTGCCTTGCTTCCCTTCAGCTTCTGCCATGATTGTAAGTTTCCTGAGACCTCCCCAGCCATGCTGAACTGTGAGTCAATTAAACCTCTTTCCTTTATAAATTATCTACTCTTGGACAATTTTTACAGTATGAAAACAGACTAACACAATCTGTATTTACGTTCATTACAGGAATATCATAAAAAGCCCTTTTGTCATTTATCTGAATGATTGCATGACTCTCTTTCTCTTATCTACTGAGTAAAACCACCCTTAAGGAAATATAGTCAAGCCTGACAACAATGATTCACCACTAAAGTAATGCCTTCTAGAACAAAACTGACACTTATTAGCAGAAAATAACCTGGTGCCTGTTCCCTACAATATATCATGCACAATGTCTGTCATAAAATAACATGAACAATTACTAGACATGTGAAGGAGAAAAATATTTATAATCAAGAAAAATGGAGTTAACAGTAACAAACTAAAATATGATCCAGATGTTAGAATGTTAGGAGACAAGGATTTTAAAGAAGCAATTATGACCATATTCAAGAACATAATGACTTAAAAGAATTCTCTCTACTTTTTTTTGTTTGTTTGTTTTGAAATAGAGTCTCACCCAGACTGAAGTGCAGTGGCACCATCTCGGCTTACTGCAGCCTCCGCCTCCAGGGTTCAAGTGATTCTCCTGCCTCAGCCTCCCAAGTAGCTGGGACTACAGGTGGACACCACCACACTCAGCTAATTTTTGTATATTTAGTGGAGACAGGGTTTCAACATGTTAGCCAGGCTGATCTTGAACTCCTGACCTCAAATGATCTCCCTGCCTCAGCCTCCCAAAGCTCTGAGATTACAGGTATGAGCCACCACGCCTGGCAGGAATCTTAATAGGTAATAAAAGCTATGAAACAAATAGAAATTCTAGAGTTGAAAATAAACATCTTAATTTAAAAATATGTCACTAGAAGGACTTCCAGTTTCAGCTCTTACAGATAAAGAACTTGGAAGTCTTTATTTCTATATGTGCAAGAAATAACTAGAAAAACTGAAAATCAGTGAACGTTCTTAGACCCATCAAAAAATTGAGGCTGCAGGTTAAAATAACACCTTAAAGTCTAAAAAGACAACCTCATCCAGAAAGACAAACCTCAGATCTGCTAACCTGAAGCAGAAGTCATAGATGCTAAAACTGGTAGAAACACTTAATAATTTTGATGAATTGTTGGAGGATGAACACGGGCCAGATTTAGAACAAATAAGTCCCAGAGTCTGAAGTCTTAGGGGGTTGCGCATACTTTTATGCACTTTATTTCCAGGAAATTCACCAGATCCTGATGGGGAAGAGCTAAGAAAAGATCCCCTGGGTGGCAGAGGGGCAGATTAATCATAGTGAAATACAATCAAATCCTTCACCACAGCAAAGCCCTATACTCCAGGGAAAAAGAATATCCAGAGACTCTTATTCTATTGGAGAGAAGCACAGTGCTTCCCTTCTATCCCCAAGCAGCCTTTCTGTCTCACCCAAGGAGACATGTAGTTATTAAGGGTCAAGGATTCAAG
Source organism: Alouatta palliata (assembly GCA_004027835.1). Classification (NCBI taxonomy): domain Eukaryota; kingdom Metazoa; phylum Chordata; class Mammalia; order Primates; family Atelidae; genus Alouatta; species Alouatta palliata. Next base: position 7,665 of record PVKV010001183.1, read on the forward strand.
GAAATGGCTTTGGAAAACTGTAGCCTGGGGAAACAGTGGGAGGCCAAGGTTGAGTGAAGTTATACCCTTACAAAAGTCACAGCCTCAAGACATAGGCCAGTGACATGTTGAGACTGAATTAGAATAACATAGAATATGTTCTCCTCTACACCTTATCACCACCGTGACAGAGCTCCAGCATATTGAATGAATTACATGGAAAGAACTGCAAGACAGATTTCCTCCAACGAGGAGTACTTAGGCAAGTCCGAAGTCAAGTGGGGAGGCAGAAATAGGTGTGATGACACTTATACCACTAGCATATGTGAAAAACAACCCAACCTCTAGCCAGATTAACATAAGTACACATTAAAGGCCCTTTTCCTGTCTTTATACTTGATACAATATGTCTGGCTTTCACTCACACACAAACACACACACACACACACACACACACACACACATACACACACAAATACATGATAAAAACCAAGGGGGAAAAAGCATAGAGAACATTGAGCAGTATAAATATCAAACACACATATGCACATATGCACACACACAAAAAACTCAAGCAAAACCATATTCAAACTGCAGAAAGCAAACAAACAAAAAAACCCAGAAAATCTTGAAAAAAGCAGATATGAAACGAGAAATTCAAATATATCTATAGAGGAGTAAAACTAGAAATTACAGCAAATTTATTGTAGGAACCCATGCCAGCAAAAATGATGTGAAATATTTAAAGTGTGGGTGAAACAATCACTCTGCTAGAATTTTATACGAACACAAAAAACAGCATACTAATGTTTAGAGAAGTTTTCTCATAACTGGCAAAAGCTGATAGCAGTCACAATGTCTTTCACTGGAATGAACAACCAATTTCAAGTGCATTCATTTAGTAAAATATTCAGTGGTAAGAGTAAGTAAAGTAATAAGCCACAGGAATCCATGAATAAATATTCAATGTATAAATGCATATTGCTAAGTGAAAAATGCCAACTAGATAAGGCTACATACTATGTGAGCACATGTATATGACACTCTGGAATAGGTACTATTAGAGATAGCATAGCGGTCAGTGGTTGACAAGGGCTCCAGGAGATCAACAGACAAAGCCTAGGGATATTTTAGGGCAGTAGATGTATTCTGCATGACACTGCAATGGTACATATATTACACTGTTCATTTGTCGAAACCCACCGACCTTTACAGCACAAAGAATAAACTTTAACGTATTAAATTTAAAAAGTGTCAGGAGGCTGGGGCAGGAGAACTGCTTGAACCTGGGAGGCAGAGGTTGCAGCGAGCGGAGATCCCACCACTGCACTCCAACCTGGCGCCTGGTGACAGAACCAGACTGCCTCAAAAAAAAAAAAAAAATTAGGAGGTTGAGGATTTCCACATTGGAATGCAAAATGTTATCAAATTCAAACTGCACTACATAGGTATGACGAAACAGTGTCAAAAGAGTTGGAAGAGGCAGGTAGAAAGGTGCTAAGTAATTTTGGAAATGAATGGATTTTGCAAGCTAAAGGCAAAGAAGAACTCTACATAAGCACTGTTCTCTCACTGAAAAATTAATTTCCCACTGGTATATATGTTAACAATTCCAAGAATAAAACTCTACATGTACATTGGTGTTGAATAAGTAAATGGATGGTGAAGAATAGGTCCCGTGTTTCTTATTGTTGGAGTAGGAAGTTATAGGCAAGGAAGGGAAGAATGCAAGAATTATCCATACAAGAATAAATTAGAATATAAGATATCTATATGAACACATATTTAACATAGTATAGACAGATAAAAGCAGATATAGAAATATTCACAGATGTACATATATATATATTTAGGTTACTGTATTAGGGTTCTCTAGAGGGATGGAACTAATTAGTTCTATATAACTAATTACATATATATTTAGTTATGTATATATATAATTAGTTATATATATAACTAATACAATATATATAATTAATACTAATTATATATATAATTAGTTATATAGAACTAATCATATATATATAACTGATACTAATATAATATATATAATACTAATGTATATAATTAGTTATATAGAACTAATTGTATGTATATAATTATATGCAACTAATTACATGTATATAATCAGTTCTATATAACTATATATATAATTAGTATTATATATATAATTAGTAGTATATATAATTAGTATATGTATACTTAGTATATATTTTACATATATAGTTATATAGAACTAATTATGTATATAATTAATATTAGTTATATATATAAAATGCCCAATTTGGGACTGTCATAATTGGCAAAATCTGGCAACAGTCACAATGTCTTTCAATGGAATGAATGACCAATTTCAAGTGCACTCATTTAGTAAAATATCACAGATATACATACATATATATAAGTATAACATGCATATATATGTATAACATACATACATATGTATGTATGTATATCTGTATATATTATTTGTATATATCTGCATATATCTGTATATATAACATATATATATAAGTTACTAAATTAGTCAGGGTTCTCTGGAGGAACAGAACTAATTAGTTCTATATAACTAATTATACATATATATTTATTTCTATGTCTGTTCTTATCTGTCTATACTAAGTTAAATATGTGTTCATATAGATATCTTATATTCTAATTTATTCTTGTATAGATAATTGTGTATTTATTATACATGTATATGTGCATAATTAGTTACATATGTAATGCCCAGTTTGGAACTAATTGTCATAATTGGCAAAAGCTGGTAGCAGTCACAATGTCTTTCAATGAAATGAACAACCAATTTCAAGTGCATTCATTTGGTAAAATATTCAGTGGTAAAATAAGTAAGCCAATAAGCCACAGAAATCCATGAATAAATCTTAAATGCATATTGCTAAGCGAAAAATGCCAACTAGCTAATTATATATATATAATGCCCAGTCCCAAATCTTGCTTTCTGAAACCATTTATCAATGAAATAAAAAAGTATTATTTAGAAAAATAGCTGGTTTTAGGACTCAGACAAGAAATAACACAAGGTAAACTTTGATCGTCATATGTCTTGCAGTGTTTGAAAGTAAGGACGCAAGAAAAAAAAGAGTTATTGATAGAAGTATGTCAAAAGGACACAGTGCCAACTGAAAACAGCCCATGATCAAAACTGAAACAATTTGACAGACAAAAAACTTTGCATTGAATTACAATTTAAAGAATAAAATAAATGTCCACAAAAACTATTATGTAACTAAATAAATTATATATATAATTATATATATATATAATTAGTTACTCATATATATATATATGCGTGTGTGTATATATATATATATATATATATATATATATGAGTTTATTAAGTATTAACTTAGACAATCTTGAGGTCCCATGATAAGCTGTCTGCAAGCTTGAGGAGCAAGGAGAGCCAGTCTGAGTCTCAAAACTGAAGAACCTGGAGTCCGATGTCCCAGGACAGGAAGCATCCAACACAAGAGAAAGATGTAGGCTGGGAGGCTAGGCCAGTCTCTCTTTTCACATATTTCTGCCTGCTTATATTCTAACCTGGCTGGCAACTGATTAGATGGTGCCCACCAAGTTTAAGGATGGATTTGTCTTTCCCAGTCTACTGACTTAAATGTTAAACTCTTTTGGCAACAACCTCACAGGCACACCCAGGATCAATACTTTGTATCTTCAATAAAATCAAGTTGCCACAGTATTAGCCATCACAGTTACCATATGTTCATATATCTCTTTGCTCTCCCAGCCAAAAGGGCAGGTCCTAGAAATAATGACTTCCTAGCAGTAAAAACAACAACAAAAAACGTAACACCCAAATATTGTGTTTGTTTTGTTTTTAAGAGAAACAAGATGCCACTATGTTGCCCAAGCAGGTCTCAAACTTCTGGTCTTAAGCAATCCTTCCACCTCAACCTCCCAAAGTGCTGAGATTATAGGCATAAGCCACTTTACCCAGTCCCAAATTTTGCTTTATGAAACCATTTTTCAATGAAAATTTTAAAAAAAGAACTATTTAGAAAAATAGCTGGTTTTAGGACACAGACAAGAAATATACAAGATAAACTTTGATCATCACATATCTTGCAGTGTTCAAAAGTAAGGAGGTAAGAAAAAGAAGTAAGCATTGATAGAAACATGTCAAAGGGACAAAGAGCCAACCAAAAACAGCCAATGATCTAAACCATAGCAACTTGAGAAAAAAAAAAAGATTGCATTGGATTATAATTTAAAGTATAAAATAAATATCCACAAATCAAAACTATTACGTGACTAAATAAACTAATAAATGTGATATAATAAAATAATCATATGCAGAATAATTCCAAATACTGTGCATAGACATTTTTTTCTGAAGGAGATGAAGCACAGCAGCATAACTCCTCAACCACTAAGTGTAAGCTACACATAATGATGTCCTTCCAAAAAGTACCATAGAAAAGGCAAAGACTAAATTTACGGTGGAAAAATTCAAGAAACATTTCATCAGCAAGATACTCAATGTTAATGTTAGCAGTTTTAAGATATATAGTAGTTTATATCCTTGATATAATGTGATCAGAATGTCCGTTTCCCTTTGTATTTTTTCCCTTAAAACCCACAACTCCACCTAATCATGAACAAAACAGGTAAATGCCAGTCACATGGAAATATAACAATGCTTCTAAAAATGTTTAAGGTCATCAAAAGTAATGAAAGTCTGAGAAATTATCACAACTAGAGGGACACAGCAACTAAATGTCATGGGATGTCCAAAATGGGAGGCTGGAACAGAATATAAGGTAACAGCTCAGAGTATATGATTACATAAAGTTAGTTTGTAATATATCAGTATTTGTTCACTAATTGTGATAAATATTCCAGACCCATGTGAGATGTTAATAACAGAAAAAACTGGTTATGAGGTCTCTGAGAACTCCCTGTACAATCTTTGTAATTTTTAGCAAATATAAAGCTATTATAAGATTAAAAACTTTACTGAAATAAGTCACTGAAAAGACAACAAAACATTGAAATCTGCATAAGAAAAGGTAATAAATTTGAATATAGAACCAACATAAATTTTCTAAGATGAAGAGCAGAGAGAAAAAATATAAAAAGAAATAATAAAAGCTCTACTGATTTGTGAAAAGTACCAATCTTTCTAAAATACGTGTAATTATACACGCAGTGGAAGAAAGGCATTGAAACAAAAACATATTTAAAATAATCAAATTTATCCAAGTTTGGTGGAAAATATCAACCTAAACAACCAAAAAATCTATGAACCACAAGGATATAAATAAAATGGGAAACAAACAGAAACACAAAATATTCAAATTTCAATATAAAAAGAAAAATAATTAATTGAAGCATTTAAAAGTAGTCAGGGAAAAGAAAAGACATATAATCTGCAGGGGAACAATAAAACAGATGATAGCTGACTTGTCATCAAAAATAAGTGAAATTAAAATCCTAAGATAAATCCTTAAAGTTCTGGAAGAAAAACAAAAAAGATCATATAAGCCTTTATTGAGTCAAAATATTCCTATATTGAGATAAATTTTTTTTACATAAGCAGTAGATGAGAAGTTATGTCACCAGTAGATCTGCCCTACAAAGATGGCTAAAGAAAATTCTTCAGGCTAGAAGAAAATGAGAACAGATGGAAACACAGATCTTTAGGGAAAAAAAAAAGAGCACAATAAATAATAATTGGGTGGGTGAACATGAAAGACTCTTCTTTAAAAACATTTGAATACAAATTTTAAGACAAAAATAATATTGTATTTTTATGAATGTGCATATAAATGACATGATATTAGCATAAAAGATAGGAATAAAGATATTTTACATTTGTAAATTTATTACATTTTATTTGAATGGGTACTCAGTATCTCTATGTAGAGATAAATAAGTTAAGAATATATATAGTAATTTGAAAAACAACCACAGAAAATATGAACATCTGTAACTACATATTCAATAGAGAAATTAAAAGAGAATTATAATAAATATTGCTATAATCCAAAAGATGTCAGAAAGAAGGGGAAAAACAGATGAGAATATCAGAAAGTCAATAGTAAGATGATAAACATAAAATCAACTGTAAAAATCATTTTATTAATAATAAAAGAAAAAATATGTACAACTGAATGGCATAGATTGTTGAACATGACTAAAAATATAAGAACACAATTGTTTGCTGTCTATGAGAGATGTAAATTGATACATAATGCAACTACACCCATAAGAATGTCACTGTGAATATGTTTAATATCAGAAAAACTTGGAAGATGAGATAATATCACATTCTATTATTATAAATGCATCGAATTGTTAGACTGAACTAACAATTATAAATGTACATCATAGTAAGCTTTTGTGGACATAAAGCAATAGTCTTCATGTCATAAAGCAGAACTCAAGAGAACTGTAGATAAATTCACAGTCATTGTTGGATATTTAATATCTTTTGCTCAGTGTTTTATAGAAGTCTGAGCAGAGGATCAGTAAGCATGCAGGTAAACTCAACAATACTACCAACTATCTACATTTCACTGACAAATTTACAACACTATACACAACAGTGACAAAATAGACATTTTGTCTTAAACTTGAAATGTCAAGATAAACTATATGTTGAACCATAAAATGTGTGTCAATACATTTCATGTGATTTATGTACTGTTTTGCACATTCTCTGGCCACAATAGAATTCTATTAGTATAATTAATAATAAAATATCTAAGATATTCCCAATAACACATTAGTTAGAAAAGAAATTACGAGATACATTAAGACATATTTCAAACTAAATGATAATAAAAATAAAACATACGAAAATGTGTGGAATTTCTGCAGCGACAGTGTTCAGTGTGCAGTTTTATACGTTAAATGCTTATGTTAGAGAAGAAGACATGTTTATGGTTATTTCTCAAAAGATAAAAGAGCTTGTTAAGGAATTAATTGTATTTAAACTATGAAGAAGAAAATTAGAAATATTTTTTAAAAGTTATTAAAATAGATGACCACAAATAGAAAAGAAAATAACAAAGGCAAAATTGTTTTTTTTTAAATCATCACTAAAATGATAAACATTTAGCAAGACCAACAGAAGAAAAATGATGAAGATAGGGATAGATGTAATATATATAGAGAGAGAAAGGGTGACAAAATAAAGTTTTAGAAATAAGAGATATACCACTGTTGCTACCATTGTTCAAAAATAAAACCATATAATACATAAGTTATGCCAATAAAGTTTAAAACTTAGAAACGTAAACTGACTCAAGAAGAAATAGATAATCCAAATAGTGTGTGTGTGTGTGTGTGTGTGTGTGTGTGTGTGTGTGTATGTGTATATAAAATTAACTACATAAACAAACACATATCCCCTAAGTAAAACTGCAGGTCTAGATGGCTTATACAGTGAATTCTATCAACCACTTGAGGAAAATATAACAAAAATGCTACAGAATTATTTTACAGAATTGAAAAAGTGGTTACATTTCTCACCTGGTTTTATAAGAAACACCTAACCCTGACTCCAGAATTTGAGAAAAAGGTTTTAAGAAAGCCATATAAGTAGTTCATATGATTTGAACTTTATCAATTTGCATACATAAAAATGCAAAACTCCTAAAAAATATTCTATTCAATCAATCATCACAAAGTGAACGGATAATTGACCATAACCATGTAAAGTTTACCACTGGAATGCAAGGATAGTTTAACAATAATAATAATCAGTCAATTTAGAGTATTCTGCTTCCAGCCATGTTGAAATAACTGACATCTTAATTGTCAACTTTCTGAATAAAAGTATAAAAACTAAATATATATATATATATATATTTATTTATTTATATTTAGACTTTGGTATAATAGTAGCACAGTACTTTCAGTGGAAGAATTATCTAATGTGAACCCTACAATTTCCTCAGGTTTCTATCTAAGGCTTTTTTTGGATTGCTGAGGATAGAGGTGTCACTAAGATGGAGAGAGAGAGATTCAGGTAAGCTGAGTTAGTGGAGACATCCTGAGTCGGTCAACATAAAGAAGGAAGCTTGTAGAGGAAGAGGTACTGTTATCATCATAAAAGTTTAATTGACTCTACTGATGATTTTTTCTCTATGTATGAGTAGGGAGAAAAATCCTCTAGGCCGAAAACAGAACTACTGAGAAGCTGTAAGCAGAACATTTTTAAAAATAAGAAAGCTTTTTTTATAATAAGTGGCCATCTTGGAAAGACATTGTTGAACATGAAAGACACCAAAGATTGTTCATATGTTAATAGCAGGATGAAACTAGTGTTAAAATATTCCAAAACCCAGACCAAAAGCAGTTTACTTACAAATTTTGAAAGGATCATCATGATCTTCAATTAACTGAACTGGCACAGTAGAACAGAGCTCAGAAACGTGAATGTGGTTTACTATTTTAAAATAAAATCATGTAACTTGCCATATTGGAGGGCTCTCAGAATAAATATAGAAAAGGCTTGTGAAAAAATTAAATTTCACATGTGATAAAGACTATAAAATGAAAATAGAAGAGAAATCCTTACGCTAATAAAAGGAATGTACACAATTGTAACAGCAAGCATAACACAAAAATAAAATATTGGATACATGTCTCTAAAGTTCATGAAAGAAGGAAGAAGACTCATTGTTCAATTTTTGTATTCAACATTCTATTGGATGTCTGAGCCAATGCAATAGGAGAAGAAAAAGAAATAAAATAAGTCAAATTGAAGAGAAATAAATAAAACTTGCTTTATTTGTAGAATACATGATTATGAACATTAAAAACCATCCTAAGATATTTATATAAAAGTTACATTGAATTAATGAGTGAATTATGCAACATAATGGACTGCAAGGTCAACATAAAAAAATCACTTGTTTGCCTATGTTCTAGCAATGAACAATTAGAAAATGAAATTAAAAGGAATAAAATTTATAGTAGCATGAAGCTATAATAGCTTTAAACATAAAGTTAACAAAATATGGGCAAGGTCTATCTATACATTGGAAATTAATAATGTAACTCAGACTAAAGATATGAATAAGTGGAGAGATAAATTATTTTCTTAGAAAGCTCAATGATTTTTTAATGACAATGTTCTCTCAGATTTGCCAGTCATTTCTATGCAGTCCCAATGAAAGTCTCAGCAGATATCTGTTCCTATTTGACTGATTTGAAAAATGTGTACAAAAATTAACAAGCCCTAAAATAATCAAACTTATTAAAATTGATGAATATAATTAGATAACTTAAACTATTTGATTTTATGTCTAAATATAAAACTACTGCCATCAAGTTTTATTTTGATGTATTCACATGGTTAATGAAACAGAGAAGATAATCAATCCATAAATCAACATATACCCATATATGTGTATACACATATTCATTTCATTATTTAGAGCTGTATATATATGGTATCATATTATCTATTTCTTGAAGTATAAAAGAGTTGATACATGAAGAGTAGTTTCTTTTGTTTCAAATTGGGTTTTGTTTTGCATTTTTAATATTATTTACCTATAAAGTTTGATGAGAAGTTGATTATTATGTATTACATTTTCACCTGTATAAACTATTATCTTTATAATATCTGTATAAACTACTATCTTTATATCATGTAGTTATTTAATTTGAATTTCACTTTTTCTGGCATTAATATTGCTACTGTGTCTGCTAATATATTTATTATGCATCATATTTTTAATTCCTATGTTTTTCAGTTTTAAGCGTCTTTTTTGTAAACAACTTTTAGTTTAGCTTAATTATTTTAATGTGATTGTTTAACTCCTTTGTGTCTATTTCTATAACTGATAATTTGATCTATTCCCTTCTTTGAGAACTAATTTTTTTATAGACTCACATTTTTTTGCTGATTTAGACCCTATTAATATCATAGCTATTAAGCTAAAGAATGCCTACAGATTGGTTTTGTTTTTGTTTTATTTTCTGTTATTGTGACGAACAGTGCTACCATTACTATGACACTTGAGGTGTCCAGAGTACTCTCACTTGTTGACCCCAACTTCTCCCCATCCTACATTTTTTAAGATACTTTTTAAAGTATTATTTTATTTTTTATTGACAAATTATAATTATATATATTTACAGGGTAGAATGTTATGTGTCAATGCATGCATACATTGCAAAATAATCAAGTCAAGCTAATTAATGTATTAAATATTTATCATTTTATTGTGTTGAAAGCATTTAAATTTCTCTCTTTTAGCTATTTGGAAGTATTTGGCACATTATTATTAACTCTAGTCTCCATTCCGTGCAGTAAATTGCCAGAAAGTATTCCACCTGTGTATCTGAAACTTTGCACCCTTTGACCAAAGTCTCTTCTTTCCATGTCTACCTCACCTCCCTGCTGCCTACCACCCATCACCAGACTTCCTGCCTTTGGTAGCCACCATTCTACTCTGTATTTCTAGTTCTCCTTTTTTAGATTACACATTTAAAAATCTATTCATCCACTGATGGGCACTTCAGCTGTTTTAATAGTTTGCATATTGTGAAGACTGGTGATGGGTGGTAGGCAGCAGGGAGGTGAGGTAGACATGGAAAGGAGAGAATTTGGTAAAGGGTGCAAAATTTCAAGTACACAGAAGGAATACATTCCGGTGATCTGCATGGAATGGAGACTAGAGTTAATAATAATGTACTAAATACTTCCTAATGGCTAAAACAGAGGAATTAGGAATATAAATGTTTTCAACACAATAAAATGATATTTAAGTTGATAAATATGTTAATTAGTTTCATTTGATCATTCTGCAATGCACACATGCATTGACACATAACATTCTACCCCGTAAATATCTATAATTTGTCAATTAAAAATAAAATAATACTTTTGGAATGAACATGAAAGTGCATACATCTCTTCAAAGTACTGATTTCAATTCCTTTGGAGATCTACCCAGAAGTGGGATTGCTGAATCACATGTTATTTTTATTTCTACTCTTTTGAGGAACTCCACAGTGTTTTCCAAAATGGTTGTACTAATTTATAACACCACCAACAGTGTATAAATGATCCCTTTTGTCCACATTCTCACCAATACCTGCCTTTCATCTTTTTTATAATAACCAGTTTAACCCATGTGAGATGGTATCACATTGTGATTTTGATTCACATTTGTCTGATGATTAGAGATGTTGAGCAGTTTTTCAAATATCGGTTGGCAATTTGTATGTCTTCTTTCGAAAAATGTTTATTCAGGTCATTTGCCTGTATTTTAAGTACGGTTATTTGTTTTCTTATTATTGAGTAGTTTGAGTTCCTTGTATATTCTGAATATTAGCCCCTCGTCTAATATATGACATGCAAATATCTTCTCCCAATATGTGGATTGCTTCTTCATTTCGTTCATTGTTTTCTTTGCTGAGTAGAAACTTTCAAGTTTCATGCAATCCCATTTGTCTGTTTTTGCTTCTGTTGCCTGTGCTTGTGGGGGTCATATTCAAGAAATCACTGCCCAGATCAAAATCACGGAGCTTTTTTCTTATGTTTTTCTCTAGTAGTTTTAGAATTTTACATCTTATATTAAAGTCTTTAATCCATATTAAGTCGACTCTTGTATAAAAGATGAATTAAGTGTTCATTTTTATTCTTCTGCATGTAAATATCCAGTTTCTCCAGTATCATGTACTTAAATAACTGTCCTTTCTCTTTTGTGTGTTCTTGACACCTATGTCAAAAATCAATTAGATACAGAAGAAATATTCTTCAACACAATAACTATACATAACTAACCATATATAACCACAATAACCATATATAACTAACCCACAGCAAACATCACACCCTATAGTACAGATTGAAAGCTTTTTTTCTAAGATCAGAAAAAGAACAACTTTGCCCACTCTCACCACTTCTGTTCAACATATACTGGAAGCCAGAGGCACAATAATCACTCACTCTACATTTTTATTTTCATTATACAACGTCAAACTGTGGTGTTTCCATCAGTGTATCATTTTTTATATTATTATTCTTTTCAAGCAATTATTTGGTTTCTATGAGTTATAATTTTTAATAGGAGACTTTTCTGTTGGAGAACTTGGAATCTAAACCTGTATCTCTAAAACTGTGATTCTTTTAAAAATGATTAAATTAATAATCTAAATGTTGTCAATAACACCGATTAAACATCTAGAGAACTGGATCAATTTCTTAAATTTTATTATGTTATCTTTGAATCATGGTAAAACCATTCAAATTGTATGTAGAATTGTATTTACATTTTACATTATTTTTAGGAAAAAAAAATTGTACTTACAGAAGTCAGCTATTTCCAAAACGATAAAGTTATCCAGAATTTCAGGCCAAACACATGATATACAGCAAAATAAAGGCAAAGAGCAAGAAATTCATGTGCATGGGCTTTTCTCGTTCTGATGTGCACTCCACTCAGATACTTTGCAGACATACCTCTGTCACACTGCTGAAGCTAGAATGAATACCTACGCTGCTGAAAGAAGCCTCCTACCTCAAGACAGTGGGTCTAACTGCATGTTAAATAGTACACACTTGTGGGAATTTCAAAAGCAAAAACAAATTCCGAAAGGAAAACCCCAGAAAAGTCATGCTGTTTAAAAGACGACTGTTGAAAATGAGCATCTCCTCTTCTCACTTAGACTAACGGCTTCACCGAATCCCAGTGCCTTTGGGTGTCACTATAACTGGATGCTCTACTGTGCTAAGATCAGTACCTGTATACTCATAGTATTGAAATGTGCAGATGCATCCCAATTTATGGAATAAATCTAAGGTAGTAGTCTGTTTCATGTTGAATACACACCACACACATACACACACACACACGCATGCACGCAAACACATACTGTTTAAAAAACTGAGCTGTGATAGAAAGCTTTCTATAATGTGACTAATGTGCATTACACATTTCAGCTACTATCTATTTTCCATTACTTTTGGCTCACAGATGGTGGTTATTTATCCTAGAACATTTTTTCTTATTTCTTGTGCAGAGAAGAAATCTAACCACATCATGATCTTTTGTCTTCCTTCTCCTCTGCTGGGATAGATGGGGAAAACAGGTGGTTTCAGACTTTCCAGAAAAAAAAAATACACATAAATTTCATGTTTGCCAACAGAGCTAATAAACTAAATGTATTCATGTCTATGAACAAAATAAATTACTAAGTCTATATCATTAATAAAGACATATGAAACCTTTCACATTATGTCAAATTATTAGAATTAAGAAGCTTGAGAGAGGTAGAGCAAGCCAATAAAACCTGAATATGCTAAGTGATCATTAGAGCTGGGTGTGATAATTGAAATTTGCTTTACAGTAATTTCATTAAAAATTCATAACTATTCTAGCCTTTCTCTTTCTCTGCCTGAGCTAGTGAGGAGTTAAATGATGTTGGTGTAGGGGCTTAGGATGTGTACACGTTGTTGATGACAGCTGAAAACAGGAGGTAGATAACAGACTTGAGGGAAAGGCAAAACAGAGATAAACAAAAAGGCTTTCTTGGGGTCTTGAGTTTTGGTCTTCTCTCTAAATAGGTATCTGTTTCTAAATTAAGTTTTTAAATTCTAGATATTTTTTTTTCTTATTTCTAATCTCATGATGCCCAGTGTTTTGGCTAATATTGAATTCCTGGCAGTTATCCTGGACAGATAATGTTACAAAGTATTTCATCTCTAAAGATGACATTTTCCATCACCCATTAAATTATTTTTCTAAAAAATTACAGGTGGGATGAAAATTACTGGCATTAATATTTTATCCTCCAAAAGTCTCTCTGAGAAATGCATTACATATAAACACTCATTGTAGACCACCTGAGATGAGAAGTTCTGAGGCACATATTTCCAGAAAGGAGCCTGATTTTATCTCATGATCATCACCAATTCATGAATTTGTTTTATGAAGTCTTGGATGTTGAGTCTAAGAAACCAGTTACACTTTGAATGCTTCAAAGTCTCATGCACGTTCCAGTGTGAAGAGGGGTCTGTCAAATTTAAAATGCATTTTACTAAATATATTACCCTTTAAAAATAAGTCCTTTGTGTTTTGAAGACAATTTGACCATGTGTTTTTAATTCATTTTAAGTTAGCTTACTAAAATGTTTATTTGTAAGAGCTCTTAGAAGTCCAAAAAGCCTTAAGAAATTGATTTGCCAGCCATTTGAAGCTTTTATCTCAAGAAAAGACATCTTCATTTGCTAAAACAGAACAACCAGACTTTCCCATGGTAGTTTTTCATAAATCTTAAATTTCAAAATGTTTTGATACATTCTAAAAAGTTAAATATTTATGATTATTCTCATCTTAAAGCTTTAAAAGCTTGATTTCAGATTTCATAATCATTGCAGTATGTTAGATAAATATTTTTTTCAATCATTTAATGTATGTGTTCTAATGACACTGACATATAAAAGAAATAACCTCATAATTATGTATAATAGGAGATAGAGTTGTACCAACCACAAATTCCTTAAATGAGATTTGGAATGTTAAAATCTTGCCTTTGACAGGTTTGTGGTATATATAAAATAGCAGCTCATACCCAAGATAACCCTATTTAGCAAAGACTAAACAATAATTTGTTTGGCTTAAGTTTGGATTTTTATCAATTTGCTTTTGTTTTGATAATACATACTCTCAGAAGGAGTTTGTATATCAGTTAATATCTAAGGGACAAATAAAATTAGAAAATAAAGAATCATTAAATTTTGTCACTGATTTGTATCTTAAACAAATATCAGTATATCACAAACCATCTTAGAAATTTTAAATAAGTTTGAGCAAAAAATCCAGTACTCATAAGCGAGACTTTCACAAGAATTCCTTATATTATTTATTTGGGCTATTTTATTTTTTAGCCTCTAAAAAGTTGCGGGAAACGTGCAGAATTCTGTTTGAAAATCATCCTTCTAAGGGAAACCTCCTTCAGAAGCATCCTGTAGTGAGCTGGAATTAAATCAAATTACTCTCCATCGACCACAGTTAATGTAATTTTACAGGTCAAAACATGGTTTTAAAGGGGTCTTAAATACACAGCCCAGACCTGGTCAATTCTCCTGCAGTTGCTCACTTGTTCTTTGAATGTCCCCACCTTCATGGAAGACTTAGGTACTTGAATTGCACTTTTTCCATCTATTACCCTTCTCAGCTTTACTGACCTCCATGTTTGAGGAAGCATTATTTTTCCTCCAGTGTAATCATCCAGCATAGAATGGGCCTTTTGGTCACTGGTGTCATCTACAC
Source organism: Alouatta palliata (assembly GCA_004027835.1). Lineage (NCBI taxonomy): Eukaryota > Metazoa > Chordata > Mammalia > Primates > Atelidae > Alouatta > Alouatta palliata. Next base: position 22,925 of record PVKV010001183.1, read on the forward strand.
TCAATATACGCCACACTCTGAATTTCATTTTGTCCATGTAGTTTGTCTAAACTGGGGCAGCTCCTCAGTCAAAAAGGCATCTCTGTCCATACATCAGCAGTGCCCAGCTCAGGCCACTTAGAACTGATGAGCTTTTATAGTGTCCTTACATATTCTGTGTCTATGTCTCCTTCTGTCTCACTGGTGATGTGTTCAAACAATCACATGGCTGTTCTCCAAGTAGCAAAACTGAGGCCACCTGGCAAGAGAGAGCTGTCTGTTTCTAGTCCCTTCCCATCACTGATCTGTATTCACATGTGCTCTTCCTCCCAGTCCATAGCTTCCTTCCATAGCTTTTCTGCTCTCACAATTCTTCTGTCTAGAAAGCCTCCCATTTTCACACCCCACTTTTGACCAGGGTAACTTCTTTGTATCTGTCAGTCAAGCCCCTTTCAGGAAGAGCTGTTCATGACCCCTTGTCTTGTGGGTTGCCGTGATTTGCTCCACTGAGTGCCTCCATACAAAGCACTCATGCTTTCTGCTAACATTATTGGTACACAGAGCTTTCTCTTTGCAAAGGGCATACCACCCCCCTCACTAAAAGAGATCATAAACCCTTACACAATGAGGATTACTTCTTTCTCATCTGTATGTTCCCTCAGTGCCAAGCAAAGATGGTCCCAATGTTTATTTAATGATGCATTCTGAAGATAGAAGCCATTTGATGTTTCCTGAATGAATGAAGCATAGTGTGGTCCTCTTGAGGTGAAGGGAAAATTGAAACTGTTTTAATGCTTCACTTCACCTAGCATCATGCTGGGACTTAGAAATGTATTATTGAATATTAATTATCATATTTCCAGAGTTCATAATGACACTCTATTCACAGATCTGCAGTTATTTTTTGCCAGTTGCACTTAAGTCACTTTGGACCAGTTAGTTTTTCCACGTGTCTGGCTGCTTACTCTCAAGGCCCTTGGGTGGTTTCCCTTTTACCTCTTAAATATAGGTCTTCCTCAATGATCCAGGACTCCTATTCTCCCTGGAGTGTTTTCTGGACTATGTGATCTAACCACTTGATCTAATTCTCTGCAGTTTTCTCAAATGCACTCCCCTGGCTTCAATTTCTTCCCTGATTGCCTATCTGCTAAACGTCTCTACCTGGATGAACAGAAAACTTCTCATTCTCAAACCATGTAAAGCAAAATTTCTTATCTTCCTTGTAAAGTCATGCTATTCTTCCTGGTTTCCTATTTTGATGAAGAACACTTACCCTGATGCTCTCTGATATTCTACCGAAAAGGCGCTAAATCCCTCAGGTCCTGCCTCTCAGAAGACACGTGTCCACCCATACTCCACTGTGTCAATTCAGGCCTAGGCATACAGACCCCTCCACCACCAGCAAGCTGCCCCACCTAGCTATTCCAGCAACCTAAAATGAGTTGGGCATGCCCCCGCCCCTAACATGTGCCAGTTCCTTCTTTATGTCTTTGTTCTTGATTCCCTTTTTCCTCAAGCTTAATCTATTTGTCCAATTTTTCTTCACTGTTCAGAGCAAAGACAACATTCTCCAGTGAGTGTCTGATAGTCAGCCTCAACACACACACACACACACACACACACACACACACACACGCACACTTTCTCTCTGTCTCTGTCTCTCTCTCTCTCTCTCTCTCTCTCTCTCTCTCTATTACAAGAGCATCTAACTTGTCTTACAGATTTATTTCAGTCAACTAAGGTGAGTTCCTATCTCTCTTTGCTCAGACATGAAACTTCCAGTGCTACATCAGTCAAGTTTAAGGAAGACCAGGAGGGCTTGGGACTTCCTTATTAACTAATTGTCTATAAAATTCTAAAATATTTAACAGATTTTGTTTTCACTGAAGTTGCTACTATTGGATACTGAATTAATGTCATAAAGTTGAATGATTGTTTTAATCTATTGCTAATATCTTCTAAATAAAACTATGACATTTGTGGCATTTAATGCTATTTTAATGTTTTATAATAGCCTCACAAATAATTTTCAAAATCTTTAATACGCAACAGAGAAGACTGTATTTGGTTTTACATGCTTTAATTCTGTTTTCCTCATATTTAGTGACTCCATGACCATTTCAATATTGTGTTGTTTCTCCTGGTGAAGATGGCATGAGAATTTATTTGTTCTTATGTAGTCTATAGTTTATCAAAGTATGCTCAAAATGTGTTGGAGGCTAAATAAACAGTTTTTGTAGAAATAGTTTAATTTTGTGGAAAAGTTTTAAATGATGTGAAAACCTAAACAAGAACACACAACACTGTGTGTAGCTGTGTGATGTTTTCATTGTAAGGTCAGCCCAAATTTATCTTTCCTCAAAAACAAAGGTAAAAAAACTGCATAGGGCCAGCTGTGGTCCCAGGCAGTCAAGGACATAAGGCACAGGTTCCTGTCGATTTGTTCTGGAGACCATGGGATCTGAGTTCCTTAATGTCTCTAAGTCGGTTAGCTCATGTAAAAATGTGAATAATAAGGTTTTTCCTATGGAAGGGAACTGTTCACATTCAGGTCAATGATCATGCAGGGTTCCTGGTGGAACTCTGGCCCCATGAGAGAGGCGAGCAAATGGTGCTGCTTATCAAGCATTCTCGCCATCTATTCTCTGATTTACTCAGACCTGGTGGGTGTAAAGGGCCTAGAAAAGCTTATTCTAATATCTCAACTACAAAACAATATGCATTTGAATTGCTTTTGAGTTTGGACACACATAACTTGTAGCTAAAATCTTTAGTTTTATATGCATTGAGAATACCATAGTATATTTTGCCAAGTTTACCAGAGTTGTGAAGTCATTTTCAAATTGTTCCTCTCTCTTTTAGTTTTTTATTCATGCTATTCACACACATTGATTTTACAAAAAAAAAAAAAACTGGTTTGGATAATATTTAGATAACGTCTTCAAACTCCACCAATTCTTCCTGTAATAGTAAATGCATACTGTGTTATATAAATAAGTTGTAAATTATTATGGCTCCTTTTATAAATAGGAATTTAAGGACTGGCTGGGTTCAGATCTTGACATAATGTGATCCTTTGCCACATTACCTATTCACATTCCACTGAATGGAATCCGAAGCAGGTCCCGGGAGCTTCATGTTAGAAGAAGCCACGAGCCTCAAAAGAAGGACTGAGGCATTTGCTTTTGGGTTCTTGGTCATGAAGTATTTGCTTAAGCCAATGTCTAAAAGGGCTTTTCCAATGTTATCTTCAGAATTTTTATGGTTTCAGGTCTTAGATTTAAGTCTTTGATCCATCTTGGGTTGGCTTTTGCATAAGCTGAGAGGCGAGGATCCAGTTTTATTCTCCCACATGAGGCTTGCCAGTTATTCCAGTACCATTTGTTGAACAAGGTGTCCTTTCCCCACTTTATTTATTTTTTATTCCTTTTGCTTTGTTGGAGTTCAGTAGGCTGTTAGCATTCAGCTTTGTTTTTGGGTTATTGTTCTGTTCTATTGGTCTATGTGCCTGTGTTTAGTTCAGTATCATACTGTTTTGATGACTATGATCTTGTAAAATTGTTAGAAGTAGGATAATGTGATGCCTCCAGAATTGTTCTGGTTTTACTCCATGATTGTTCTGCATGTGTGATTTAATTTTTACATATATCTTTATAGTTTAATTGAATTTACTTAGGTGATAATATGAGATAAATATTTAGTTTATTTTTTAAAAACCCAATGTATTATCCGTATCTCACTCAAGTGAAAGGGCCATCATTTCTCATTGAAGGTTATAACTGCTTCAATGTTAAGATTCATGCTCTGGTTAGCAAATACTAAATTGGGTTTTAGAAGTTTGTTATCCATTGTTGACCTCAGTCACCATTTAAAAATCAACATTAGGTTGTTTCCTCAGGATTTGTGATGGTTAATATTGACTGTCAACTTGATTGGAGTGAAAGACGCAAAGTATTGTTCCTGAGTGTGTCTGTGAGGGTGTTGCTAAGGAGATTAACACTTGAGTTAGTAGACTGGGAGAGGCAGACCCACTCTCTGTCTGGGTTGGTGCCATCTGATCAGCTGCCAGGGTAACTAGAATAAAGCAGGCAGAAGGACATGGAGTGATCAGACTTGCTGAGTCTTCTGGCCTCCATCTTTCTCCCATGCTAAGTGCTTCCTGCTCTCAAACATCAGATTCCAAGTTCTTCAGCTTTTGGACTCTTGACTTACAATAGTGGTTTTCCAGGGGCTCAGGGCCTTTAGCCACAGACTGAAAGCTGTACTGCAGCTTCTCTACCTTTGAGGATTTGAGACTTGGACTGCCTTCCTTCTTCCTCACCTTGTGGATGGCCTATGTGGGACTTCACCTTGTGATCCTGCAAGTTCATTCTCCTTAATAAACTCCCTTCCACATATATCCTATTAGTTCTGTCACTCTAGAGAACGCTGACTAATATAGGGTTCCAATGTATTTATCATCAAAGTACCCCTAAAGTAAAATCCATAAATCATAACTTGGATCCAGAACACTGGCCCTCCTAAGCCTTTTCCCTGCTATCCAGTAACATGCAGTAAGAAGTGGTCACTCAACAAAGTGGACCTTCTCAGCACAGCAGTCCGGTCAATAAGGCAATGGCATGAATCAATGGGAAAGATTTGTAAGCTCTTAAAGAAACAACTGGTGATAAAAATTATATTTCCAATGTATTGGCAGAGCACCAGGTGTGCCTGTAGACAGGGTGAGCAGTGTCCCAAATCCCAGCCCCCTCATCAGGAACCTCATCCCTCCAGCACTGCCTCCTGCTTCTTCCCGAACAGATACAGAGTCTTTAAGTGATCAGGTGAGCTTGAAACGCATTTCTACACCTGCAGCGTCTTCCATAAACTTAGCACCATTTTCCCCGTTTCTTACCTGTTAAAGTGTTGGTCAATGACTAAAATTCTCCCTTCTTTTTTAAACTATAACATTCTTCTAAACTTTCTAACCTATCAAAATAGCCAGATGATAAATCAAATCAACAATATAATTCAAAGACAATAAGGCTGTTTTTATTATTGTTATGTGATAGTGCTTTTACTTCATGAGCTAAACTGTATCACATGAAGAAGACACTTTGTAAACCTTTGCTCTTCACACAAGAGCCTCCTTCAAGCCACATCCACAAATATCAAGGGAGAGTAATTCACTCATCTTACAGAAAAGAACATTTGTAACTTGTCAGGATAAAAAACTTGAGAAGGGCTGAGGAATGGAACAGAAGGTGACTGGGTGGGACTGGAGACGTGGAAGGACAGATGGAAGAAGGAAGTGGAAGGGGTAATGGAGCCCGAAAGCCCTCTCTCTTCCTTGGCAAGACTTCTCAAGCACCACGAGTCAATAGCAGGATTCCCCCAGTGGCTGGCTCTCAGGCACAGTTTAAAGAGACATCAATCTGTGATGTCTGCAGTTTTCAGCAGAGAGCTAATGGACCTTCAAAGATCAATATTCAAATATGCTTGCTGTCGTGTCTGAAACCCTGCTCCTCTCCGGCAACTTGTCATGGCCAGGAGGAACCTCTGATGTTAACTAGCCCGCTTTTAACCACCACTCAGAAATGCTCAGATGCTAAGGTGCTAGGACTCTTTCTCTTCTTCTTGGCTCTTTTCTTGTGGAGAATATGCTCTGTCCTAGAACACTCAAGGGGACTCCGCAGTGCAGTTCAGCTGGTCACTCTGACATCTATCTTATTTCCATGTAAGATTTTTTTATACCCGGTTTTATTTATTTATTTTATTATACTTTGAGCTCTGGGGTACACGTGCAGAATGTACAAGTTTGTGACACAGGTATACATGTGCCATGGTGGCTTGCTGCACTGTCATCCCATCTTCTACATTAGGTATTTCTCCTATTGCTCTCCCTCCCCATCCCCCCACCTCCTGCTATCTCTCCCCTATCCCCTCACCCTCTACTATCCCTCCCCTATCCCCCCACTCCCTACTATTCCTCCCCTAGACCTCCATCCCCCAAAAGGCCCTGGTGTGTGAAGTTCCCCTTCCTGTGTCCATGCGTTCTCATTGTTCAACATCCACTCAGGTTTTAATGATGTCACAAGAATCCCCATCCCAGTGCCCCTGTCACCTGAGGCTGTGCAGGCATGAGGGCTGGGTGTCCAGGTCTGAATGGAGGCTTCCAAGACCATGTGAATGTGAAAACCTGCCACTGTGATTACCAGTAGGATTAATAGGATAAAGACAGGGGAATTAGAAACCCTCCAATGAAAGCAAGAGTTCAGAAAAAAACTTTTTAGAGTAATCTGAAACAAAATCAGAGTCACTTAGAGGATGTTACTGAGAATATGGTCCTGGTAATTAATTAAATCTTATTGACCTCGTGGGAGAGACGAGCAGTAGATATTTAGAATTAATTTAAGTAACGTTAGGCTGATTCCCAATGTGCAGAGTTAAGTACTTTATCCATCATGTCTAAGTTACTCCACCATGCCTTAGTGGCCTTTAAGGTAAAAATATTACCTTAAAAATCAGTGGTCTATTACCAGGCCCAACTGTAAGGACAGAATGAGTGTGTGAGTCTTCATTCAAGTCATATTTTACCCTCTTTTCTTCCTTGATAAATTATGAGAAAATGATTCTGAAGTTAAGAGGAGTCGAGCAATCTTTTACATATTTTGCTGCTAATTCAAAAATTGGCTAATAAAGCTTATATTATTCTAACAAAATGGGAAAGCCAGTGAGGATTCTGTCCATGTCTTCCTCGCTCTGTGTTATGTGACCAGCTTACCTTGCCAATGAGACTTGGAGGCTAGGCCACAGCTAACGGCTATTTGCAAATCCACGCACACACCAGGGCACCTCCTCATCTAGGTTTAGGCTTGGAGTGCAGGTTCCATCTGTGTGATGTGCTGAAGGGAGAAAACTCTTTTTGTTTTGTTTTCTTGAGACAGAGTCACTCTGTTGCCCAGGCTGAAGTGCAGTGGCATGATCTTGGCTCACTGCAACATTCTCCTCTCAGGTTCAAGCGATTCTCCTGCCTTAGCCACCGCATAGCCGGGGCTACAGGCGCCTGCCACCAATCCTAGTAGAGGTGGGGTGTCCCCTTGCTGGCCAGGCTGGTCTCGAACTCCTGACCTCACGTGATCCACCTACCTCACTGCCCAAAGTGCTGGGATTACAGGCGTAAGCCACTGTGTCCAGCTGAGAAAACTCTTTTCTAAAGGAAAAATATACACTTTTTACACACATATCTTACATGCATTATATACTAAGGAATCTCCTACACTCTGTGGGGCTCTGCTTCTCTCTATGGATTCAGATCCAAGTCATATAGAAGTTTACCACCCTTAATGCAGCAAAGATGCACACGCTGCTATAATCTGTTAAACGATATAAAAATGTGTGAAAATTCAGAGTCACAATCTAAATCCACTGCCAGCAGACTTCCCCTTATGCATGCTCCAATCTCCTTTTATCTGAAGTGTATCAGCGGGAGGGAGTGGTTGGATGTTTGAAAATGAAAGTCTGAGATGGTCCAGTCAACTGAAGTCTCCTGATCAGACCATCACTTTCCATTATTGAGAGTCACACTCTCCCCAAAACGACATTTGAATACACCGGTAACAAAGTTCTGATATGAATATATACATTTATATCTGTAAAGCTCGGAAGTGAGGCTGGGTGATGAGTTCAGTGAGTATGTTACGTCTCCATGATAGTTCCCTATGCAATATTACGCCAATAGATCATGAAGCTTGAAGGTCACAACATCTCAACACTCCCTGTGCAGTTACGGTGCCTCTTTCTCTTTAACCTAGCCCACAACAAAGGTAAAAGTTAATAAAATGCCCTGACATAGTGGGACATTCTCAGAACGGGCTGGTGATGAATGCAGGTGCACTGGAGCAGATGCCTCTGTTGAGGAGCCTCCGTGGAGCTGACATCTGGTCCACAGACCCACAGGCAGCACCCCAACTGCCCGGGGAGGGGGTGGCAAACAGCAGGTGGTATTAGGGGTTCAACAGCTTAAAAAAGACAATGGCTCTCTATTAACACCTAAACTTTATGCCCGGGTTTCAGATTTGGAAATGCCATTTCATGAATAAACATTGTCAGCTAGAGGAGGCAGCTTTGGATACATTAGCATTATTTCTATGGCTTTCATCATTCAGTATTTATAAGCACTGCATAAGAGTGAAAATTAGTAGAAGAAATAAATGCTCATTCATCCTTAAAAATAGATAATCACTGAGGGTTTCAGTACTTGAGGAAGAAACTGGGCGCTACTATTCCTGAGAGATTCAGGCAGACTGAACAGGGATAGGTGGGTATTTTCCTCAAATCCACAACCATTGGAAGGCAGCTTGTCTGCTGGCGTGTGTGGATCGATCAGCTGAACTCCCTCAACTCAGGGCATTTCCAGAGTTGAAAGAAACCAACACTCCCTACAGTGAAACCCAAGTCCTATTTTCATTTCCAGTTGTACCAGGGACACAGAATGTGGATTTAGGCAAATCAATTATTTCTCAAGACCCAAGAACCCCACCATTTAAAATGTGAATGATGGTAGTAATCACTATCAGCATGTTCCATAAAGAAAATCTATTTTCTCTTACATTACGGCAAAATTAATAGCTATAATTTGTGTGTGTGCGCTAGCCTGTGTGTGTGTGTGTGTGTGTGTGTGTGTGTGTGTGGTTGTGTGTGAATAACTACATCCACAGCATGTGGAGCTCTTCATAAGAAACGTATTATTTAAATGCAAATTGCTACTGCTGTTTTGCAAATAATTTGAAAATGAATAATGGCTGTCACAGGAAAAGTATATATCTCCCTTATGCATTTTGAAACTTGCAATAATTAAGGTGTGCATATAATTTGTGTTTACATTGGATGATATTTTTTCTCATGATTTCTCTTATTAAATATCTACTATAATTTGGAATGGGTTACTTGGATAATAATTTATTTTAGACCACTTGAGTCATAAAAGTGCTGCTGAGGAGACTGGCTGCAGATGCTATACAACAGGGTGCATACAGAGTGAGGCAGCAGTGGGGTGGGTGGGCAGCTGGGATTTCATGCGACCTGCAGTTTCTCTCATAGATGGGGTGAGGGTGGGGATCTATCCTGTTAGTGATTATTTTTGCTGGAAGGAGTAATGAGTTGTGTTTTCCAAAATCTGGCCCTGATGTTATCCTGCTTGGAATGATTTGTCTATGATTTTGTCTTCAGTGAGAAGGATGTTCGAGTTTGGGGGTTTGCGATCTGTCTCCACTATTGGACAGCAGGAAACCTTACCAGGATGACAGCTGGCAAAGTCCGACCACCAGTCAATCAATTAACACACAAAGAGTTACATGCAAGAGTGACTCAGCATCAGATTTATTTATTCAAATCCATATAACTAGCTTGACTGCTCATTCATGGAAGAAACAAATAAGTAGAATCCATGCTAAAAACAGCTGTATGGACAGGATGGCTTCACGCTATGACCATCCATCTGAAAACCTATGTAGGCTGTGATGGAACTGGTTCTTGACAGTCACAGATTGTTGTTGTATAAACGGTTTGATGGACATTGGTCTACTCTGCATTCAGAGATAGGCCGTGGTGCAGCCACAGAGCGGAGGCCCTCCTGGTCTTCTGTGCAATAGTACATATTTTGTACCTTCATCCTTCTGTTCGTAAGAAGGTGACTTTTTGGTCAAGGTCCTCAAAAATGGAAGTAAGCCCATTATTGGGAAAGTGTCAGCATTTCTGAGGGACCAGAAGAGTTTTGTTTTTGTTTTGTTTTGTTTTGTTTTGTTTTGTTTTGTTTTGAGACAGAGTCTTGCTCTGTCACCAGGCTGGAGTGAGTACAGTGGTGCAATTCGAGCTCACTGCACCCTCCACCTCCTAGATTCTAGCAATTCTACATCAGCCTCCAGAGTAGGTGGGACTACAGGCACACACCACCACACTCAGCTAATTTTTTTCTGTTTTTAGTAGAGGTGGGGTTTCACCCTGTTGTTTAGGCTGGCCTCAAACTCCTGAGCTCAGGCAATCCACCCTTCTTGGCCTCCCAAAGTGCTAAGATTACAGGCTTGAGCCACCGTGTCCGGCCCAGAGGAGAATTCTTTAAATATCACATATACCCCTCAGCGATACAGACATGCCCTCAGGACACCCCCACCTGGCCTCTCCATTCCTGGGTTACTAGAGGTGGTCTCACATGCATTCACTGCCCCAGCAAAGCACTGACGTGCAGCCACAGCCTGAGAACTGCCTCTCCTGGTGGCTGCCAGCCCAATGTCCTCCGTCAATCCAGCTGTGTGCCGAAGGTGTGGTCACACGCTATGGAGAGCAGACAAAAGCGCTGCCTGCCATGAATACAATAGTCTAGGCCTTCACTTTTGGATTCTTTCTTTGTAACTCCAGGTGGGGGGTGCTGAAGATTGCCACCCCAATTTCAGGTGCAGAAGCCAACCCTGAGGTCAGAAGATGTAGTCAAGCCCCCTGAAGACATCCTGTACCAGGCACCGGCTCCCACCACAGTTGTTATAAAGGGACTATGCATTCAGTAGATTTATCTTTGTTTTAAAGAAATCTGCAAAACACTACATCATATTTACAGTGTGTTAACTCGGATGAAGCATACGCTTGCACATGAACATGCCTACCACACACATGAGTACACAGAATCTCCCCCGTAAAACAGTAAATAGAGTGGTAGTTCTTTTTTGCTTCCTTTTGCCTCAGTTTCAATTTGTAAACATAAATTAGGAGATAATTTGTGCCTATTGATATTTAAAAATGTATTTCTATGCTTTGAATGTTTTCTAAGCCACTGAAAAGAGAGTCTGTGGTTTGTGTGTCTCCAGTGCTTTTATTATGTAAATACATGGTGGAATCACATGCTATGAATGAGATCAGTGAGGTTGTTTTTAATGTCAGTGAATTTTCTGCCTATTGTTGAGAATGGGGCAGAGTGAGACATTGGCAGAAAAATGTCACTTTAGCCCCACTGCAAGGAAAGCTGGTCCTTATGAAAGAAAGTGAGCGGGGCTGGACTGTGGGATGCTGGGTACCACATGATTTGGGTGTCCAGGAAGTGTTGGGAAGTGCGACCAGAGGACAGGGAGGTTCCTGAGTCACTGGGCCTCAAGGACTCACTCCCTGGAGTGCAGCACTTTGGGAGGCCAAGGTGGGTAGCTTGCCTGAGCTGAGGAGTTCCAAACCAGCCTGGGTAACACGGTGAAACTCCATCTCTACTAAAAAAAACAAAAAAATTAGCCAGGCATGGTGGCATGTGCACATAGTCCCAGCTACTTGGGAGGCTAATGCAGAATTGCTAAAACCCGAGAGGTGGAGGTTGCAGTGAGTTGAGATTGCACCACTGCACTCACTCCAGCCTGGGTGACACAGTGAGACTCCATCTCTAAAAAAGAAGAAGAAGAAAAGAAGGCTTTCGCGGAAATAGACACACCCTTTCCTGGCAGTGTCTGAGGAAGCACACAGGTAGGGTTAGGGCCATGCAGCCAGGCACAGGCAGGTGGTCAGAGTTTTATTTTGTTGTGAATCTTCTAAAAGAACTCTGCTTTTCTTTTCCGCCTTTGTGAGGTTTACGTGGGTTCTGCTTGAAAGCGAAGTGGTGCACCCCCAGGGCTCCGAGGGTAAGAGAGAAGGGGATTCCGTCTCCAGTCTCTGCAGCTTGACCCCTGGTTCATCTTTGCCAGATGCCTGCCATAGACTTCTCTGGCAGGGTGCAGGCAACAGTGGAGAAGATGGGAGAGGAGCCAGGGAACCGCTGTGCCCCTGTAGGAACTGAACGCTTGGCTCTGCTGTTTCTCCCCTCTCATTCTGTCCATCAAGTCAGCAACACCAGGAGGAAAATCTTCTATTCCCAGATAATCTGTTTCTTCTTCCAAGAAACCCCCATGAGGATGGGGAGGCGTCCAGGCGACGCCGCAGGCAGTGTCTGTACTTCAGGAGGGAGGGTGGCTTCAGGGCCATTCCCTGCCCGCTGTCACAGCTGGGCCGGCTGCATCTGCAGGATTATCAAACAAGTGACTGAAGAAACCAAGGGGAAGATGGAGAGAGCCATCTCCACATCTGCTGGAAAAAAGTAGAACGCACGGCGACTTCCCTTTATTTAGCATTTCATGAGATATTTTCTGTGTATTGTCTTCATGAGCAGCCATTAAGAATTTTTCACCAGTGAAAATCCATCCATGTTTATTGGATGATTACAAAATGACCAGGAAACCTGAAGATATTTAAAACTATCGGCAAAACTTACTCTCCCCTAAAAAGACTATGAATATAAAGATTTAAAAAACACTTTTGCTCATTTGAATAAACTCTCTCTAGGGAGAAAAAAAATCTCCAAGTATGTCCCACATCTTCTTATCACAAACTAGTAACATTTTGCCAACTCAAACATCAAACCCAGACTTGCTTCTTTCACAAAAGCCACTAGAACTTCCTCAGGAAATAGTTCCCATAGAAGCTTCATTGTGCAATAAGCAATGGAAAACGCCTCAGTCTTGCAAGCAGAAAGAGTCCTTTAGCTTTGTGGGGACAAGGTTGAAGCTGATTGCAGGATAAAAGCAGCAGGAGAATGAGGCCGCTCACTGCAGCCCTCAGCCTGCCTGGGCACCGTTTTTCCCAAGCTCGTGAACTGCACCAGCTGCAGGTGAGGCTCAGGCTGACTCTGGATGTCCGTGCCCAGTGATAGCTTTTCCACCCAGAAAACTCCAGCCGGGTGGTGAGTGCTGCCTCTCCTAGAAAAGAACAGAAATCCACTGCACACATGGTTCCAGAAGCACTGTCGTGTGGGTGGAGGGCGGGTTTGTGATCAGCTCTTTGTTTTCTGCGGGGCACCTTGCCAGGCCAGGTCAGGATGGACCCCAACTCAACCTTGGACCTTCATTAGGCTCCCTGGCATCCCCTTCCCCAAGGTGGTGCCCGGCTGAGCACATGCCCTTAGATAAAACCCACAGGTTTGTTATGGACCCATTCTATTCTAACCACCTCAGCAGCAACTGAGCCTCAGCAATCTCATTTCCAGTTTGGGATGACAGAGAGATGTAAGTTCTTGAGCAGCACGGAATCAGCTGGGGACACTGACCTACACACGGTTATCAGCACACTGGGTGCGGAGGGGTTGCGGACACAGCAACTTGCCTGTCACTCACCTGTCAGGAGGAAACCGCACCTGATGTTCTCTTGGATAACTTCATGTGATAAAACCATCTGACATCCCTTCCACAAAGCTACCGAGCCGTCATGGGCCTCCACGCAGAAAAAGCCACTGATAAACTTCAGATTGTCCAAAGTCAATGGTTTTCAAATGGATGTTAGAAGCAAGCCTTCAGGGCAGATTCCTGGGGAGCTGTGTTTCCATATCCCCAACCTCCATCGGGACCAAAGCATCCACCTCTGACACACAGCATGTCGTCAAGTATCTGGTATATCATGCTGATAAAATTCCAGGGATGAAATTCTGGGCAAGTCTGGTCTGGATGGAATTTTTTTAATTTAGTTTTTTTGTTGTCTGTTTGTTGTTTTAGGCAGCCAGATGATTTAAAATTATGGCAATCAGACATTGGTAAGGGAGAAAAATGGTGACACACTGAACAGAAACCACTTAAATGCCACACATCCTGATAATGTAATATCTCCACAACTGTTTCTGTTTAAAGCTAATAAAAGTAAACATAAGACATTCCAGTCTTTTCCTATCAAATTTATTACTTTGAGCGACAAAATGACAAAATGATTAGCAGTTAATAAGGCCTTGGCTTAAAAGATTGACTGACATTGCATTACTCATTTAATTTCCGCTTCTCTGAGGTTTTTTTCCTCTTCCTTCCAGCACGGAGGGAATTAATATTATCACATCAAAGGCTTTCCTTTAAATGGGGAGAAAAATCATTTAAAAGGACACAGCCTGTGATTATTCAAACTAGGTTATTTGCACCTTGTATATATAACAATATCATGGTACAACTTCATTTCACTCAAATTGCTGTCAGTCACTAATAGAAGGAATTTGCTTCCATTTTATCAGCAGCATTGTGCCGGTGTCAGATGGGGGGAGGAGAGCTTGATGTGGAATCTGATAAGACACACAGGACCGCAGAGCAAGGCAACAGCCACGTGACCCCAGGCTGCCTTCTAGACTAATGCTCAGTATGTAAATTCTTCTTCTCTCTCTTATTTCCTTTGCCTCTTTCTAGTCTTTGATTTTGTTCCATTAAAAAAAAAATTAAAGCACTGTACACCTTGAGAGATAAGTACCAACCTCCATGGAATTCAGGGCATAATTACATGACACTGATTGATTATTTTATTTCTGTTCATTCTCAGCATTGGCAGACAAATTATTATACCAAGGCTGATTTAATACCTAAAGAAGTATGTCGTGTTCCCATAGAAAAGTTGTATCTGTGGGTGAAACTATGAATGTCCGAATGCTCAGCCTGAACATCAGCCAATGATCTATCCACATTTAGGGCCTGACAGATTGAATGACTGCCCCCTGGAACAGACTGTGTTAGTGCATCCATGACAAAGAGTTTGCTTGTCAAGGGTTTATTTTCCCTCCTTAAAAAAAAAAGAGGGGGGGCAGGTTGACCAGTAGGCAGAGGGGTGTCATGTGAGCAGGGAAACACCCACTCTGGCATGAAATATGAAACATCAATCACAAAGGTCAGGAGGGCACGGCTTGGTTACCAAGGCTCCAGGTGGATTAAATCACGTGCGTCCCGAGGGAGGACAGGGAGGCAGGCAATAAAATAATATGGAACAGAGCGCCCCATGTCCCAAGGTTTGAAGACAAGCCTTGTTAATTCGAGAAACTGCAGGGTTAAATTAGTCCAGGTCCTGGTGACAAGCAACGCTACATATTGTGCCAGTGAGATAAATTTCCTCTGGCCTGCTCCGATACACTGGCCAGTGACAGGACACTGCTGTGAGTAGTTCATTAAAATGTCCAACTCCTAGGAAATTTTAAAAATTTATAATGCTTCCTATGGATGGCAGGGTCGAGTTCAACGGGCAGGAAAAAGCAGTTGCTCAAAGAATTATTCACGGATTACTATTTCAACAAGTTAGCGCTTTTAACAAAAATTAAGAGAGCTGTATTGTCTCCAAAGTTATAATCTTAGATCACACAAATACACCAGAAGTATTGCCTTCCTGGCACAGATCTCCACGCTCCACCAGCAGCACCTTGAGAAGATGCCAGTGTTGTGTCGGCGTCTGGCTTCTAATCAGGTCGTATTTAGGTAACACCTGAGCACCTGTGCAATCGCGCACGTTGCAACCAGGACGGCAGACAGTGCCCTCCACCTGGTTCTGGAGTTTCAAAATAGAAGTAGATGCAGTTGTGGCTGAGTTACAATTTCACGTAGTGACAGGATTTTCCTGGTTTCTTCTGACCACTCCCGGCCGGGCAGCCTGTGGGAGCCGCCTTTCCTTGGCGAATTGACCGTCTTTGCCTGTGTGAAGGCTTTCCCAGGATGGCGATGTGCTGGGCAGTCATGAGCCTGTTCAGAGTCTCACATCTTGCTGGAAGCTTCAACTACAAGGCCCCTGTGCTGCTGTGGGGTCTTCTGCCCACTGTGGAACGGTCATGCTTCACAAGCCCTCAGAGTCCCTCTAGCTGGAGAGTTCTGTCAACATGGTCATAGGAACCAGGACTCACAGGGAGGCTAAAGAAAGAAGATTCAGACCCCACAACAGTCTCCTCCTGAAGACGCCCCGGCTGTTCTCCACGTCCAAGGTAATTACACTGATGCTTGAAGCTGCCACGTTTCTATGTCAAAGTCACTTGTCTTTAGAAAAGTAATGAGACACAATTTTAATCATAATAATGTAAATAAAACTGAACTTCATCCTCATTAAAAATGTGATTTTCAAGCAGACTTCTACTGACACAATATCTTTAAAAAATATTACTGAAATTCTTGATAAACCAGGAGCTTAGCTTTCATTTCTTAAGATTTAAGACCTATACTCACACTTGTTTACTCTAATATGAGCCTTTTATTATCTAAATTATTTGAATAAGCACTGTGATACTGAATCAGGGGCTGACCTGAGATGAGAGCTCACAGCCTAGTCCGAAGGAACCATCGGAGCTCAGTCTCTGGGAGCCTCAGAGAAAAAGGGGGGCTTGTCTACTCCAATCAGCCACCTGCTGTCCAAAATAAGCACAATCTAGGTAAAATTTCTGAAGCACAGGACAATGATACAATCCAGTTTCATGAAAAAGAGAAAAAAAAATGAAAGAATAACATTAACATCATGAATAAAAATCAGGGGACATTCCTCTGTAAATGGTGAAGTCTTAAAGACCAAATGAGAGATTATGCTCATTCTTGGGGCACCAGCTGGCATGGTGCCATAACCCTGCTCTAAGCTGCCCCGGTGGAGTAGAGGAAGTATGGACAGCAGCCTGTCCTCCCCAAGGACTCACAGCAGCCAGGAAGGGGCACTGATGGACCCTCAACGTTCCCTAACACTGTTACCCCTGAAACTAAGAATCATCCTTAGGTTGAGAACTACCATTGCCACAATTTAATGACACTGATTTCAAAAATGAAGCTTTAATCCAGCTATGAAAAAGTTTAGCATGACTTAAGATATATGTTTCATTTGGGCCGGGCTCAGTGGCTCACTCCTGTAATCTCAGCACTTTGGGAGGCTGAGGCAGGCGGATCACCTGAGGTCAGGAGTTCAAGATCAGCAAGGCCAACATAATGAAATCCCGTCTCTACTAAAAAAAAAAATACAAAAAATTAACCAGGCGTGGTGGTGTTCGCCTGTAATCCCAGCTACTTGGGAGGCTGAGGCATTGCTTGAGCCCAGGAGGCAGAATTTGCAGTGAGCTGATATCACACTACTGCACTCCAGCCTAGGCAAGAGAGCGAGACTCCATCTCAAGGGAAGCTTCTTAATTATCTAGTGTAGGTACTGAAAAGAACACTAGACTTCAGGGTGGGGTCAATCCTGAAGTCGGGAAGTTCTCTGTTGTATCATCTTGGCTGTTCACGCTGGAGCAGAAAGTTACCTCTAAACTGCTAAATTCGATAATGATGGCACTTCCCACTTAGAGTATGCTTCAATGCACATCTTCTTAATCAAGACTGTCTTACTAAGTCAGATTTGGCAACGTTTTAAAGGATATGTGGGAAAAAGTTTTTTTCCAGAGAAGCAAAAAACTCATTTGAAAGCTTGGAGACATCTGAGGCACATCTCATAACAACCTTTAAAGAAGTAAGTGCTATGAATACCTCAGTGTTGATGGTTTGTCCTGTGAGATTTAAAGTTACATTCGTCTAGGATTCCTGTGGCCAGGATTAACTTGGGAGATGCTTGGGGGTTCAGAGTTCCCGGAAGGGAGGAGGAGCTTGATCCTGCAGTGCCCAGGTGTTGTCTTGGAAACCCAGGCACTGGAGGGGCTGAAGGTGGAGGGCTGAGTGACAAAGTGTATACTTCTATGAACCTGGATGAAATGGGAAGCCTGGAGCTCACTCTCTGGAGCTGGTAAGCATGAATGGGCATGGGGACTTTGACAGTGCAGGTCCATTGAGGCCACAGAGCCCAACGCGTGGGGCTGAGCTGAAGTCCCCATGAAAGGAGTGAGGAACAGGGCAGGAGCTCTCAGGACAGGCATGGGCAGAAGCACAGAAGCAGTCACCAAGACGCTTTGCTGATCTGTTTGTGGGTTAAGATGGGAGCTACTTGAGTACCTTGGATTGCTGGTGGAAATGACCCAGCGACTGTGGTAGGAGAGGGATACTGTGGATGGAGAGGGGACACCAGAAAGGGAGGAAGTGCAGGTGACCCTTGAGATTGATTCCCAGGGCGGCAACCTACTTAGGCGTGCGAGAGGCTGTCTCCCCGCACTCCACCATGCTGAGGTGGACAAATGTCATCGCAGAGCAGAGCAGTGGGTGCTATTAAGATTGTGGTTGCCACAGGATCACGAAGAAAGAGAGAGTTGCAAGACCCTGCTTTTGTAACTGCACCTTGGACTCCACGTTGTAAAGTAGGAAAATAAGGAGAGGAAGAGGCTGATGGAGAGAAGATACTAGGTCCAAACAGTGATCATCTTCAAAGCAGTCAACTCAACCATGGCACAATTAGTGGACTCTGCTGGAGGACAAAACATTGTGGTCAGAGAGTGGACGCTGGAAAGTCTGATGGGAGAAGTTGTCATGAAATAACACACTACCAAATACTACATTAATAATCCGTTGTTTCGTGTGTAAAATATTACTAAAGTGAATCATGTTTGTGGCAGTCATGTTACGTCTCTTTCAAAAAAATAGGTGACAGTAAACTAAAAAACAAGAAAAAGGCTTATAATAAAGATGTTAAATGATGAGGGGGTGATTGATAACATCTGAACTCTCCAGACATTTCAAGCTTCCTAAAATGTCATACCTAGTGACCATAAATATCCCTGTGAGTTTGTTGGATTTAGTCATGACAGTGGGGGTTCTAGACACTAAACAACAGTGGCTGAGTGGGTAAAAAAATACCTAAAGAAACGTTTTGGGCCGGGCATAGTGGCTCATGCCTATAATCTCAGCACTTTGGAAGGCTGAGGCAGGTGGATCATGAGGTCAGGAGTTCAAAAACATTCTGGCAGATATGATGACACCCTGTCTCTACTAAAAATACAAAAATTAGCCAGGCGTGGTGGCATGCACTTGTAGTCCCAGTTACTGAGGCAGAAGAATCGCTTGAACCCGGGAGGCAGAGATTGCAGTGAGCCGAGATTGCACCATTTCATTCCAGCCTGTGTAACAGAGCGACTCAGGAAAAAAGAAAAAAAGAAAAGAAAGAAAAGAAAAAAAAGAAAGAAAGACAGAAAGACAAAGAAAAGAAAGAGAGAAAGAGAAAGAAAGAAAAAGAAAAAGAAGAAAAAGAAAAAGAAAGAAAGAAAGAAAAAGAAAGAAAGAAAAAGAAAGAAAGAAAGAAAAAGAAAAAGGTAAAGAAATGCTTTGTGTCCATTTTAATGTGCCTTATATTGTAGGGGGTCACCTGAAATTTTGCTGAAAACCGTGGAGGGTTGTGGTGGCGCCGATCTGTGTATTGGTAGTCAATGCAAAACTGTTGATCAAGAATCTTCCAGACTGTAGTGAATTTCACCAGCTCTGCCTCCCCCTCTTCCATTAGCTAATTTGCTCCTGCCTGTCTTTCCACAAATGCAAATCAGCCTCCTCAGCCATGAAGAGCAGGCTGCTTTCTCTGGCAGCCCCAAGTTTTCCCACTGGACCCACTGGGCATTTCTCGGTCTTTTAAGATGTCATTTGCGGTCCCTGGGTGTCCAATCTGTTAAATGAATTAGCCGTCTATTGTTCTGACTTTGAGTTGCATGACCCGCCCGTCCCAGGCTTGGCATTTTCCACCACGGGGCCCCATCTATTACTGCAGTGCAGCCCGGGTCCTCGCACTGTAAATCATCCTAGGGAGACGTCTTGCCCTTTCTCCCTTCCCCGGAGCTGGTGGCCCCCACCGCTTTGTGTCCCATGCATTTATGTCAGCTCATCACAGCCTTCTAAGAGCGCCCGGGAATGCAGCTGGGGAAAGTGTCCACGCAGCCTTGTTTGGGGGTCCACGTTGCATTTGGCTTTGATTGAATTAACCATTCGTTTCCTGATCTCCGAGTCTACCATACACACAGAAACAGTTTTAATCTCTAAATACCAAATATTTTAAATAAAAGTTAAAACTCATAAGGTCTAATGATGACACCTCAAATTAGTCAGGAATTACTTGTATTCTTATTATACATAAGTGAGGTAGGCAAGAGTTAAAGAAGACAAATAAAAACAGGATGGAAACACTGAGATTCCCAAGTTCTGCTGCTGGACATCCTGTGCCCGGCCCTGCCCTCCACCTCCATCCCTCCCAAGACGCGACGCAGGTGCTTTGACTCCTGGTATTTCATTTTAACCTCCTTGTGCCTTCATGGAACCACCTTTTTAGCCTCCTCCCACAGGCGTAGGCTGAGAGGTCTTAAAGTAAGAGCCCTTTTTGAGGGCTCATTCTGTGCCAGTCACTGCTCCAGGAACATAGGCTGTCAATTGCTGAATGCTCAGGATGCCTTAGGCTCCTGGTGATGTCATTATGTACATTGTGCAGATGTCAAAACTGAGGCTGGGGGAATCAGAGACTTCCCAGAACCCCTGAACTGAGCCACAGTTTATATGGATCTGCTTCTGGAAAAAATATCAGAATGGGTCACTCACTGAGATGACAGCAGCTTTGCTCATTCTGGCCACCAGCCCAGAAGGTGAGCTTGGTGCTCCAGTAATATCGATCTCTCCCTTACCTGGTACTTGATGTGGTCACTGAATACTTTGATTTCAATTTAGTACTTCAAATTTAATTCCATAGTGATTCACCCCATTATCATTTATTACTTGCCAACCATGAGTCAGTTGGGAACACAGAACGAAAATAAAACATGTTACTAATGCATGATTACCACCCAGTCTATCGTAGAAGAGGGTCTGATGCACTGTAATGTGCATTCTGCAGGCCAGACTCTGTCCTGGGGCCCATGTGGGCAAGAGGCAGCAGTAGCATGGTTGGAGTACTTTACCTGGAGCCGCCGGTGGGAGGATGATTCCGGAAGAGGGGCTGTGCATGTGCAGAGAGAGACAATATGGTAAAGCTGGTGAAACGAGGCCGTTTACCACAGCTGGGCTCTGAATGCAGACCTTGGGGAGCACAGTGCTTCTGTAATATTTGAGAAAACACGTGGCATCATGAGGTCAAAGAGCTGAAACACCCCAGCCCCTAGGTCAGTCAGCTTTCACTGTATTGCCGTCAGGAATGGTGACTGCTGCTCAGAGAGCAAGGGATGCAGAATGGGCCTGTTTGTTGCGACAGGTAGTGTGGACTTCATGCTGGCAGTGATGGGGTCGCTGGAACTGTCCTAATGGGGATTGATACAATCAGATTTGCTTTCTAAAAAGATTTCTCTGGGAGCTCTGTGGAGAAGCACAGCTCTGTGGTGGAGCACAGCTATGGTGGAGGCAGGACACAAACACGCACAAGAATGAACCACACAGGCCTGCGTACGGACACACGTATGCGCACACATGCCTGTGCATACCCATCCTCATGTGTGTACTGCAAAAGCCACATCACAGGCATGCACACGGACAGATGTATGGGCACACATGTCTGTGTACAGCCATCCACATGTGTGCACTTGCACAAGTCACACATGTGCACACACACCACATATGTGTGTACACATGATCACATGAACACACTCTTGTCCACAGACTGTGCACAGGGAAACATAGGCTCACATGCACACATCACACATGTATAAATGCAAGGGCACATGCACAAACTCCAGCACACACATGGCACATGCACACATGGGCTTCCATGCACACATATCACACATGTGTATACACATGATCACATGCACGAACCCCTGAAAACACACACCACACACACACACATGGGCTTCCACTCACACACATCACACATGTCTACACATGATAACTGCACAAATCCATGCAAACACATTGCACATGCACACATGGTTTTCATGCACATTCATCACACATGTGTCTACACATGATCACGTGCACAAACCCATGCACACACACTGCACATGCACACATGGGCTTCCACTCACACATCACACATGTGTAAATACACGATCACGTGCATAAACCCCTGCACACACACTGCATGTGCACACATGGGCTTCCACTCACACACATCACACATGTCTGCACATGATCACATGCACAAACCCATGCACACACACTTACACATGCACACATGGGCTTCCACTCACACATCACACATGTGTAAATACATGATCACGTGCACAAACCCCTGCACACACACTGCATGTGCACACATGGGCTTCCACTCACACACATCACACATGTCAGCACATGATCACATGCATAAATCCATGCAAACACATTGCACATGCACACATGGGTTTTCATGCACATTCATCACACGTGTCTACACATGATCACACGCACAACTCCATGCACACACACTGCACATTCACACATGGGCTTCCACTCACACACATCACACATGTGTAAATACATGATCACATGCACAAACCCCTGCACACACACTTTCACATGCACACATGGGCTTCCATGTACATACATCACACATGTGTATACACTTGATCACATGCACAACCTCCTGCACACATGCACATGCACACAGAGTTCCATGCAGACACATTACACATGTGTATACACATGACCACACCACACACATGTATACACATGATCACATGAGCAGACCCCTGCACACACATGGCACATGCACATATATCATGCTCATGCATGTACGGGCTCACAGGCAGACACACACCACTGGGCACAATAATGCATGATGAAAATCAGACCACGTAGTTGCTGTGATTTTCAAGTCAAGGGTTTTCAAAATTTCTTCGCTGGCAGAAGTCCAAGAGAAGGCATTTTTAGAAAGAAAGGGAATGAGAAGAAAATGGGCAGGTACCTCCCCGTGGGCCTGCTCCCTGGGGTGTCGTGTTTCACTCCATGCAAGAGGAAGATGCTCATTTTTGTTGTTGATTCACGAAACCAAGAAACATCAGGTCTGTTCTTCAAAACACTGCAATTGGTTTCTTTTTTGTCCACATGAAATCACCATCCAGCTTGATATTCAGAGTATATAAGCCCTAAAGTAATTTTTTTTTCAAAAGTAATAAACGCCTATAAATCGTAATAAGGGATGCCAAACTCACTCCTGAATTGCTTGTGTAATGTTATGGTTCCATAATTATATCTTGTTTTAAATTCATATGTATTCATTTCATAAAAATCATCTATATTTTATACTGATACATTTATCAATAGAAAAAAGATCCCACAAAAAGATATAAAAAATTACCTGCCAAAATAATGATTTATGCTGGTTTTGAAGCTTCCCCTCTATTATTCATGACTTTTTTTTTTTCATTTTGACATTTACTTCACATTATAAAAATGTGTTCCTCTAAACCAATGTCTTCATTTGAATAGCAGGTAGGGAGGAATGGATCCGAGTGACAGCTTCCATTTCCAAAAAGCTCTGTTTGTGCACAGCTCCTGCAGGTGGCTGTTTGCCAGCAAGGGTGGACCAAGGGTCTGGTGGGCGTGTCCACCATGGACTGAGAGGCCAGGTCCCACGGACTCTCGAAGCCTTGTGGGGAGAAAGCAGGGAGTGAATGCCTTCACCAGCGGCTGACTGGAAACAGGGTTGGTTTTGGTGACGTTTACTTGGAAGGTCAAAGGCAGCGTGTTGCCATTAACGTTACATTAGAAGAATCAATCATCTGTGCATTGAAAAGCAAGCTGAGAAGAGGGTTGCAAGCCCAACCAAACCTTGAGGAGGTCACCTTCACTCCTTCTGTTTCCCTACGGGAAGTTCCCAGCAGCAGCTCTAAGTCCAAAGAGGCAGAAAACTGCACAGGGTGTTGAGAACACATCCTTGAGTGAGGAGGTGGTAAGACCCTCAGAAAAAGCTCAGGTCAATCACTTTTGGAGCAGGAGAGAGATGAAGAGGAGAGAGGGAAGAAGTGGGAATCACTAGAGGGAAAATGAGTCTGAATCTTGAGTCCAGGTGCTACCTTTCTTCTCTCCAGGGAGACAGGTTCATGTTCAAAGAGCTGCTTGGGCGATTTCTGGGGACCAACTACTCCCTTCATTTGATGGATGATATGGTCTTACTACAGTTCCATCACAGCTGAAGCTCCTCTCCAGGTACCCAGTCCCTTATGGGATCTCCAGCACTAACGTGCATGTTTTGGTCTGTGTAGCTGGGACACACTGCAGTTCATGGGCTCAAGTCCATGGAAGAAATTGAACTTTCTCCAGAAGTTTTCAGCCCCTCTAAACTGTATCTTGAATCTTCTTCCCCCTGGAGTCGCGGAAATTTAAACTTGCATCAGATGGCACCAACCCCGCTTTCTGTCTGTTCTGGGTGTTTACATAGACAAAGGGGTCAGGGCAAAACAGTCTCGTCCTCTGGTCTCTCTGCCTAGGATGAGGTCACGAGAAGGAGACCCGGGTCCATGCATAGTGATGTCAGTGCCTTCTCCCGCTGGTCCCCTCTTCAGGAGACTCTCTGTGGCCTGGTATTAGAGGTGATGTGCCTTGCAGCCCAAGTCTACAGAGGTCTCCATCCCCCCACCAGGAAGTGTTATCAGGGAAACGCCTGCATCCTATTTAGATCATCATGACGCCTCCCACCCTTCAGGATAAAGGCTCCCTCAGTGTTTCAGCAAGTGTCCTCTCGACAAATATCCCAAGTCCATCCTCCCTGACTGTGTTCTGACCTGCCCACATCTAATTTCAATGGTGACGTCTTGAATGAATATGAATCCAAACCACTTTACCTAAAGCCCCTAGAACAAAGGAAAAATGCCATGTGACATGTCTTAACCTGGGGTGGCATGCGTACAAATGCAGCCATCAGAGGTGTTGCTGGCTTGTTTGTCTGTCTGCAGAAACACATCTTTGCTCTCTCATGCTGAGCACAGTCCCCGCCCCCACCTTTCTCCTTGCTCCCTCCAACTCAATGTTCACATCCTAAAGTATTTTATTTTTGCAGCGTTGTCCACAGACTGGCCATGTTTCTTCTTGGCAACACATGAGTGTTGTAATGAAACAATTTTTGTTCAACAGTTTCATGTCTCTGTCCTACCTATGATATGACCTGAAAGATAGCTGGGGCCTTGAGGTCTTGCCTACGATCCCAATTCCAGGGGCAACACATGCTCTGGACATGATTGGTTAAAGGGCAAATATTCAGTGAACAGCGTAGCTCACTTCACATGTAAATTTACATCAATTGCTGTTAATTTGTCTCCACTCTGGGTTTCCAGATTGGCCTTTAGAGCCCAAATTACATTTGATTCATAAGTCCCCAGACTCCACGCACAGGCTGGAGGGACAGAGTTTCCCTTATTCCCCTAAGTTATCGTTGATGCTGGCACAATTCAAGATGCAAATCTCCATAAGGTGACATGCTTGCCACTTGACACCTTAGATAGAGTCATTCCTCCAGGGAAGGATGGGACTGACTGTCTGACCAGCCTATTCTGGGACCAGCAGGCTGTTTTTAAATAAAGTCCTCAGGATGTTATTGTTTTTGTGTGTTTTCATCAGAGATGCAAAGTCGTGGTAAGAGATGTAAAGATGATTAGATAATGCTAACGACCAACATAGTTGTGTGAATCCACAAATCACAATGAAGCCCCCGATGGCTCTAGAATTATGGTTAGCCATAATAGAACTCACTGAATTTTGGAGGTTTTAGTCAATACATAGAAATTGTACATTAGATGTAGGCCCACACGCTCCCCTCTTTACCTTCTCATGGAAAACTCTAATTCCTTTTTGTTCTTTCACTTTGTGAACAAAATGGTCATTTGCTTTAGATGGCTGCCCATGTTCCCTCTGGCCATGGACTTGCACCACACGCCTGAGAACCTGGACATGTTCCCCATCCTTGTCAATCCTGTTGGACTAATGTATATTGGCCTATCGGAAAGCCCAGGGTAGCTGAGTTCTGTGTTAAGGATTTGTGATAATTAAATGCTTAAATTTTATGTCAGCCTGGTTGGGCTATAGCCAAGAGTTATTTAATCAAACACTAGTGTAGATGTGGTCAGAAGATATTTTGAAGACTGGTTAACATCTCCAGTCAATGGACTTTAAGGAAAGGAGGTTACCCTTATGATGTCAGTGGGTCTTATCCAATCAATTGAAGGCCTTAAAAGGAGAACTGATTTTCCCTGAAGAGGAAGGAATTTTTCTTCAAGGCTGTAACATGGAAACCCTACCTGACTTTCCACCTTGCCGAACTGCCCTACAGATCTTAGGCTTGCCAGACCCTACAAATTGTATGAATCAATTTTTTTTTTTAAGTAAGTCTCTCTCTTTCTCTCTCTCTGTCTTGAGAAAGAGAAAAAAAGAGATCAATGTTTATATTTATATCCACATCTATGTATACATATAAGCATTTCCTAGAGGTTTTATTTCTCTGGAGTACCCTAAATGGTACAAGGCCTGTGTCTTCGAACTGCTAAAGACCTATCCCAATGTTTAACACTTTTTCCATGGAGATTATTGTCAGAAATCTCTTACCGGCTTTGTCTCTGGACTTAGAGTGGATATCTCTCTCATGTTGCTCTAATTTCATTCACACTGCTTACTTTTACCAGGCACTATAATACTTTAGATTAGATTAGATATAGTGATGTATTAATGTGACATTTGATATATTCTGTAGTATAGTATGCCACATTACATTGTTATACACACACACACACACACACACACACACACACACGTATTTGTTTGCAGACCTTCTCTGCCCACAGTGAGACTACAAGTTGCAAGAAGGTGGAAAATGTCATCTGTTCCCTCTTTGATCACTTCTCCATCACCTAAATCTGTTCTTGGGACATGGTAGCTGCTCAATAAATCATTGTTGAAAGCATACAGAGTGACATGGACAAACATCATTCACACAATTTCTTCGATGTGCGTATCACATGAAACTGAAAACACTTGAAAACTCGCACAGGGCTTTTTGTGGTATTGTAGGCAGCTCGGTAGGCAGTAAAGCGCGTCAGTGTGTTAGAGAAAAGAAAGACGAACTTCAGAATGCGGTGAGGATGAAGGTGGGTGTGGCCCTGTCTGGATCTGCAGGGGACCAGTGGGGTGAGCAGGTGGCTTCCCTCCCCAGAGCCACCCATCCTTTGCAGAGCAGGCAGGAATGCAGGCCCTGCTCCTGGGCCTGGGGTGGCCCTGGCTCCGCCAGGTACTGCCTGACCACAGGGCTTTCTCTCTCCACACCTCAGATTCTTCTGCTAAAAGAGAGTCATGGCTCGTTAATATCAGAGGCATGCAGGAGTTAGTGCCTGGCCAAGGCTCAGAGCACTGCTGAGACTGGGACATCTCTGTGCTGTTGGCTTTCACAGAAGGGGGGCTGTGAAGGAAGGCGCCCCAGCCTTGCCTCCCCGCAGCTCAGACTCCTCCTATCACTTTCACACACACTCCTCCCTCTCCATCTCCTGACCTTCACATCCGCCTTCTGTGGGAGCTGAAGTCTGGCCTGGAAAAAAGGTGATTATTTAGTAGCTGTTAAACCTCAAAATAATTCTTTGATTTTTGAATAATTACTGTTCACGCTAGTCAGATACTGCAGTAACTAACTGTAGTAATTTGGTAAATGTTACTCAGATTTTCCCCTTCAGTGAGCAAATGAAATCTGTGCTTGAATTTGATGAGTTTCCTGACTTCAACCTTCCCATCTGCAATTGTAGACTACATCGCGGTCTTCAAGGGAGATTTGTGTTTTATGTTCAGCACATGGTGAGGTGTAATAGGTAGTTTTGCATCACTCAGTTGAAAAATACACAATGAATAAAATAGACAGTAGCTAAACAGATGATAGGCAGAGATGATAGATGGATAGATAATAGATAAGGGAATGAATGGGTGTACATAGATAGATAATACATAGGTAGATAGAGAGATAGAGAGATAGATAATAGGTAGGTAGGTAGGTAGATAGATGATAGATGACAGATAGACAGATAGATAGAATAGAGTTATACAAAGAAGACTGCAGAGGCAGCATTACTTTTCTGCACTTTTTGAATCCTATGTTTCTATGGAGATCTTTACTCTAATATGCATCTATCTAATATGATTCTATCAAAATTGAATCATTTTGACTTGAATTTTTTAACAACTAGATAAATGTCTTTGAAAAAATAATTAGTTATAGTGGTGTACATTTCAGTCCATTGTGAAATCATCATGGGCCCTTGTATCAAAAACACCTGAAGTCTGAACTACCCCACGCTATATTTCCCTCCCCCAGCTCTACGCATTCTAGGAAGAATCAGTCTGAGCTTGTATATTTCTTAAAACTTTGAAAAAAAAGATACATAAATGCATACTACTATAATATTCAAATACTCTTTCAGCACAAGCTTGCCCATCTATTTTCAGCGTAATCTGATACTTGGATTCTTGAAGGAAATTATAAATAACAAATTGACTAGGCATAGGTGTTTATCTTCTGTCTTGACAATATGCAAAGAGGTATTTTTTTAAAGTAATGGAAGACCAGACTCAAAGTTGAGCCCCAGAAAAAGAAGTGACATTTGAGGAAAGATGCCAACATACCAGGAGGCCAGAAAACAATGAACTGTGTTTCTCAAGTTCTGGGAGGGTTGGCTCGGGCGACCGCAGGTGCTTTCTGTGTGTGGCTGCAGACGCCCCCTGGTTACCTTCGCTTGGTGAAGTTGGACCTTCTACCACAGTCCCCTCAGTAACTGATCACAGTCCATGTGGGTCCCTGAATGCTCTCACATTTCCCGTCAGCCTTGTGGCAAGCTGTGGCTTTCCCTGTGTGCACAGAGGGATATGGCACCCTAGTGTCTCCCAGATGTGGAGGGTGTCCTTCTGTTTTGTCCACAGGAAAACTGTGCCAGAAAACAACCAGAAGGGCATCGTCTCCAGAGAGCTCAGAAGCCAGATTAGCTGTCAATGCAGCACCTCAGGTGATGATAGCTTTCCATTCAGCCTGTGCTCTGCCTCCAGGCTGGCCTTGAACCCCACAGCACTGGGCCATGAGAAGTCCCCAGAAGTAGGAACCCCAAACCATCCAGGGTGGCACCCTGTGGCCTGGGAGAGCCAGGGCATCAGGTGCCGTGTGGACCCCACCCAACTGGCACCAGATTTAGACTCCAACAACTGTAGGTCCCCTTGGTCTCTGCAACGGGCTTTTCTGTTTGTTTTTTGAGACTGTGTCTTGCTCTGTCACCCAGGCTAGAGTACAATGGCACCATCTCAGCTCACTGCAACCTCCACCTCCTGGGTTCAAGCAATTCTCCTGCTTCAACCTCCCAAGTAGCTGAGATTACGGGTGCCCACCACCACGCCCGGAATATATATATATATATTTATATATATGTATATATATAAAGTATTTAGTAGAAACAGTTTCACCATGTTGGCCAAGATGGTCTCAAACTCCTGACGTCAGCTGATCCGCCTGTCTCGGCCTCCCAAAGTGCTGGAGTTACAGGTGCGAGTCACTGCGCCCAGCCCGTAATGGGCTTTTGAGGGAAAGCAAAGCTCAGTCTAAACGGGCCCCAGGGAGAACCTGAACTGAGGCTCCAGGACTCTCCACGCAGCCATGCAGGCACCCCCCGTGCTCCTCACTGGCAGAGGCTGAGGTTAACTCCTGCTCCTGAGGCCAAGCTGAGGGGAAACTGCCCTGGAATGCAGGAGGGGTGGTTTTCAGAGCCAACCCTACATTCAGGGGTGGAGACCGGTGGGAGCTGTGGGCTGTTTTGGCAAACGCAGTTCATTTTAGTTTGATAGGGACTTGTGTTGTTAAAGATTGTTTACATCCCTTCATGTTAACTGGACCAGGTGTCAACACTCCTGTGACTTTTCCCCTCTGGATTTCAGGAGCAAGGGAGCCGAGGTCAGCAGAGCAGGGCTGGTGCCCGTGGGCCGGCCTGGCATCGGAGGCCCCTGCATGGCCTCAGGTGCTGCCACCTGCACTGCCACATCCCGCAGTCTCTTAACAAGCAGAGCAGGGAACTTCAGCCACCAGGCCACACCTCCTCGACAGCTTGGCAGAGGGACATCTTGATTTTACGTATTTTGGTAAAGCTGAGACACAACACAACTGTTTCAGTGTTTTCAGTGGTTCCACTGGCCATCAGCCTCCCAGGGTCCTTTCGCCTTTTTCCTACTTTTCCGGTAATCGTCTTTTAACATAGAAATAAGTACCCGGCAGAAGTAGCTGTAAAATATTTGTAAATATTTTAAGATCAAATAATATTTCTAATGTTTTATCAGAAGGAAACTTGGCACTACAGTAGACCCACTTCTGAGATCACAGAGCTCTACTTCTCCCAGAGCTGTGCTTCCTGGTTGGAGTGAAATGGAGGTTTGCTGTGGAGAGGCTGCACAGGGCTATCTCCTCATGATGGATATCCCAGAGGATCATGGAGGGAGTGGGTCCTTCTGCCCCCTCGGTGCCTTCTACCAGACTGAAAGCCACAGGGTTCTCCTTGGATGGCTCTTTGCTCTGTTCAGGAGGGTCAGAGGCTGCAGGGTGCTGAGACCTACTGTGCCAGGCCTGGTGTCAGATACCAGCAGGCTACCTGCCTGGGAGAATCGGGATGTGCAGGACCCTGGTTGACAGCTGGCTGAGTCTGGCTCCCAGCTGGTGGAGAGGTCAGTCCCGTGGAAAACAAAACAGTTATGTTCAGACACCATGGGTCAGGCCCAGGCCACAGGTGAGACCCAGGTGGTGAGCAGAGCCAGCCAGCCCAGGTCTGGTGAGGAGGGGTAGGACTCCAGGTGACCCGGAGACAGAAAGTTCCTCTCTGCTGAGTGGAGGCACAATGGCCTTGGCCTGCAGAGGGTTCTGTGGGAGAGATACCCTGTAACCTTCTGGCTCAATTTTACCTAGTCCTAGAGAGTTTTGTTAAGGGGGTTTTCAGCAGTTAGCAAATAAAAGGCAATTCTTTAGGGGAAGAAAGTCCACAGGTCTGGGAGTCAAGGTTCCCAGGGAACTCAGCAGAAAACTCTGGATTGTTCCGTATGAGGGTCATCAAGGAAACTTCAAGATGGTGCATCAGAGAAATCCAATAGTTGAGATTAAATTAAGTTCAATGTCCAAGCAGCCATTTCATTTACCATTTGATATCATCGTGTGCCCACCAAATGCCAGCCAGTGGGCCACAGAGAATGACCCAGACCTCCACTTTCCAGAACTGATTCATCGAAGGAAAATGCATCATAAAATTTAGGAAAATTTCCACTGAAACTCCTAGAAGTTGAAAGAAAAAAAAGTTAGTATATTACACAATATAGAGAAACTTCCACTCATCTGAAATAATTTGTTTCCAACTTATGCCAAGAGAAGGGGATGGTTCTGCGTGACTTTCACAGAGATTTCCAGTTTCACATTTTCCTAGAAAGGTTTTCTTGCTTTTATTCAGTTTCTTGCTTTTATTCTGGAAAGGTAAAAAGTCAAGGAAGGAAGGATACTTTTTCAATGACTCCAAACACGTTTTCCCTAAGGATTCATTTTCCAAATTGAATGCTGCCAATTTAAACCAGAGCAGCAAAAGGAAAGGAAAAAAACCTGATGCTCTGCGGTGATCACCCACGTTCGGTGGCCTTTTCGGTGGCTGGTAGTGGACACAAGAGCTCAGGGTCCTGTGTGTCTCCTCGTCTGTCCTCTCTCCCACCCGACGGTCACTGCTGTGTGACAAAGACAAAGCCAGCAGCCTCCTTTCTCCCCCGACATCCCCATCCTTGCTTGGCCGGGGCAGTGCTCCCACTCCCCTGTTCCCCGGGGCCGGTCCTATCACTTCCCCGCCACCAACAGGGTCACCTCTCTGCCGCGCCCTCTCCTGAGCCCTGCTGTTCAGGGTGAAGAAGAAATTCAGAGCTGTTGAATGATGATAGGGATAGTGAATAAAAAAAATATATTAAGTGCCCGCAACAACAACAAAATAAAAGGTGGGGCGGGTGTGGGAGAGAAGGGTTCCTGAAGAATGTGAGAAAGATAAATCGGGCCGGCACTTTGTTTCATTGTCAGGAGCACTCTGGGGTTATTTGAAGCTCTTATTTATGCTCTGTAAGCAGAACAATACTGGAGAAGAAATGATTAAATACCAGCTCTGCGAGCAGCAGACATCTCATTGTGGCGGTGGGCTCACCACTGCGTGGTTTTGATAAAGGCAATATGAGTTGATAACTGATAGAGTTGGCAGGGAGTCATCTGGGGCTGCTGACAGCTCCAGCACTTTAATAAAATCATTAGAATGTAAATGTTTTTATTGCGGAATAAAGAGCCTCCAGCGAAGTTGACACTGCTGTCCCTCCACTGAATGGGAGTGCCGATTAGCATTCAAATGATATCATGATAGGCTGGTTATCTTTATTAAAATTTTTCAAATCGAGTCTTCATTTTGCGTGATTGAGTTTTAAACAAATGCAATATCCAGTCGACTGGCGAGCTGGCCTGAACACTCCTGAAATAATTAAAGTGTTCCTTTTATTTTTTTTAAACATGTGTTTCATAAGAAATGAATTGGATTTGCTATTTTAATATGACAATATCTAGTTAGCTTTGCATAAAAACAGGAATGTTATAGCATAATTATTGAAAGTGTACAGCTTTTAAACATATGTTTCATAAAGTTGAATTCAATTTTCTGAAATATAACAATACCAGTCACTTGGTGAAGTGTAAAAATCAAGAGATAGCTTGATTATTTAGATCAATCCCGCATAAGTCTTCATAATTGATGGCAGCCCATGGTACTCATACGTGGTATTTCCAGAGGAAGGAAGTCTCTGTTTTCTGAACGTTTTACACACCCCTGACTCTGATGGTAGATGAGGACTCAAAACATTCCTTAAACTCAGGCACTAAGCCGTGGTGGCATTAATTACCCAAAGCAAACCAAACCTTCATCAAATGCTGAGAGACTTGGGCAGATCTGGACAAAACCGCGCTTTCTCGGAGTAGAATAAGTTTATCAATAGACGACTGATAGGCTCCATTTGACTTTTAATCTCTGTTCCTTTTTCCTCGGTCGGGCATCATTTCTGCATACTAACCATTCTTAAAAGTCCTATTGTGCTACAGACTCAGCAAAGCATTGTTAGCAAGACTTCCATGGATGATTCTTAGTTATGAGGAGTTGAGACAATCAATAAAATAAATGTGCCTTAAAAATATGTTCCTGGAATAACTGGGGTATTGATTTTAAAAGGAAGGCAGCTGCAGAGCTGATTTTCTTTAGAGGCAACATTTGAAGAACCGGCAAAGCATGGTGAATTTGCTTCCCAAAGAGGGGAAGCTCTCCCAGAGAGCTGCTTTCTCTGTCTATTTTGCAGAGGTAAAATTTTAAGAAAGATGACAACATCTGTGTTGCCAACCTGTATTACTATATCAGCAGGATCTGGATTTTGTAATAATATCTTTCTAAACAGGATATAAACTATCAATCAAATTAGTTTAATTGATAGGTGAATTCATATTATTAGTCCGATTAATAGAGGTAAGGCCAATCTGCGTATAGCCACTTAGGAGCTTAGAAAATGTGATACTAGATTCTGATTTGGCATATATATATATACACACACACACACACATATATATATACACATATATATGTGTGTGTGTGTGTGTGTGTGTATACACATATATATGTGTGTGTGTATATACACATATATATGTGTGTATGTATATATATACACATATATACGTGTGTGTGTATACACACATATGTGTGTATGTATATATATACACATATATATGTGTGTGTGTGTATATATATACACATATATATGTGTGTGTGTGTGTGTGTGTGTGCGTGTGTGTGTGTGTGTATCCTGTTATATATCCTAAGTCATAGTTTTGGTTGCAATCTCTAGGATCACATTTGAATCACCTCTACGCTTAAAGCAGAGTGTTGAATGCTCAGGACAAATCTAACCATATATTTTTCTCATCAAATCAATATAACAGAGATGCAGGATTGGTGGTCAACATAAAAATAGAATTCTTCTATAAGGTGCCCCCAGTGATGGGTACGTATTTTGGAGTTGGAGTTGTGAGGGAAGTCTTTGGTGCCACTGCCAGGAGCACCTCCCTGTGCTCGCAGAAACAATCCTGGATCCCGTCTGAAGAACAGCTGACCTGACTGCATCCCCTTGATGTTTCCAACTTGGACACATAAAGCTAGCACTTCGGGGAGCTACAGATTCCTGGGGGAGTGTGAATTTAGAAGCACTTCGTGGCAGTGCTCTCTGAGGGTACTGTGACCTATTAGCAACTCAAATTTATAGTGAGAAACAAAACTCTGATGTGATGAAGTGAGAAATAGCCCTACTGCTCAAAGTTTGTCTGTGAAGGAAGAACTGAAAATTGAAACAGAAACCACAACCTTTCAAAATAGACTGCACTGTTAGATTCAAAACAGATCTATAATACCAATGGCAGACAATCTGAGCTCAAGCTCAACACCCGTGTATCCTGACCCAGCGTTCTGTGATAAGACCACAGACAGGCTCGCCTACAAAGAACGCTGCATAGACTTAAGCTCTCTAAAAACAAGAATAGCAACTGTTCCAGCAGCATCCTGCTTCCAAATTTTCCCATTATCTGCCAAGATGTCCTTTGAGTAACTCTAGCTCCCAAACTCTACGTGTACTTTTTCCCACCTCCCTCCCTGGAATACACCCCAAGTTTCCTTGGGTCATGGTTTCTGTGGCTGCAGTAAGTGATGTACATAATGGGATGTACATAATGGGTAGGTGGCCTCTGATGACCATTGGTGCAAATCCTATCCTTTAACAATCTTAATTTCTGCCAGGTGTGGTAGCTATAATCCTAGCACTTTGGGAGGCCGAGGTGGGTGGATCACTTGAGGTCAAGAGTTTGAAAGTAGTCTGAGCAACATGGTGAAACTCTATTTCTACTAAAAATACAAAATTAGCACGTGTAGTGACGTATGCCTGTAATCCCAGCTACTCGGGAGGCTGAGGCAGGAGAATTGCTTGAACCTGGAAAGCAGAGGTTGCAGTGAGCCGAAATTGACCCCTTGCACTTACAACCTGGGCTACAAGTGTGAAACTGTTTCTCAAAAGAAAAAGAAAAATCTAAATTCCTCCCATTTCCTGGGGGTTTTGAGAGAAGAAAAATTAATAGATAAACTGGAATTTTAAAAGTTTCTCTGGACAGATGAGACAGGAGAATTATCCTTATCCATGGTGCACCACTGTGGCCAAGTAGTTCCCTGGTTATGAGAGCCACTCAACCCTGGTGCAGGCCAGGTGCGCAGAGAGGTTGGATATCCCCCTTAACTGTGTGTAGGAGCCATTTCTCTTGGTTGGTGATTGAGCCTGCCTTGGGAGTTGAATACTGATATGGTTTGATTGTGTCCCCACCCAAATCTCATCTTGAATTGTTAGCTCCCATACTTCCCATGTCTCATAGAGGGACCTGAGGGGAGGTAATTAAATCTTGGTTGTGGGTTCTTTCCCGTGCTGTTCTCTTGATAGTGAATAAATCTGACAAGATCTGATGGTTTTATAAAAGGGAGTTCCCCTGCACATGCTCTCTTGCCTGCCACCATGTAAGATGTGACTTTGCTCCTTCTTCACTTCCTCCATGATTGTTAGGCCTCCCCAGCCCTGTGGAACTGTGAGTCAATTAAACCTCTTTCCTTTATAAATTACCCAGTCTTAGGTATATCTTTATTAGCAGCATGACAGCAGGCTAATACAAATACTTTATTAGCAGCACGAGAGCCCACTGATACAAATACTGAACCAGATGTGATGGAAGATGCTGAAGATGTGTGTGAAGAGGCCCCTGCCATCCAGGACCACAGAGAAACAAATAGAGATCAGCCCTAAGTATGGTCACTGGGCACAGGTACAGCAGAGTGCAGAGAGCAGCAGAGCAGGGGAGCCCATATCTTCACCTAGAGGCCATAAAATCAACCAAACCAGGTGATTGGTGGGTGTGAAGGGAGAAATAAAGAATGGCTTATGGTGTGACATGGATTGATTTAAAGATCAGTAATTTCCTTAATAGGCTGTGGAACCAAGCATAGCATTTGAAGGGTTCTGCCTGATTGGCAAGACAGTAACCACACCACCTTATTTGCCAAGTTATGCTTTCAAATACGTACTTTCAGTTCCTAGTTCTGCTAGTAGTTTCTTCTTTTCTCTATTTGTACTTGGTTTAATCAATTGACTTCCATCTGTCCGTATTGCTGGAACTGGGTTTTATGACCCATTTGATTGAAATTAACACCTCTTGCATTAATAATAGTTCATATTTAAATTAGGAGGGTTTAATTACAAATGTAACAGTTTGATTTACTTAGAACATGGCTATTTTATTCATTTTCCATCTTTGTATCAGAAAATTAATTTTTTAGATACAACAAAGAAGTGAATAAAAACATCAAGAAAGACATTTCTCACTGCATCAGTTCTGTGTTTTCTGCATTTGGAATTTCCCACACTGTTAATGTGTGGTACCTGGATGGTTTTTACTTGAGTATTCACTTTTTGTCAGTTTTTTTTTTTTAATTGTACTCCCTTAAATTGTTTACTTTCAAACTAGAGCTAAATCTAGATGAAAATGTGTTGTCGCCAAACAGTGAAATAAAATAAAACACAACAAGTTCTTTATGGCCTACTTCTGGCCGTACTTAAAATCTGGGGTGTGTGATTGTATCAACTCAATTTATCCAAAGTAAACAGAGAAAAGGCGGGAGACAGAGAGGGAAAAAAATCTCCCCGACCCAAGAACCTCTCCTCTCACAGCAACAGTGGCTCTGTTCCCTTCAGACAGTTGTATTTATATAGAGGCCAAGTTATCTTAAAAGTATTCCCTGTGTTTGACAGGATGACCAGGGTTGGATTGCCCACTGGTTGTGAGCGTTTCTCTTACAGCAGCATGGTTACAGGATGCCATCAGAGAAGAGGCAGCCCCTACTTTGGGGAGGAGCTTAGAGCATGACCTACCCACTCATCCAGGATGTGCTGGAAAAATTGGTGGGCATGTCAGTGAACACTAAGCTTCCCTCCATCACCCCTTAGAGTCTGTGATGATTGTAAATGCGAACTCCAAATGCCATTCATTCCGTGTTGTTTTAGTGAATGCTGGTGATGGTGTGCACCTATTTAGACCAAGAGCATAAGAGGTCAGAAACCGTATGGATGTTGTAGCTGGGCCCTGGCAGTTTAAGCAGAACACAGGAGAACTTTATGTGCTTCCCTATCTTAAAGAAAATCTATTTGTAGCTCATTGCAGCGTTTCATTTTACTTATTTGTTTTGCTAGCAGTACATCTAATTACCATACATTTGAATCTAAAGTCAGAAAGGATACCCATGTGCCCAATGCCAGGTGCCGCCTGATTTCTAGGTCCTTCCAGACAGACCCCACTAGGAAAAGCCCGTTTCTCATACCTGCGTCCTGTGCCTACTCTAAACAAATACCCAATTTTCCATATTAGTCTTAACAAACATTGGCTGTCTCAATGGTGACGACACCAAGCAAATTGTCAGGGGAAGGAGGAGGGTTTTTGTTTCTTCTCCAGCAGCTCGATTGAGAGAAGGAGACAGGCATAAAATCTGTGGGTTGATCTGTTTCAGCAATGGCAAGAACTACCAATTGTGTAATCCAATTCCAGCAAGGGATTTCTCTTTATCTTAATAACTAGTGAAATGGGTGGACCTCAAATTTCATTTCAGTTTGGAAACAGGTCCAACATTTTGGAGATGTTTATTGCAAACTCAGCCAACTTTATAAACCTCTTTGGGCTCTAAAATCTTTCTGGGAATTGCACCAAAGCAGATTTTTTGGTGAGATCTAATCCTTCCGGCTTCTGGAACAGCCTCCCTCTGAATCCTTTAATAATTCAACCTCTAATCCAGACCAGAAGAAAGAACATAGGCAATTCTGGAAAGAAAAAAATAAAAAATAACCTGTAAGACCTTAGGCCCAAATTTTAGATAAACCTTCCAGGAAGTTCTGACTGGAACCTAACTGCACATCCATTTCTAACAACTTGGATCAACCTCTTCCCTGGAGTTTGTATGATTTGATCTCCGGCATAAGGAGAAGGACATGACCCAACATGGCCCGATGCTTCCAATCAAGGAATGTTATGAATAGGTACGAATTTTAACATTCAGGTTACTGTTTTTGCAAAGCATCTCTTCAACTTTCACAGTCTTTACTAACTCGGGAGGTAAGCAATTCTGTCGGTCTTTTTATGCACCAAGGTTCACTTTTTCCCTGGAAAGGACATTAAGAATGTACCCTGCATAACAATCACATCCACGACAGCTTCAGTCCAGGCTTGCTTGCCATATTTGTGCTTATTTTTGAGGTGTCTTCAAGTTTGTC
This sequence comes from Alouatta palliata, assembly GCA_004027835.1. Taxonomy (NCBI): domain Eukaryota; kingdom Metazoa; phylum Chordata; class Mammalia; order Primates; family Atelidae; genus Alouatta; species Alouatta palliata. Next base: position 60,880 of record PVKV010001183.1, read on the forward strand.
TTGACTTAATTATGTCCAAAGGTGCAGGGAAGTTGAAAGTTTAAAGCTGTACCAGCGCAAACAAAGATGTAATTTAGTAAATGGAAGTAGTGAAGAAACCAATACATTGCGCAACGATCAGTCACTGGGTGATGAAACAAATCTGAAGACTGGCTCTAGTCTGCAGCACTTGGAGCACACGAGGCTGTGTCATCCATGGGGAGCAGCAGGAAAAGAAGAGCGATGTGTCCATGGAACAGAGGCTGGACAGCCACTGCAGAGGTCAGTAGCCGAATGTCAGTGCAGGGCTCCCCACCTCCCGGGGGACTCGGGCAAGGGGCTCTGCAGGTTGTTCCAAACATGGTGCCTCTAGAAGCTCAAGGCCCAGCCCTCTCTGCCCAGCATCAAAGTGAGCAGGATGGAGAGTCGATTAGAAAGCTCTTTCTCAGAGCTGCCTGGGGAAAGGAACGGGTTCTCCTGGTTTCTGAAGCAGCTCCAGTCTGGAAAAGGGAAGCCCAAAGCCTGCACGTGTACAGCAGGAGAAGAGAAGGCTTTGCTTGAATATGCCCTGGGCCCACGGGCTCCGTATTTGGTCATAATCCACCCAGGAATTAGCTTGGAAACCTCCTTGTCACTTGGGACTTGTAAGAACAAAACAAACAAACAAAAAAAAAAAAAAAAAAAAAAACTGAAAACAAAAGCACACACTGGAAAAGCCTGTTTCTAAGAAGGGGTTTTTGTCCATTGTGAAAGGCTGGAATTTGAGTTTAGATAACGGAGTCGAATTATCCATTGGCTGATTCACCAGTCAGTCTACAGGCTTTCCTCGAGAACTCTTTCTGTGTACAGTCAGCAGGCTAATGAAATAAAGGAATATCCAGATGACTAAAGCAACAGCCCTGCTCTTGGGGGACAAGAGGAGACACATAGACAAGTCACAGCTGCGGGACAGAATGACAGGGAGCTGGGCAGCCCTCAGAGCTTCCTCAGTGGGTTTCAGGCCAGGGAGGAGCTGGAATCTGGCTGAGATAATCACCAGCTTCGTAGGGAAGGATCTAATTTTTTTCTGAGTTCTCATCACTCCTGAATTCTGTTTCTTCCCTTCCAATATGGGATAAATTGTAGAAACTGTTATGATATTTGTGACCCCCCATGTATCATAGTTGGTCATGATTTGAAATATTTGATTAGATCTTTCTATTTTTGATTGTGGTAAAATACATATAACACTAGCTTATGTGTATTAGCTACTTTTAAATGTACAGTTCCGTGGTGTCAAGTTGTATTCACGTTGTATGTTCCAATCACCACCATCTATCTCCAGAATTTCTTTCAGCTTCCAAAACTGAAATTCTGCACCCATCTCTCCCAGCGCCTGGCAACCACCATTCTACTTTCTCAACTTGACTGTTCTAAGCACCTCATGAGTGACATCACATGACGTCTGCCCTTCTGTGACGAGCTTGTTTCACTCGAGGTAATGTCCTCAGGCTTCCTCTGTGATGTATCATGTGTCAGAAGTCCCTCCCTTTCTAAGGCTGAATACTATTTTGACATAAGTGCATTCCACATTTTCTGTGTCCGTTCATCTATCTGTGGGTCACTAGATTGCTTCTACCTTTTGGTTATTGTGAAGAATGCTGCTATGGACATGGATGCATTTGTGTCTTTTTAGACATCAAAGTTTAAACCCACAGTTTGACTGGCATGCTGTTGTCAGCCTATCTTCCAAGCTACTTGAGAGACTGAGATTTGAGGATCCCTTGAGCCCAGGAGTTCAAGGCCAGCCTTAGCAACAGAGCAAATTCTTGTCTCTGAAAAGAAAAAAGTTAAATTCCCAGTTTAGGTTTATACCTGGCTCCCCATGCAAGCCCTCTATCTTTCCTAAAGACACACCATCCTGAGGTTGTTATTGCTCTTCCTCAAATATGTTATTCAAATTATCAGCTTGTATATATGCTTCTAAGCTATATGCAATGTTTTGTGTCTTTTTAAATTGCCATAAACTAATATTGTTTAATTTTGCAATAGATTAAATAAGCATATTTTCTATTTTGAAAAAATGTGAGGGATAAAAGAAAATTAAAATTTTAGCAAAATCTAATTGAGAATAGAAGTGTAAATTCTGCAAATTCTGCCAATAATTTTTATTTTTATAGCTTTTATTTTATTTTCCTTTGGTTACCTTACTTGGTATCAGAGACACAATTAACTTAAAATGAATTGTCAAAAGAAATCTTTAAAATATCTTTTTTTTTTTAAATAAATGAGGGCTCCCTGGGGACATATCTGTGGGAAGGAAACATGTCAGCCTGCAGGATACGCAGACGCCCTGTATTAATTACTCCAATGCTAGCTGCCAGGACAGATCTGAGGCTCAGCTCTGTAGGGCTTCATCTCCCACATACGTAAACCCCATCTGGGGCCGGGTGTAGGCGCAGTTGTCCCTGCAGTCTCTGGAGACCAAGGTAGCAGCCCCGCCATCTCCACCATGTGGCTTTCAGGGTGTCCTGGGTGTGGCCATCCAGCAGGTGGACAGGAGAGAAATGAGCTGAGAAGTTGGCATAGGAAAAGTTTGGGGCCACGTTCAGAGGGAACTGTGTGGATCTTGGGCAGCTTCAGACAGTCAAGACCAGCCATCAGCACAGCTCATCCCGGGGCCTGGGCAGGGTGGGGTGAGCGAGGTGGCCGTGCGGGAATACAGCTGTGCACATGAGGAGAAGGAAGGGGGTTTGTGGACAGCGGTGTGGTCTTTTCCGTATTCACGTCACTTCCAATCCTCTGTGCCTCACCCCACCCTCTGCTCTCCTAGGAAACAACTGTAGGGATCAATGTCTCTCACATAGCAGAGGAGCCTACTCCAGTCAGATCCTTAGGGCAGGTGTGACACTGGCAAGCCTCTGGTCGTTTGGGGTTCCTGGTTTTTTTCACAGCATCTGAGCAGCAAATACCAGTTTCTCTGAATAAGCCCCACCCCAAGGAGAGACCTACACCCTCCCGAGCTTCCTCCTCCCTGCCAGACTCCCTGATTTCCATTTTTTAAATTTTCTTTCTGCTCTTCTGTTTCTTTTCGCTTCTTTAAGGATGCCCCTGGTTTTGTAAGGTCTAGAAGTAACATATAGACAAGGTAGGAAGGCTGGTGAGGGTCCAGGAATCTTCGCTGTGGCCCCTTCTCTGCCACTGTCAGCCTGAATTCCACCAGAAATACCCTCAGCACCACTGTCACTGCTCCCAGCATTGCTCGCCCCAAAGAAGACACTGGTGGACAAGAGCCACACCAGCTTCTGTCCAGAGTCCACTAGACAGAGCAAGCCTGCGTGGACCCAGTTACATAAGCAAAGTGTGGGCTCCCTGGGGCTCTGCAAGCTGGCATCGCTCCTCCTCACCCTCACTTGAAGAGCCCTTGCGGGTCCATGGCACCCCCGTTCCCAGAAGCCAGCTCTGCCTCTTGCCCAGGCTGCCCGCATAAGCCACAGCAACACATGAGTGAGAAGAAAAAAATCTTCTGTTTCATGTTAAAAAAGTACAAATGTGATATTATTGATTCAGAAAGGAAATGTGCTGAACGAGGACTCAAAGTACAGCTGAATCGAACCCGGGGGACAGCTTATGGGATGGAATATGAGCACAGCTTCAGAATGAAAACAGATGTTGTTCTTCACGAAACCAAAAAAAAGTAAAAATATTAAAAAGTTTGCATTTTTGGTCAAAGCAGCAGCAGGCTAACACCTGGACAATGAATTCCACGAAGAAAGTGTCCAATTGTCTTGAGAATGGTGCAGAGGGAGGAAAAAGGTAGTTCTGACCTTGCAGAGGAACGGGATGCATATGGAGACTCCTGCGACTCCGAGAGGAAGAAAGAGCTCCGTGCCGCTCTCTCATCCTACAATGACTGGAAAACGAACGGAAATGGAAGGCCTGTCGGAGGGGCGGCTGGAACGCGCACCTCATTTCTATGCATGGACTTCCTGCAGGCTCAGAAGCACATACTGGCCCTTTTTTCTTGCAAAGTTAAACTCTCCCATGCTTATGACAAGTCAACCAGGCAATTTTTTTCTTTAGGTTTGAAAGATTCTTTGCCTTCACTCATCCGTCATTGCTGTCATCAGTACTTACAGAATTTCACCTGCAACTTGCAATGTGCTTACTAAGGTCTTTCATCATATCCACGTCAAAATACTTTGATACTCAGTGTAATTTTGCAAAGAAAAGATTCTCAGGGGAAAGCTTTAGGAGATGCCTCTGTTTTTAACCCTGTTTCCAGAAAGAATTAGCTACAAACATTTCCACTTAGTTCATTTACTCCCAAAGTGAGGGGATGACTTCTCATACCAGAACATGGTTCTGTGAAGCCCTCCGGAGATGAATTTGAGAATCAGCACTTGGCTATCAGAGACTTGGACAGTAGTTACCATGTGGTGACCAGATTTCAGCAATCTTAGCGTCTCTTGGTCAGTGACGAAGTTTCCTGTGCATCTTTACTGTCCATTAACAAATAGAATGTACACTGAGCCAATGATTGCCACCTGGGAGCCGCAGGCGGCTTTTCCCAGGACCTCCTCGAGCCTGGGGAAGGCAGGTTCGGCCTTTGCAAAGTCAAGCCCAAGGGTTGGAATTGCTGCCTTTGTCTTGCTCGCTATAAAATAAGCAAAGATGAGCAAAACACAGAGAAAGCAGCCTTCTTTCTTGGTCCTCCCTGCCTTCCTGAAGAGAGAAAACTTGAAGAGGTCATCCCTCCGACGTGAGAAGAAATATTATTATTTTCCATCTCCTCTCCAACCCTTGTCTTTTTCCAGCCACCCCTGTGTTATCTACTGTCACTGTGAGAAGGAAGGACATGGTAACCTCCCACATCACATAGGCATCCCCCGCAGCACCAACAGCTTGTGCACGTCTGCAGCCCCCTTCAAATCTCACCCTGCAACCGAAACTTGCATCAGAGACCCAGGAAGGGAGTTCAAGGGCGAAACAAGAATCCTGAGAGCTTCCTAAAGGGCCATCAGCTTGACAGCATCCTTCACTATAATTTATATGAAAAACAACCCTAGCAAATAAATACTTGTTTTTAAATGCTGATGGGGATTATGAGAGGAAACCTCAGGCTTACTAAATCAAGTTTGGACTCTTCCAAATTATTCTGGAATTATCAGTCATCACGCTTACAGTTGTTCTTGGGTAAATCATCTGAAATATCCTAAAAAGCTGAGTGCTAGCTTGCAATGGCTAACTTGCAATGGGGTGAAAGAGACCCCAGACTAAAGAGACGACTCCACACAATAACAAGGACAGCTGCACATGTGAGCTGAGCATTTACTGTGGGGCAGCCTGCATCCCGTGCCTCCCAGGCATCATCCCAATGAACCAGTGATGACCTAGAAGGCGGCTGCGGATGCTGTTGTCCATGAGGAAAGTGACGATTACAGTCCAGGATTCAAGCTGCAGCCCATCTGGCCCAGCAGAAGAGCTAGCTGCAGGCCTTCCTAGCATCTCCCTGACATTTGTCCTCTCAAAGGTGGACAAAATTTCAGAATAAGATTTAGTTACATCTGTTGCCGTAAACCATTATATTTTGCCTGGATATCAGGTCTCAGAAGGGTGCGTCAGGATCACCTGCAGGCCGGAAACCCTGGTGTGAGCTGTTCCTGCGGTGCCGCATGGACTTGGCAGGAAACCTGCCAAGAGAAGCCCCAGCCCTGGAGAGCCTGGCCTGCCATTCGGGGTCTCAGGAGCCAGTGTCATGTCGGCAGGCTGCCGAGGTACCCTTCACCCCCCTTTTTTCCTTCCACACCCCAGGAGTCTGGGACACCCTGGTATCCCCAAAAGCCACAAAGGCCAAGCCCCAATATTATAGCTATCAGACCAAGAGTGGAAAAAATGCATTTTGGAACAAATAAAGTTAGATGATATAAGATACTTAGACTCAAAGTTTTCATCTCTTTAGCTCTTGCAAATCCTAAGTTGTAATACAGTCATGCATTGCTTAATGAAAGGGCTGTATTCTGAGAACTTCATCTGTAGAGGACCTCATTGTCGCGTGAACACCACAGAGAGTATTTACACAAACGTAGACGGAGTCACCTACTGCCCACCTGGGCTGTGTGGCCTGGCCTCTTGCTCCCTGGCTACAGACCCATACCAAGTGGCTCCACTGAATGCTGTGAGCACCTGTAACTCCCTGGCGAGTACTTGTGCATGTAAACCTAGAAAAGATACAGTAAAATACGGTATAAAAGGTGAAAGATGGCACTGAATAGGAAACTTACCAGGAACGGAGCTTGCAGGACTGGAAGTGGCCCTGGGTGGGTCAGCGAGTGGGTGCCGAGTGAACCTGAAATCCCAGGATATTACTGTACACTGCAGTGGACTTTATAAACACTGGACACGTAGGCTACATTCTATTTATTTATTTATTGTAATAAATTAACCTTAGTTAAGCGTATTTATTTATTTTTTACTTTATAACATTGTTATTTTTTTAACTTTTCAACTCTTAGCAGTAACCCTTAGCTTGAAGCACAAATGCATTGTAGAGCTGCACAAAAATATTTTCTTTCTCTATATCCTTATTATATAATCTTTTCTCTGTTTTTATTTTTAATTGATACTTTTTTTGTTGTTGAAATTGAGATGAAAACACAAACCTTGACCTAGGTCTGTAAGACAGAGGTGTCACTGTCCTATATCTCCATCCCTTGTCCCATCGGAAGGCCGCTGGGTGAAGTCACGGTTCCATCATCACCAGGGGAGCAGGACTGCCCATGGGATCCCTCACTGAGTGAAGCACGGCTATGCAGCACATGACCGTCCATGCATGGCTTTCAAATAGGAGTCTGTTTGAGGTCACGCCCTTCTGTTTGGTGACTTTACTAACACAGCAGCCTGTTACTTATCCTTCCCAGCCGCCTTTCCCCTCTGCCCCCTAAAATAAAAATCTCAGTCATGCCAGGCTACTGTGGTGGGGTTCGTTTTGCTTCACCAGGAGGAAAAAGTGACCATGAGCATTGAAGGAGGCCGCTACAGACGCTTCCTGAAGATGAGTAAGTCTCGCCTCGCTTGCTACTCCCAGTGCACATCGAGGGGCCCCTGGATTTCAGTGTGAGTGTGTGAGCCATGGGCAGTGGGCACAGCTGTAGTTGGCCTTGTGGGACCTGTCGTGGAGGCGTGCATTTGACCCAACTTCAGAGGTGACCACAGTAAGCTAACACAAAGAGGAGCGTAAATTGGCAGAAAACACACAGTGTAATAGACCTGCCCAAACTGTGCTCAAGGGGACCCCTGGGACCCGCCAATCCATGCAAGAAGAATGGTACCCGCTGGAAGGGGCGCAGCAAGATGAATCACCACCACCATGCAGATTTAGCGCATTCGGGGGAAAGATAAATGTGTAAAACGCTGTGTCTAACCCATGGTGTGGCCCACACGGCAATTCAGGGTCAGAAATTGAACTCCACTCTAATTATCCTGGGGAGATAATATTAACTTACAGTCGGGAGTGAGAGGGAGAGTCCATAACTCATCACTGGATGGGCTGCTCCTCGCATTGTGTTATTGAAATATGAGAGCTCCATTTTTATCCTGTCATAATGACAACTGATGTGCTTATTTTCTTCTGTGCGCCTCTGGGGGATGATGAAATAGTAAGCAAACATTCTTTCTGGTGAAAGAGCAGCACTTTATCACGCTGGCTTCGGCTCTGAAACAGGCTTGCAAACTCAGAAACAATTCCAGGAGCAGTACTATCCCCTGGCCCTCCTGCCGCGGGCCCTGGACCTGCACCCCTTGCTTTGCTGCGTGATGATTCCAGCCCCGTGATTCTGTGACTCACGTATCAGGGTTCGTAAGAGTCCAGGCCTCTTTAATTTGCTCCCATCTCAAAGTGAAGTGCTAGGGAAGGAATAGAGATTTATTAAAAACTTAACTCTCATTTGATTGCTGTGTTTACTGATCCGACTTCAGAACGCAGCATTTCTTGCATCTTGCAAGGGACCGTCAGCGCGGCTGCACCTGTGGGTTTGGAGTCCGAGGCAGCAGGTTGAATTTCTAGCTTTTTGACTTTGTTCCAGGCAGAGACATTTTATTCTTGTGTTTACCTTTTTTCTTCTAGAAAATCTGTCTCTGCATCCTGTGAAGCATTCTTAATAAACTTTGCACCAATGCAGGAATAAAAGTCACTGCCCCAAAACTTTAAGATGAAGTCCCGTGCAATTCAAAATAAACACTTCTTCTCAGATTCTTTGAAATAAGGTTGAAGTTTGTCTTCCAGTGACTGGGAAGGAAAAGGGGAATTCTAGTATAAGAAGAAAGAGCAGGAAGGTGCGTGGGGGAGCTGGAAGCCCCTTTCAAGACAGCGGGAACTTAAGCCTTGACCCCAAGAGGAGAAATGTGAAAACAAACTCATCTTCAATTAAGAGACATAAGCAATTGGGTGGCAAGTGTCTGATTGTAAAGGCTGCTGAGAGCCTCAGAGCCAGGACAGGACAGAAGAAGAATAGATGACAGCCCCCCACCCCCTCCCTGGAACCTCTCAGGGTCAGCAAATTGATGGGGATTTTAGTTCTCAGGGAGATGGTGAAGCCGTCCACCCTTCCTCTGGGGAGGTTTATACAAAATTCGACTGCTTGCTATTTTAATTGAGAACAGAAAGCTAGTGCAGAATCCAAGATCTCAGGGAAACAAGGAAGTTTGTCTAAAATAATCATCGTTTGCTACTTGACCTGTTGATGCTGAACGTGCTGGAGGGCAGAAGTGTTTGCACCCCTGTTGGCTGAGCAGGAGTCAGATGCCTTCTCCCAGGGCGGCCTCTTGCACTTACACATCAGCTTTCATTGCTTGGTCTTCACAAGAGGCTCCCAAGAAAGCATTTGGCCTGAGAGGATAATATAGTTTCACACCAATTGCAGGACCCAGGAAGGAGGTGCCACATCATTCCTTTTCTGCTCTTGCGGCCTCAGCCAGTGAAATCAATGAAATAAAGTGTGATGTTGCATTTTTAAGACACCTTGAGGGACAGGTGTAGCCTGACAGTGTGTGTGTATACTTGGAGTTACTGGGAAGGCAGTGTGCACACACCCACATAAACCTATTAATATCTGCTCGAACCCCTGAAGTCACTGCTCAAATTTCAGGGTCACTGTGGCAAGGTGGGGTCTGTGCCCTCAATTATTCTGATTCCTGGGCTAGATAATCAGAACGTTGCTCATTCACAATCAACAGGGGCAAGCTTTTCAGTGGGGGCAGTGAAGGACATGCCTATGTATATTTTTGAGGGTTGCATGCCCAGTTGTCACTTTGGCACAGGAATAAATACACAAAGCAAAGCACCTGGGAGCTGAAATAATACCTAGTCAGAGACCTAAGCTACAGTGCAGTGAATGAATTAAAATCCTAGTAGTCGTAGAGACAACTGATTCCCATCAGCAAGGTTCACATCAATGCCAAGGATGTTGGCCCTTCTGCACAAAAGCCCAGGGACTGGGAGTGAGAAGGCATTTGTTAGACAGTGTGCCCCATGCCCCTGGTTGCAGTGCCATCCTGGACATCTGAGTGTCAACATGAATGGACCAGTGGTACCACCTTGAATAAATTTACTCATGCCAATGGCTATTTCCCTACAGAATAGCCGAGCAGCATTTTCACAAGCCTGTTGACTCAAAGTTGCTTTCAATTTCCCAAATACGATTTTAAAACACTGACTTTCTTTAGAGATGTCCCAGTCAGCTGGGAAGACAGAATAGCACTTTAAAAAGACATTAAGTTCATATTTACATGAACCATCATGACAGCCTTGCAAAGCATGACTGTCTACAAAGTACTATATATTTTTAAGAGTGCTCATAATTTACGTTTTAAAATTTTCTTCCTACACATTTACAGTATATAATGGAAGGTTCCAACATTTATAACAGAACAGCTATGTCCTGCTAGCTAAATGGTATGCAACATTCTATAAATTATAGTCAGAAATTTGTCCTAACGTTCAAGTATTTCTGTGACAGATTTTCCTCCAAGAAAAATTGGAAGGAAATGGGAAAAGGTATAATCTGTTATAACTCTGTTAAGGGCATGACTAGAACATTATTCTCAAGGTACTTCAGGTGGCAAATGGGAGGATATTTATTTGGTGGCTTATTCTACTAAGCGTAGACTTTTCTTATTTTTATAGAACCAAGTCAACAACTACCGGCATCTCAGTAGACATATCAGGCAGTACTATGAAAATGTTGTCCAAGATAACATAAGCTCGCTCCCCAGCATCCCTGCCTAACACCACGTGTTTGCCTCTTCTGGGACTAGTCCCTCTGGAGTCAGGCTCACCTGGAGTAAGGGGATTTCACAGCTTTGTTAAAGCTAGATGTGATGATGCAAGGAAGTTTTGGTGAAGAATTTAATTGCAAATGCTCTGTGCTCTCTCTTGGGAAATGTCCCTCTGAAGAGGTGGCCACTGCATCTTCCTGACACTTGCTTCCAGCTCTCCTCTTGAAATGTGATTTTGGGCTGGGTGCCTTGGCTCAGTCTCTAATCCCAGAACTTTGGGAGGCTGAGGTGGGTAAGTCACCCAAGGTCAGGAGTTCGAGACCAGCTTGGGCAACATGGTGAAACCCTGTCTCTACTAAAAATACAAAAATTAACCAGGCACGGTGGCAGGCACCTGTAATTCCAGCTTCTTGGGAGGCTGAGGCAGGAGAATCACTTGAACCTGGTAGGTGGAGGTTGCAGTGAGCTGAGATCATGCCACTGCATTCTAGCCTGAGTGACAGAGTGAGACTCCATCTCAAAAAAAATAAAAAAAAAAAAAGATGGAAAAAAAGAAAAAGAAAACAAGTGTGATTCTGGTGAGGAAAAGCCCTCTGGGAACATGCGGAGGGCCCACCCCTGGGGCATGGAAGAGCAGAATAGCCTGACTCCATGATACCTGCTGTGGGTTGTACCACCCAAACTTTGGTGTAAGACAGAGGTTGGCAAAGCATTTTTGTAAAGGGCCAGAGAGCAGATATTTCAGCTTGCAGACTGAGACGTCTCTGTCACAACTACTAGATGCAATTGCAAGAGTGAAAAGCATCCATAGACAATATGTAAATAAATGAGTGAAGCTGGAATCCAGTGAAACTTTGTTTTCAAAAACAGGCTGGAGTCCGAATTTGACTTACAGGGTGTAGTTTGCTCACTCTGTCTGTAAGGAATCTTAAGATACTGGTTTTGTCTGAGTTTTGACAGGTCTCTGTTACTCTCAGTCAAAGCTAGTATTAACTGTGGAGAGTCCCCATCACATGGTTATTTGTAGTGTAGATCTTTCCCTTTTCTTTCTCTCCACGCTCTTCTGGAGTCTCCCTGCCTCCCTAACACACCTGTTTTCTCTGTTTTCCTCTCATCTCTATTCATTTTGATTATCTTCAGCATATTCATTTCTTCTCTTATTACCTTTATACTTATTAGCAGTAGCCCTGGACATGCCTTGATTGCAGGAGTCTAAGGAGATTGTGAAATGAAAAATGTATTAGGTATAGCAAGTCTCCAGGAACTTATACCCCTGACACATATGTAACCTTTTTCCTTAAGCGTTGTGTTTCCGAAAGGTTACATATTGCCATTCAGATGGTAAGAACCCAAAAGAAAAGCAAACTCTTTCCTAGAGAAAATGAGCATTGAGCAATCTAAGCATCTTAGCTCCTGACTATGCTAAATAAAATGTTAAAATACACAAAATAATACACCCAGAAATCTCATTCATCTCCAATCAAAATAATACTCTCCTGTTCTAAGATCATTTTGTCTCCAGGAAACTGAGTTTTTGTTCCCCATTCTGTATTGTTTGCACAGAAAGAACATTTAACTGGAAAAAGGCAATCAGGTTTTACTTGCTGGCTAGAGAACTGAGATTTTTTTTTTTTTTATTCTAGGTGTACTTTTTTCCTGAACGATGGAAGACATGGTGTTTTGAAGGACTAGGTGCAGACTTGGAGAGGAATGTTAACATATATAGGTTGAGGCTCCAGACACACAGACTCAATTTATAAACATATGTCTTTACACATCACATAAACAAAATAGTAGAGATTTTCCTTGAGGGGAGGGAATGTTAGCATTATAATGATATGCCAGTGATAAGAAGGCAAGTAGGGGTAACCTTTTCCCATTTTTGCCAATTTTTTGGGGGTATTATGATTCTATAGTATATGGTCAGGGTTTACCAAGCTCTGGTACCATCTTAGGTCATCTGGTTTCTCTAAGCAGCCATGTAAATAAAAAAAAGATTAAATAAAAAGTATAAGAGAAGGATGCTCCCCAGTTATGCCATCAGGGCTTCCATGATACCACTTCTTTCGAACTGGCTTCTCTTCCTCTCTTGTTTCTCTTATCAGATGGACCCATAGATGTGGACCTCACCACGGTAAATTGATTATTGCTCTGCTTCTCACTTATTAACAAATGTTATTTGAAAAAGAAATAGGAGGATATGCAGACTTGAACGTTTGCAGTTGTTGATAACTCAGCAGTTTTCTTACAGTTTCTTTTCAATTCTTCCATAATCAAAATTTGACTGAAATATTGTCTATAAAAATTCAGGTTAAATTCCTATGTTTTCAGCAGACTTGGAAATGAAGAGCCTCAACTATAGGCTCTGTGAGGACAAGATCTAAGGCTCCTCCATTCACTATTGTATATACATCACTGGATCCCTGGGAGTATGGAGTCAGTTCTTGATAGATCTGTGCTCTATGAATATGTAAACCAACTGATTAAATAATTTAATTTGCAGGCCTGGTTATTACTTTTTTATGCCCAATATTAGGAGAAAATATTCTAAAAATATTATAGTAATTATTTAAAAACCACAATGAAAGTAGTATATGATATGACAGGTCAGGAAAGAAAATATATCCAGAAATTTGATGTTTAACAATGAAAAAATAATTTTTCAGCAAGATTAATTTTTTTGTTTTTTTTTTTTGTTTTTTTTTTTTTGAGACAGAATCTTGCTCTGTCACCAGGCTGGAGTGCAGTGGAGCAATCTTGGCTCACTGCCACCTCCACTTCCTGGGTTCAAGCAATTCTTTCGACTCAGCCTCCCGAGTAGCTGGGACCACAGGCACGCGCCACCATGCCCAGCCAATTTTTGTATTTTTAGTAGAGACGGGGTTTCACCATATTGTCCAGGATGGTCTCGATCTCTTGACCTCATGATCTGCCCACCTTGACCTCCCAAAGTGCTGGGATTACAGGTGTGAGCCACCTGGCTAGCAAGATTAATTTTATTAAAACATAACAATGCCTCATGTGTTAATTATCTGCTTCATTAAAATATTCTCAAAGGTAAAGAATCTCAGGTCTTATGAATATCTCAAAACGAGGTAGAAAATAAAATAAAAGGAAAAAACAAATGGAGAATTGGTGACACATCTTTCAAATATGTTCACAGATCTTAAGTATGGACCAATCTCTCAGTATAAAGCTGCTTGGAGATGTTACAGTTATGCGGAAGAGCTGCAGGCGTGTTATTTGGTTTAGTTTAGTGTATTGTTGAATAAAGATGATGATACATGAAGGTGATTTTTTTAAATGGCAAATTACATCAATTTTAATGAAGAATTAATACTTTTTTTTTTTGTTCTGGGGTAGATTTGTAACATGTGCAGGTTTGTTACATAGGAAAACGTATGCCTCAGTGGTTTGCTACACCTATCAACCCATCACCTAGGTATTAAGACCAGCATTAGCTATTTTTCCTAATACTCTCTCTCCTCCCACCCCGCCCCCTGACAGGCACCAGCATGTATTATTCCTCTCCCTGTGTCCATGTGTTCTCGTTGTTCAGCCCCCACTTATAAGTGAGAACACGCAGTGTTTGGTTTCCTGTTCCTGCATTAGTCTGCTGAGTATAATGGCTTCCAGCTTCATCCATGTCCCTGCAAAAGACATCCTTTTTATGGCTGCATAGTATTCCATGGTGTATATGTACCACATTTTCTCATCCAGTCTATTATTGATGAGCATTTGGGTTAATTGCATGTCCTTGCTATTGTGAATAGTGCTGCAATGAACACATGCATGCATTTATCTTTGTAATAGAATGATTTATATTCCTTTGGATATATACCCAGTAATGGCATTGCTGGATGAAATGGTATTTCTGGTTCTAGATTTTTGAGGTATCACCGCACCATCTTCCACAATGATTGAACTAATTAACATTCCCACCAACAGTGTGAAAGCATTCCTATTTCTTCCCAACCTTGCCAACATCTGCTGTTCATTGACTTTTTAAAAATGGCTATTCTGACTGATGTGAGATGGTATCTCATTGTGGTTTTGATTTACATATCTCTAATGATAATTATGTTGAGCTTTTTTTCATATGTTTGTTGGTTGCATAAATGTCTTCTTTTGGGAAGTGTCTGTTCATGTCCTTTGACCACTTTTTAATGCATTTTTTTTCTTGTAAATTTGGTTGAGTTCCTTGTAGTTTCTGAATATTAGATCTTTGTCTGATAGATAGATTGCAAAACAATTGGAAAGGAGGGACTCTTTCCTAATTAATATTATGAGGCCAGCATCATCCTGATACCAAAACCTGGAGAGACACAACAAGAAAAGTAAACTTCGGGCCAATATCCCTTATCCCTTATGAACATCAATGAAGATGAATTTTAAGAAGAAATGCTACTGTCAACAGAGAGTTACAGATAGAGTGCTAGGATGATTTTGATGAGCACAAGTTAAGCTTGTCAGAATTCTCACCTGTAAATTTTACAGTTATAATGAAAATTTTATGCAGAAATCAGCATTTGACTTAAATCTTTAAAGTATGTGAATGATTTAGACAGGAAAGGAGAGGATGAAGAGAAGACTGATCAAAGCCACAAGCATCCTTGACTACCATCTGAGGTTGGCTCCTCCCAAGGCTGAGCCAAAGACAAGGGCTTGGGTGGTGCTTCCAGGAGGCACTGCCAAGAGGTGTGAGGAAAAGAATGACTCAACTCCACTGGGGCTTCTGGGAGACTGGGGAGTACAGGTTCCAGAAGATTCTGGGGGATTTATCCCCCAACTCTCTCCCATTTTTGGAGAAGGCTGCTCCTAGAAATGTTAATTACAAAACACTTTCAGCCTGCTCTGCAACCTACAGAGAAAACGCTCAGGTAGGGAGTGTCCAAGGTTAGAACAAGCTTCATTTAGAAGACCCCTGTGTGTAGAGGTTTAATGAGCAGTAAGTTAATGGTGTTTGCTGTCATTGTAAACAATCTTCTTAAAGCATTGGGAGATTGCTATTGTTGAAATTTTCCAATGTTTTTAGATATTTAATTTTTAAAGAAATACAGGAAAATTACTTTTAAAAAGCAAAGGGAATTTATTGTTATTGTTTTTGATTGAAGAAAGACACATATTTTAGGGGTGTTCGCTCTTAATTCTTTATGGATTACCTAAAACTCATGTTCCACAAGATTGAGGTTATTTCCCAGAAAAGTAACCATATGAAAAAAATTCAATAAAATTCACCAGAAGTTTACATAAACTCTTTATATCATAGAGTATAAAATACATTTAAAAACACTAAACATGCAAAAGCTCAGCGAAACTGACCCATAAGAAGAAGAAAAAAAAGTCACTAGCACACACACACAGAAGACATGGATGTAGGATTTAGCAAGCATAGATATTACAAGAGCTACTGTTATGTTGAGACATTCATGGAAAAGGTACACAGAATGGGTGAGCAGAGGGGGAATCCCAGCAGTAGCATGTTAATGATCCTGTAAAAAAGGGAATGCTTTATGGAAACCTGAAAGTCAACATTGGCCAACCCAGAATTAATCATTCATTCACCCAACACACATTTTCCCAGGATCTATTCTGTGCTGATCACTCTTCTAGGTTATGGAACCCAGGACCCCTAAATAGTTCACATTCAGGCAATATGTAATTAAATAGAAAGTATAATGTCAAATAGTAATTTCATATGCTATAGGAAAAATAGATAAGTCATAAGGATAGAGATTTGCAAGGGATACTATTTCAGATAGCAATTTCTTGGAGGCAGAAGAAGCTCTTTCACTACCAAGGACCAGCAGACAGGTATGGAAGACCAAAGAGCAAATGATAGACGATTAAGCCAGGCAAGAGTTGGGGACAGAGGTCATTTTTGTTTTCTCCTATCTCTGAGAAGGATGCTCCTGCATTGCCAAGCTAATGTCTTCACCTACCCTAGGACTGACTGAAGGTGCACAGAATGGGTAAGAAGTTGTGCCTCCTCCATTCACTCTTGTGTCTATACCACCAGATCCCTGGGAGGGGGTCTACTCTCTCAACTTCTCTGGGAAAAGGCACATGCATTGTAAGTTACAGATGGACACTTGGACTCAATACAAATGCAAGGGGGGTTTGGTGGGGGTTTGGGGGTGGAAAGCTTCTGCCCCTGCTTCTCCATCCAAGCCAGAAAACCTTAGGAATCAAGCAAGTAGTGAGTGGGCATATTTCTCTTCATGTCAGTTAAAGTGAAAATAGACAATGAGAAATGTAAGGAAATGTTTTAGTGGGACTCAGGACAAAGAGAATCATTTTTTAGCATCAAAGTACAGGTTTATTCGTTTACACAGAAATATGGTCGAAGTCCTTAATTTTTTAGTTATTTTTGAAAATGTTTCATAAAAAAACAGATGTAGGTCTTTGTAGGAAAATTCTTGCTTCTGGTAAAAATGAAGCATGTTTAATTTCAAACATTCTGGGATAAAGTTGTCTAAGATAAGAAGGAATGCATGTTTCATATTTTCAAGACACCTTGCTTTCTATCTCACTTTCCTCCTGCTGAGCCCTCTACATTGGGTGCCCATCTACCAACAAGCAATTCCATGCAGCCTCAGGCACTAAAGCCACCCATGTTCAACCAACACAGGCAGCTGAAAGTTTGCAAGAAATAAAAGGAGGAGGAAGGGGAGATGAGCATCCCCTCCAAGACATGCACACTCTGAAGGTGAAAGAGAAAAGAGAATGAAACTTGCCACTTTCAATTAATTCCCCCTCCCTTCTTCATCTGTTCCCCTCACCAGCTATATCCATTTTGAGAACAAATACCTGAATCTGACAGCAAAGAATGGTCAGTGTTTTCTCCGAGTAAAAAATAATCGGTTTAAGAAAAGGAAGGTGGGATGTTATTTGGAACAGGTAAAGGGCGTGGCTTTCCTCTTCATTTCAACTTCAGCACCATCTTACAGATTCTGGGGAAGAAACATTAAGGTTAGACTTTCCAAACATGGTCCTCAGAGAAGAAAGCAGGAGGTACGCCTGTGGCATAGAAAATAAAAAGTGTCTGTCACAAAGCTTTTGCATGAGTAATTTAATAAAGTGGAATATACAGAAATACGTACTTGCATCTCACAAATCTATGTCTTGGTTCTGGGTGATCCTACCGAAGTACAGTTATGATTTGTTCATGTTTATTTTGTGCCTTCTTCAGGCCAGAGTCTGTGTCACATTATGGAGAGCTTTGCATACGGTATGAAAAATTCTCAACTAGCTGGTCATTCTGTTTGTAGAAAGAAGAGGGTCTCCCCACAAAAGTCCCTTCTCTAGAGAAGGTTGGACATCTTGCTTCTGATGAGGTCAGTGTGCTAATAGAAGCATTTCAGTTGCACTGGATAGATTAGAACATCTTTAATTTGCTCTTGGGGAAGTTTACTGTCAATGTTCAGCCTCAGAGGCATCCTATCCTTGCAAAAGTTCCACGTGATCTAAATTCTCAACTGTTCTTTGGCACTATAAGAACTTTTTAGATGCCCTCTTCTAGATGCAAACTGCTATGGCATGTTGTAGATTATATGTGCATATTAAACAAGTTAAAAGTGAAAAAAGACAAAGCAAATAGAAATCCCAACCGTTTATTGGAAAATGTAATTAGTTATTTCCTCTGCCTCTCTCTCCAGCTGTGTGACAGAACAATTCCTTTGGTCTCTCCCAGTCTATTGCTACTTGATGAAAGCAAGTAGTCTGTGAGTCTAAATCTCCCAGAGTATTTTCAGCCATAAAATTGGAACTTAGAACTCCATGTGCACAGTGTTATTGCTAACACTAACCTCTGATGGCTTTCTATTTTCTCAAACTATAGAGAAATTTTCTACAACTCTCAACTGTCTTAGAGTTGTGTATCACCAGAGAAGCCCTCTGGACTTTTTTCCTGTGTCATCACTCAAGACTACCTGATGAAAGCAGAGCTTCACCTCTGGATGCCAGAGGAGATAGTTGCAACCTCGAACAAGGACACATGCCTTCTGGTGTCTACCAGAGATCCTTGCTGTCGATTCTGTCTCTCTGGGCCTTGAATTGTTGTAAAATATAACACAGGATCTTTCTTTTCTGTTTTGTCCCAATCTTGTATTGGTGAAAGTACAACCTGTGATCTTTACAGAGCCCTAGAGAAATGGAAAAACGAAATGGCATCCCATCCGTGGTCCAGGTAATGTTTGTCCCTCTTTATGGGGATAAACTTATATTTTTTATATTTCTTTCTAAAATTATAAAGTTCTCCTGATTTTTATTCTATGTAGAGATTTTATAGCTTTTGAAGTTTACCTCTCCTACTCTACATATTTATTTTTGTATACATTCTAGTATCTCAGGAATTGCTTGAATCTCTTCTGATGTATTCCTTGAACCATCAAGAGCTTATGGTCAAACATTGCAAAGTGCAAATGTATTACTATAGGTTTTCGAAGTGATAAATTATTTTTAGAGACATGATTTATTTTATACATCTAAATAAATATGACAAGGAAACAACACAGATCAGGAAATAAAAACAGGAAACTTAACGCATAACAGGTATTATTGCTAATGGAAGTTTCACAAGCATGTGGACAGGGAGAACATTAGTTGAATGGAGTAGATGCGATCGAATTGATCATATCTTTGCCACCTAATTGTTTTAGCTTACTTAGGACATAAAATATAGTAATAACGATTTAAAGTAAAATGACATGTTACACACGTTAAATTTTTTATATAGTACGACATAGCCAGTGTGTCAGTAATTACTGACCCTACAGCCCCTTGTGGGAATAAAATGCAGGTGAACTTCCTACATCTTTGCTGTTTGTGACTTTTCAAATCATTACACATGCATCAGTAAATTGAGTATCATTTCCCTTCTCTCCTCACATGAGCTGAACCAGTTTTATCTCTTTGGGGGAAAGCAGTTCTATTTACATTTGCCGTCTCAAATGTATAAAAGCTTCATGTCAAGAAATCCATTTGCTCTTTAATAGAAGTTATCATAACGTCTGAAACGCTTGATTTATGGAGAGGCTGCCATCACCTCGATGGCTTGACGCTTTTCTCTTGCCACTGGAAACCCAAGACAGGTCATGACATTTACACTAGGTCAGAATAATAATGTCACTCCCGTCACCTTCCTTGACAACAGCCCATTTGTCTCATTTAAATAATGAGCATGATTGGTGGAAATTGCAGGCTGTAACCCTAACACACTGAGGAAATGACAAAGACAACTGCAGGGAGCAGGAAGCCAGCCACTGACGGGGATCAAAGCCTGCTTGCTGCAAATGCTGGTCACATAGTTACTTATTTAACCCTCACAAAGCAGATTTGATAACAGTCCAGATGGTTATAAGACAGAAAAATGAAAATGTTTTGCTAAACATGTTCTGATAAGGGACTCTGCTTCACCATGGTGGTGCCCTTCTAATTGGGTGCTGCCCTACACGGCCTACCAAATGTCACCCCCATGAGGCACACAGAGGAATGACAGATCACCCTGAGATCACCTTCAATTTGCAACAGGCAAAACTGTAAAAGTGGCCAAACCCCTGTCAGGGGTTAGGGGGCCTAGGGCAGGGATTGCAGGGGGTAAGGGGATTGGGGAGGGCTAATATTAGGAGAAATACTTAATGTAGATGACAGCGGGGATGGATGCAGCAAACCACCATGGCATGTGTATACCTATGTAACAAACCTGCATGTTCTGCACATGTACCACAGAACTTAAAGTATCTATAAAGAAAAAAAAAATGGCCAAACCACACTGCTGTGAGCAGAGGACATCCCATTGCCCTGACAAATGCCTTCTGTAGAGGATGCCATGGAGGTTGTCACTGGGCCAGACACTGGGCAGGACCTGGCTCCAGGAGAAGCTGCTGAAGAGGCTATCTGTGTGCCTGGGGCTGGAGGGTGCTGGTGGTGGATGGTGCTGGTGGGAGGGAGGAAGGAGAATTAATGCAGAAGGAGTGAAACAAAAACTCCTTTTGGGGGTAAAGGTATTGAAATACAAAAATGAAAACTTACCTTCAGTGTGCTTGGAAGCAAAATAAAAGTTTTTCTCCTGCAACTTCTTCTGGACAGTGCAGTCAAAATGAGTATTATTTTTGCAAAAGACCTGGGGCATTGGAACTTAATACAAGAGACTGAGTAAGATGAATTCACTACCTTCATTGAACTGATTTTCATTTTTATGATTTTAGAATGGGCTCCCGTATTATCTATGAGCCAAGTGGCTGGTCCCAACTATTGGAACCCCAGGTCTACAGAGCTCAGCCAGCAATGTGTGAATCCAGTTCAAGTCTTCTCAGTCCTTGAATGAAGGAGGTGCTTGGTCCCTCTTAGCCCCAACCTCCCTTTTGTGAAGTGGACTCAGCCAGGTTGGGAGGACAGAGTATATGAGACATCCAAATCGTCTTAGTAAGACTCCAAACAGACTCCACTTGCAGTTTTAGTTTCCTCTTCTCTCCTTCAATTATTTTTTTCTTTTTTGCTTTTCTCTCCATTTGCATTGACAATTGGCTTCTGATCTGGAAATCTCCTCAAGGTCACTTTGTGCAACTCGGCACAGCTTGGCTGACTTGGCAACCTTCTTAACATCTTCCTAACACTGACATCAACCACCTCTCTTCCTTTGAAACTGTGAAACTATCATGGCTGTGACAGTATAAGTCACATCTTAGGTGGCTCACTGAACATCTTGGAGCTTTATTTTTTTTGAGACGGAGTCTCACTCTGTGGGCCAGGCTGGGCTGCAGTGTCACGATGTCTGCTCACTGCAAACTCCGCCTCCCAGGTAGCTGGGATTACAGACATGGGCCACCATACCTGGCTAAGTTTTCTATTTTTGGTAGAAACAGGGTGTCACTATGTTGACCAGGCTGGTCTTGAACTCCTGAACTTGTGATCCGCCCACCTCGGCCTCCCAAAGTCCTGGGGTTACAGGCGTGAGCCACGCGCTGGGCTTAAATAATCTTAAAAACTCTAGGAACACTTACTTATTGTGAGTTGTTTTACAACAGGCATTGGAGCAGACTGTGAGTGGGCAGAGGATGCTCGCTGGGTGGGTCCGATTCCTTCTCCTTCCTGGCTGCTCCCTATTCCACTCTTCTTCTCTTGCCAGACAACCCAGTTTCTGGAGGTTTTGCTGATTCATGTTCATTCATCACAGATATGTCCTTAATTTCTTTTTCCTCTGTGTACTGATTCTTCTTATAAACTTCATTCTCTTCCCAGGTATCAGGAACTTTAGAAATTCATCTGCAACTTGGAATACCTTTTCCATGGTTTGACCATTCATTTCCTCCTGTCAGCTGCATGGATTTCCTTGGATATTCTACTTACAGCTAAAGTTCAGAATAGGTTAGGCCATCTATGTGTCACTATTTAGAGATAGAAATTCCATCTTTGGAGTTTTCAATTTTGCTGATAGAATCAGCATCCTCTCAGACATCTGATCACCACCCATAGTAAAATTTCCTTTTTCCCATGTTCTCCTTCCTGGGATCAGTTGTTCACTATGCCCTCTATTAGCAGCCACAATGAGCAGGTGCCGGGAGCTCAGCCTCAGAACACTCGAATCGCAGCCTAAAAGGCTTTCTGGGGCCTGGCTCTTACCTCATGCTCACTGCCTCTAGAGTTAATGTCTCTTCTTGAACATGAGTACTATTTGGCCTAACACTTTTCATAGATATCCCCTCTCTTGGTGCTTGAGTTCAGAACCTTCACCTGTTTTTAAACATTTCGGAATTGAGCTCCAGTTGTACCCTTGCCTCATCTGCCAGCTCCAGGTGAAATGCTTTAAACCTAAAGCATTGGCCTCATTTAACTTTCTACAGTAATTTTCTTTAAGCCTAAAGTATTGACCTCATTTAATTTTCATATGGTCTTTTGCCCTCGTGCTGGGGTCCTGGACACTGCTTTGAAGCCTTATTTTGTGCTTAATAGGAGCCTAATAAATACCAATAGATGGGAAGGAAGGAAGAGAAAAAGGGCAGAGGGAGGAAGAAAAAATGAGCCAAGAAATGACACCTTCAGGAGTATTGCTAGTGATGCAATGTAGGGTCAGCCCAGGTTCACATCCTCAGCCCCTCAGCAGACCAGTGACAAAAACTGGACTCATTCTTGCTGCCATCATTTGCCTACATGGGCATGGCAATGAGAAAATGATTTATGTATTTTACAAATGAAATGAAGTCCGCTGAAAATCCAGAAGTGTACAGGGGCTGATAGAACCCGTTTGCCCGTTAGAGACTAGAAAGAATTTGAAGCTGCTTGTATCTGCCAAGGAAAGGTAAGCTTGAATGACTGATGAGAAAGAGAAAGATTAAAACAGAAAAAAAAGGATATTTGTATCTTAGATAAAAGTGTTGTCATGCCTGCCTGGCACGAAAAGAAGAATCATTGCCACTAGAAATCTGATAAAGTTTTGGCAGGGAGATTTCCAAGTCTCTATATGAGTGCCCTGGCCTACAGCAGCCAGACTAACGACAGACAGGTCACACAACAGGAAAGCTATGTCGTTATAAGACCGGACACTGGGTGTGGGTGTTTTCTTCCTGTAACTGGTTATTTGACAGCCCTTGATTTAGTATTTATATCCCAACTACTTCTTCTAAGTAGTGACCTTTGATAGGGGTGTAAAATAATCCTACTTGCTTAGGGATTTCTGACTGATTCACTGTTAAATCACTCATCTTATGAGTGATTATAATATCCATGGGACTAAAGTGGATCCATTCTATTCTGCACATGCCTTATTTTATGACTATTGTGAAATTTGTAAACTGAGGTCGCTCTGCCCCCAATAGTAAACTTTCAAACAGAAAAATAACTGTGTTATAAAACAGTTAATTAGTATCTGGTTATCCAAATAAAGTCTGCATCTCCTTGCAAAAAAACAGCAAGCTGATTTAACTTCCATGATACATGATGATGTTGGTAACATGGCACAGATTTAAACATGGGCTGTGGGGGTGTTGCCTTGCTTAGATGAGAAGCTTAGTTTGTCAAAATCTCAATTGACTCAGCTAGATAATTCCGTGTTTCAAGGATTAAGAGTAATGTAATAATATAATACACACAAAGCCTCCAGACATTACCTAAGATACACAGTGGTGACCACTCAATGGTGGCTGTTATTATTAGACATTGAGTGCTACTCTTGTCCCTGATGTACAGAAGGAACAGGGGTGAAATCTGACGACATTAAATAAAGCAAAGAAATCATGTTGGCCAGCCAATGAAATGTGCTGTCATCTGTAAAAATGGCATCCCACAGCCTCATTGGACAAACATGTAGGATTCTTGAGGGCTGGCTGACACTCTCTCCACAGGGCTGACAAGACTTGCATGCCAGGCAGAAGGAGTGGAGCAGCATGGCAGAAAAGAAGACCCTACCAATTGTTCCTCCTCCCTGGTAATACCAAATTCAACAACTATCTATACACACCAAAAATCACCTTTATAAGAAGCAAAAATCAGGTGAGCACTCACGGTACCTGTTGTTAACTTCATATCAGTGAAATAGGAACTGATGATGGTGGAAAATACAGTGTTTAATTGCCAATGCCATCCCTTCACTATTCCCCAGGATTGGTCATGTGGCACAGAGAGATAGTCTGTGTTTGGGAGAGGGAGAGCACAGAGAATGTGGGAGTTTTCATTGAACTCAGCACTGTGTTGTCACAGTGTGAAGCAAAACTCTGTTGAATTCAGCTGACACCCACCATGGAGGGAACATTCAGGCCAGCCCTAGCCAGAGGGAAGTCACTCATCCCAGTGGTGGGAATTTGAGTCCAGCAAGCCTTACCACTGTGGACTGAAGGGCTCTGGGGTCCTAAACAAGCTAGAAAAACCATCTAATCCATAAGTAAGTAAGACCTAGTGCTGAGCTGGGCTAAGAACCAGTGGACATGGGGGGTATACAATTTTCTGAGACACCAGGTGGTTCAGCTAAGGGATTGCTTAGGCCACCTTTCCTTTAACAGGTAACATAGCTCATGGTTCCAAAAGACTCCCTTTTTCCACTTGAGGAGAGGAAATGGAAAAGTAAAGAGGATTTTTGTCTTGCCTCTTGGGTACCAGCTCAGCCACAATGTTATAGGCCACCAATCAGAGTTGCGGTACCCCCGTTCTAGGCCCTAGCAACTGGGTGACATTTTTAGACACGCCCTGGGCCAGAAGGGAACCTGCTCCTTTGAAGGCCAGCACCCAGCCCTGGCAGGATTCATAGCTTTGCTGACCAAAGGGCCTGTGGGTCCTGAGTGACCAGCAGTGGTAACCAGATGGTAAGTGTTCTGTTCCATGCACGAAACGGAGACTTCCCGGCTTCAGATGAGACACAGAAAGTTCCCAGGTGTGGTGGTTACAGGGAGAGACTCCTTCTGCTTGATAAAAGTGGAGGGAAAAGTAAAAGGGACTTAGTCTTGCACCTTAGAGGCCAGCTTAGCCACAGTGCGGTAGAGCACCAAGCAGCCTCTTGGGGTCTGCAATTCCAGGCCTTGGCTATTGGATGACATTACTACACCCACCCTGGGTGGGAGAGGGGCCCATTGCCCTGAGGGATGAGTCCTAGGCCTGGTGGCATTCGCCACACGCTGACTAAAAAGTCCTTGGGCCTTAAGTAAATGTTGGCAGTGCCCTGGCAGTATTTTCACGGGCCTGTGGTAATGGTGGCCATGGGGTAAGATTCCTCTGCCTACAGAAAGGAAAGGGAAGAATAAGGACTGTGGTTTGTGGTTTGAGGGCAGCTCAGCTACAGTTGAATAGAGCACTAGATAGACTTTTAAGGTTTTTGATTCCAGTCTCTATCTCCCACACAACGTCTCTGTACCTGTCCGGGACCTGGGGGAACTAGCTGTCCTGACGGGAAGAACTCAAGCCTTGCTGGCCTCACCACCTGCGTATTCTAGAGCTCTAGGACCTTGAGTGAACATAGGCATTAGCCATGTAGTGTTTATAGCAGGTGTTGGATGAGATCCAGTACTGTTCTGGCTTCAGGTCTGAACCAGCACAGTCCCAGTGGTGGTAGCCATAGGGTTACCTGTGTTACTGCATCCACAACTCCAGGCAGCTCAGCATAGACAGAGAGACTCCAGGTTTTTAAAAGAAAATAAAGGAAGAGAACAAGGGTCTCTGCCTGGTGATCCAGATAATTCTCCCAGATCTTACCCAAGACTACTAAGGCAATACTTCTGTAAGTCTATAAGAACCACAGCATTGTAGGAATTGGGGGCCTCCTAATGCAGGTATGGCTTAAATCACAACACTTAAGCCCTTAAAATTACCTTTATTAAGAGGTGATTTTAGTAAACAAAGTAAATTTTAAAAAGCTTTATTAAGAAGGACAGGTACAAAATAGCCCAGACTGTGAAGACTACAAAAAATACCTAACTCTTCAATGTCCAGAAACCAATGAACATCAATAAAGTTCAAGATCGTCCCAGAAAATATGCCCGCAGCAAGCTAGCTAAATAAAGCACCAGGGAACAATTGTGGAGAATCAGAGATATGTGGCCTTTCAGAGAATTAAAAGTAACTTTTTGAAGAAACTCAAAGAAATTCAAAATGTCACAGAGCAGAAATTCAGAACTCTATCAGATAATCTTAACAAAATGTTTAAAATAATTTAAAAGAATCAAATAAATTCTCAAGTTGAAAAATGCAGTTGAGACACTAAAGAATTCATCAGTCTCTTAATAGCAGAATTGATCAAGCGAAAGAAAGGACTAGTGAACTTGAAAACAAACTATTTGAAAATACAGTCAGAGGAGACAAAAGAAAGGAATAGAAAAGAATGAAGCATGCTTACAAGATCTAGAAAATAGCTTCAAAAGGGCAAATCAAAGGGGTGTTAGCCTTAAAGAGGAGGTAGAGAAAGAGATGGAGTAGACATTTTATTCAAAGAGAGAATAATAGAACTTCCCAAACTTAGGGGAATACATGAATAGCCAAATACAAGAAGGTTATAGAATGCCAAGCAGATTTAACCAAAAGATGACTACTTCAAGGCATTTAAAAATCAAACTCCAAAAGGTCAAGGATAAAGGCAGTGATACGGTTTCAATCTGTGTCCTCACCTAAATCTTAGGTTGAAACGTAATACCCAGAACGGCAAGTGGGTCCTGGTGAAAGGTGACTGGATCATGGGATTGGAGTTCTGATGAGTGGTCTGGTATGATTCCTTGGTACTGTGTCACAGCAGTGAGTAACTTCTTGTGAGATCTGGTTGTTTAAAAGTGTGTAACACCTCCCCCATTTCGCTCTTCCTCCTGTTCCAGCCATGTGAAGTTCCCCATTCCCCACTTTGCCTTCTGCCATGACTGGAAGCTTCCTGAGGCCTCCCCAGAAGCAGAAGCTGCTATGCTGCCTGTGCATCCTGCAGAACCATGAGCCAATTGAAAGTCCTTTCTTTATAAATTATCCAGTCTCAGGTATTTTATATAATAGTGCAGCAACAGACCAATACAAAAAGAATCCTAAAAGCAGCAAGAAAGAAGAAACAGTATGCTATGAAGCGCCAATATGTCTGGCAAAGACTTTTCAGTGGAAACTTCACAGGTGGGGAGAGAATGGCATGACTTTAATTTAAAGTGCTGAAGGAAAAAAAAAAAAACAAAAAACTTTTACCTTAGAAAAATATATCTTGTGAAAATATCCTCCAAACATGAAGTAGAAATGAAGACTTTCCTAGACAAACTAAAGCTGGGAGATTTCATCAACACCTGAACTATCCTACAAGAAATGCTAAAGAGAGTACTTCAGTCAGAAAGGAAAGGCTATTAAAGAGCAGTAAGACATCATCTGAAGGTACAAAAGCCACTGGCAGCAGGAAGTACACAGAAAAACACAAAATATAACACTGTCACTGTGGTCTGTAAAATACCCTTACCTAAAGCAGAAAAACTAAAAGCTAAACCAATCAAAAATAATAACTACAGCAACTTTCAAGGCGTAGACAGTATAATTATAAACAAACAACATAAAGTGAAGAAGTGGGGAGACACCGGTAGGGTTTTTATTCGTTTTCTTTTTGATTGTTTGTTTGTGGAAGTAGTGTTAACGTATTATCAGCTTAAAATAATGGATGATAAGACAGTAATTGCAAGCCTCCTGTTAACCTGAAATAAAAAAGTATAAAATGAATACATGAAAAAAAGTATATTAAATCATACCACCAGAGAAAATCATTTTCACTAAAAAGAAGACAGAAAGAAAGGAAAGAAGGAAGAGAAGCCCACAAACCAATCAGAAAACAAACAACAACATGAGAGGAGTAAATCCTCACTTACCAGTAATACCATTGAATGTTAATAGACTAAACTCTCCAGTAAGAAGACACAGAGAGGCCAAATTAAAAAAACAAAAAAAAAAAGACTTGATTATCTGTTACCTACAAAAAAATACACTTTATCTATAAAGACACACATAGGTAGGAAATAAATGATGGAAAAAGATATCCTATATCAATGGAAACTAAAAAAGAGCCAAAGCAGCTATACTTACATTAGGAAAAATAAATATTGAGACAAAAATCTACAAAAGATAAAATAGGTCATTATATAATAATAAAGGGGTCAATTTAATAAAAAGATATAACAAATTCAAATATATATGCACTTAACACTGGAGTGCCCAGATATATAAAGCAAATATTATTAGAGTTAAAGAGAGATTGACCCCAGTACCATAACAGCTGAAGACTTCAACACCCCAATTTCAACACTGGACAGACCTTTCAGACAGGAAAATCAGCAACATAACAGGATGACTATAGTAAAAATATAATTTGATTGTATTTTTAAAAACAACTAAAATAATATAATTGAATTGTCTTTAACGCAAAGGATAAATTCTTGAGTGATGGACACCCCATTTATCGTGATGTGATTATTATGCATTGTATACATGTATGAAATTATCTCACATAACCCATAAATATAGACATCTACTGTCTACCCACAAAAAAATAAAAATAAAACATTATTTTAAAATGAAGAATTGCATGCTGAGTTCTGCTCAGAAATATAGTCATAATTAAGCTTTAAACAGGCTACACTTTCACCCACTTCCTTGTTGCTAAAAGTCACAAAGCACTATTACCTACTATTTGGATCCCCTATAGAAAGGATCTGACATTAGAATCACAAGGCTTTTGTTTACCGAACATTTAAGATGTGTTTTCGACCTGAAATTCCAGCAACAAGTTTGCAGAGCCCCGGTAGAGGAATGGAATCAGAATGAGAATGCGACTTAATCCTCTCCTTGACCCATGACTTTTTCCTGCGCTCTTCAACCAGTCAACATCTCTACACTTTGGCACACTTCAGAACCCTTAAACCCCCTAACTCCAAATTCTTTGGGGAGATGTATTTGGAGTTTCCTCTCATTTCCTCCTTTGGTGACCCTATGAGTAAACCTCTTTCTCTGCTGCAACTTGATGTCTCAGCATACTGACTTGCTGTGCGCATGGGGCAAGGAACCTATTACAGTTACAGTGCCTTCATTTATTTTTAGTAAGTCAGTACTTACTAAAGGTTAAATGAATGAATGGACTGATAACGTCGCTTCATAGGTTTCAAATCTGTAACTTGGAGATAGACTACAGTAACATTTTACAACTGGAATTTTCTCTCTCACTGTAACATTTTCTTGGCTGCAGTGTTTTAGATTTTAGAAGAATATTTCTATTGTTTTGGAGAATTATTCCCAGTTTCTTGAAATTTTTGTGTAGAACAGCATGATAGGAGTGAACAATTAAAGATACTGATGTCACACCATGTTGCTTACAGGGCACATTAGTCTCCTTCTTAAATCAGAAAATGACTCAAAAAACATAAAATTAATCTAAGCATTGTTTTTTTTTTTTTTGCCAGTCCGTTCTAAATTTCGAAAAGTGTCTGGCAGTATCCTTGAAAAATTTGCATAAATCCCGAATGCTTGTCTGCCAGATATTAGTAACTGAAGGTGACCGTGAATGGCCACGATATTTAACGTCAAATATCAGGGTTAATTATGAGAAATCTGACAAAACCCTAAACTGTATGTGAAGAGGGGTGGGAAGACACTGTCTTTTCTGACATTATAATGGCTCCAAAGCCTTTGCATTGTCAATCAAAGGAGCTCCGAATGGCCTGGAATTCGTTTGCCGTTAGCTGCTCTGCTGTGGGAAGCCCCTATCGGACACGCTGTTTTCAAATGTAAATATCGCCGGCATTTCAAACGTGTCATAGTTTTTTCTCTCTTCCATCTTAATGTATTGAATACTACCAATATCTGCTGTTACAATGGGTCCTATCATATAGTTTTGTTAAATACTGTGATCATGGTAAAATAAGGAAGGGTGCACTAAGGTGTGGATTTTGGTTGTTGCCTATATACCCAGGTCATTAGCATATGCCGAGTTCGTCATCTGCCACGCTCGCTGTCAAGGCGCCAGGGCTCAGGTCTCCCTTAATGCAAGCCATGATGATACATATAGAGTTAGTCACTCTGCCACTATTTTTTGCTTCTGAAAATAGCCTCAGCATTGTACATCCTAGCCGTGAGACTTCTCAGAATTGTTTTGAAAAGAAAATGGCTATTTTTTTTTGTATAGAAATGCCAATCAAGGAGACAGCCATCAACCTTATGTAACTAACAAATGCACTCCGGAAATCACACTTCCCTGGGATTGTTTCAGTAAACACAGGAAAGCTAGAAATCGTGTCTATTTTTTAAAGCAGTTTAAAACAAGTATGAGATGTCAAATAATGCTCCTGGGCTGTGGAAACTTATGTCCAACATACATTCTTATGACAATTAATTGATGTAATTTCAAGAGTGGATTCTTCCTCTCTGGTAATCCTACGACTTCAGTAAAACACTTAAAAAAGCCACCTTTAAAGAAGGATGGAGCAGTCATTTTCTGGGCGTCCTGGTGGTCTTTCGTGGTAGCTGCAGTGTTTGTTTATCTTGCCATCCCTGGGAAAATGGTGAATCCAGAGAGAATCAAGAGGGGTTTTATTTATTTATTTATTTATTGGACTTAAGTTCTGTGCAGAACATGCAGGTTTGTTATATAAGTATACATGTGCCATGGTGGTTTGCTGCATCCATCACACCATCATCTACGTTAGGTATTTCTCCTAATGCTATCCCACCCCTTGCCCTCCAGCACCCCCACAGGCCCTGGTGTGTGATGTTCCCCTCCCTGTGTCCATGTGTTCTCATTGTTCAACTCCCACTTTTGAGTGAGAACATGTAGTATTTGGTTTTCGATTCTTATGTTAGTTTGCTGAGAATGATAGTTTCCAGGTTCATCCATTTCCCTACAGAGGACATGAACGCACCATTTTTTATGGGTGCATAGTATTACATGGCACATAGGTGCCACATTTTCTTTATCCAATCTATCATTGATGGGCATTTGGGTTGGTTCTAAGTCTTTGCTATCGTAAACAGTGCCACAATGAACATATGTGTGTGTGTGTCTTTATTATAGAATCATTTACAATCCTTTGGGTATATATGCAGTAATGGGATTGCTGGGTCAAATGGTATTTCTATTTCTAGATCCTTGAGGAATCGCCACCCTGTCTTCCACAATGGTTGAACTAATTTACACTCCCACCAACAGTGTAAAAGTGTTCCTGTTTCTCCACATCCTCTCCAGCATCTGTTGTCTCCTGCCTTTTTAATGAACGCCATTCTAACTGGCATGAGATATCTCACTGTGGTTTTGATTTGCATTTCTCTAATTACCAGTGATGACGAACTTTTTTCATATGTTTATTGGCTGCATAAATGTCTCCTTTTGAGAAGTGTCTGTTCATATTCTTTACCCACTTTTTGATGGAGTCGTTTATTTCTTATAGATATAAGTTTTTTTGTGGATTCTAGATATTAGCCCTTTGTCAGATGGGTAGATTGCAAAAATTTTCTCCCATTCTGTAGGTTGCCTGTTCACTCTAATAGTTTCTTTTGCTGTGCAGAAGCTCTATATTTTAGTTAGATCTCATTTGTCTATTTTGGTTATTGTTGCCATTGCTTTTGGTATTTTAGTCGTGAAGTCCTTGCCCATGCCTATGTCCTGAATGGCATTGCCCATGTGAATGTAATCAGAATGTGGTCACCTCCAAACTTGTGGACACTTCCTAAAATAAAAAATTATAATGCAACCAGACTAGCATGTTACACATCTCAACAACTTCATGGATTCCCCAGGTTTAGTTGGTGACCAAAAATTCACTCTGCAGACTTCTAAAAAGATATCAGAGAGGAGACTGAAAGGAAGGTAGCCCTGCATTCTGGGGTGGCTGACATCCCATCAGCAACTGCCACAAGCTGTAACTTGTTCCTGCCTCTCATTTGCAGCAGGTGCAGGACTCTGCGAAGAGGTGACCACAGCTTCCTGCCCTCTCTTTAAGTCCTAGAGGAGCAGAGGTCTTGTCCCCAGCCTCACCATTCGGGCCTCCCATGTCTGTCCCTTCTTTCCCTGCCTGCTCTTCTGTTTCCTTATAACATTTCATTGTAAATGCATCTCTTAGTGGAAGGAAATAAAGATTAAGAGTGAGTGCATCTTCGACCCTGCCATTTAATGTATTTGCATTCCCTATATAATTGATCCTGACTGTCCTAATTCCATAAGGAGGGATACATAGAGCTTACAAAATGAAGAGAATGTCTTGAGACACCAGGTTGAAGTGACACTGTGAGTAGGACTTTATTGAAGATGCTTATCAGGGGGAGTGTCAAAGGCACTCAACATTAATGTCCTAACTGATCATCTGAAGACCAATCACAAAAAACTCTAGAATCTTTTAGAGAGGGAATTTAATTAGCAGAACTTGAGATATTTTTCAGGCCTTTAACACTTGAAAGTTTGTAACACTTTTATACAAGAGCCACCCTCCTTCAACAAGGCTGTTGCCTTATGACCCAAGAAATGCATTTCTTCTACTGTAAGATGAGGTGGGTCTTTAAAGAAATGATGATGTAAGCATGGCAGTAAATCCCCAGGCCTGCCTGGCTTCTTGAGGGCTTGTCATTCATGTCTGTCAAATGAGGTTGTGTTAGGTCAGGTTTCTATCGATACGGAAGTTCAAACTGTCCACTCAAAAACAAATGCCATAATACAAAGTAAAAGCAGTTATTTCATTTTGTATAAAGCTTTTAAACTTGCAGACTGGGGAATGTGTTTTATTAGCTTATTACTCACCTACCAGTTTAGACTGTATAACGCCCTTTGCTGGAGAGAGCGATTAAACTGAAAATTCTCGAAGGATTACTTTAAGAAATGAGTGTTCCAATGCAGGAAGGTGAAGTGAGGGGGATATAAATGGATGCTGCACAGATATATGGCCACGCGTATGTTTGCCTGTGTATCCCCATTTCTTAATGCATAGATGTGTGCAGATTCGTACACACACATGTTTAAATGAAATGACTTGAAGTTGATCTCGAGATCAATAGGTACATTTCACTCTGTGAACTGCTGAGCCAAATGCAGTCATGCTATATTAGCTCTTGTACGTTAAGGTTGATTTATTTGTCTCTTTATAAGCAACCATGCTAATTTTGCACTTTATTCCAGAGCTCCCTTTAATGTTAGTGAGTTTCAGAGTGTAGAAGTGAACTGGCCTTTCTTTGGGAGGAGTTTGTTCTTGGTCAGGATACATTCACCTACCAGTCAGTCAGGGTGAAGGCTGAAAAGTGACACCCCCTTTGCCCACTTAAAATCTCTCATTGACTAGAAAAGACTTTAAAGTCATGGATTTCTCTGCAATTTCACCATACTCTAAGTAGAAGTTTTGGTGAAAAGAAAGGAAAATAGATTTCGTCTGTGCTGTAATTGAGTCTGGCTTTCAACCTATCACTTCTTGTGAGTAATGAGTGGCCCTTTTCTTTCTTCCCTGAAATTAGGGAGACAGTGAAAATCTTGGGAAGCACTAGCTCCTCCCTGTACCTGAGCCAAAGTTCACCTTCCTCCTTCAGCCAATTTTTACCGAAAGGAGTGTTTATTAAACAGCTGTAATCTCAATCCGATCCCCTTCCTCCAAGGGACATTTTTGACAGTAATTGCATATCTGAGAAGAACACTCTGCTCTCAGAAGTTGCAAGTAATTTTTAACACAAAATGTTTTTACTCTGGAAAATGCTAAAATATAAGTGATTTTGTGCCTTTTAATGTAATTTTCTTTCCCACATCATCTTAATAAGTCGATTGCCATCTTTCAAAACCCTGCCTGTTAAAATTGGAATTTCATTTATTTTCCAAGTGTTTCAGAGTCACTTTGTTTTTCAGGATCTGTAAAGTAAAAATAAAATCCTAAGCCCCATTATCCCCCCACCAACTGAGCAGACCCCGACTAGGCCGGGGGACTCCAGAAGAACCTTACAACTGAGTTGCTGGCCATGACAGGATGGGAGGTCAGACACACCTTTAATATCCACTCCCTTTCGTGGTTTAGACACAACAATTGACCAGCATTAATGTTAAAACACAGATCCTAAGGCTGACAGCACAGACCTCTTTGCAGCAGTAAGATACCACACTATTAACAGGACTTAAGGCCATGCCAGGCAAGGGTTCAGTCTGGCAGCCCCACCCTTAAAGAATCAATCTTGCTCTGATGGCCACAAAGCTTTTCTTTTTCTCTAGCAAATAAACAAGCACTGGCCTTGAGATAAGCAAGATTAAAACAATTTGCAGCTCCATCTGACACTGACTGACTGTCCCCCTGCCCCTGCTCCACCAGCCACTAACTGCAGCTTTCACTGGACAAGAGACTGATTTCAGTACCTTCCTCCTGGTAAGACCGCTGGCCAGGGACTGGTTCTGGCCCATTTGCAGAGATTGTGCATTTGCGTGCCTTCATGTCCTGAAAAGATCTTTTGATGTGTAGGGTCTGACAGTCATACATTTACTTACTACGTCTCCACTCCAAAGTGAATATGACTTGTAATGTTACATGCATGTTTGTTCAACACATGTGTCAGGACTCCCTTCATGAACATCCCTAGCTCCTCCTGTCACCTGTTACATATGTATGTTTAGCCAACCTACTCAGCATAAAGCTTCTTCCCCAGCCTCTACCCCTTCCAAGTGCCTGTGTCTGGTCTTGGCTGGAGACTGTGCTTCCCAGCCCATGTGAGGGCCACCTTGCAGACTGTAACCCTTTACTAAAATAAAGTTTCCTTTACTTTTCTTCTAAATTTATACATCTTTCTTTCTTTCTTTCTTTCAATTTTTTAATTGTATTTGGGCTCTGGGGTACATGTGCACGCCCTGTATCCTGCAGGCTTGTTCAATAGGTACACACTTGCCATAGTGGTTTGCTGTCTCCATCCCCCCATCCCCATCCCCATTGCCTACATCAGGCATTTCTCCCAGTGTTACCACTCCCCATCCTCCCTGTCACCCATTGCTGTCCCCCCTCCCCTCCCATCCACCCCCCCAATTAGCCCTGTGTGTGATGTTTCCTTCCCTGTGCCCAAGTGTTCTCATTGTTCATCCCCCGCCTATGAGTAAAACATGTGGTGTTTGGTTTTCTGTTCTTGCGTCAGTCTGCTGAGAATGATGGTTTCTAGGTTCATTCATGTCTCTACAAAGGACACGAACTCATCATTGTTTATGGCTGCATAGTATTCCATGGTGTATATATGCCATTTGTCCAGTCTATCATGGATAAGTTAAAAAATCAATACATATTGTAAATAATCTCTTCCAACTACAGTTTCTGATTTTTTTATATACATTGTTTTGCAATTTTATTTTCTTAGCTAATAATAATTTTGGGGGAATTTCTCTTTGTAGTACCTCTTATTAGCTATGAAAAAAGTGAATGATTAAAAAAGTACGTGGGGCCCGTTTTCTGACAAACTCTATGTAAAATATGTACACATGTCTTTGAATTAAGTGAAACCCTGGCTAAAGACACAGATATTTGTTTGCCTTCTTTAGTTCTCTCATTTTATTTAATAAGGGGTAGTTTTTTATCCATTGCTTCTGGCATGAGAGGGAGAGAAAGGAAGAGGAGGATGGTGAGTAGGAAGAGGAGGTATGGGGAGAGAAGAGGGAGGTAAATGAGTGAGAAGCAACTGAACAGTTGTCAGTGAAGGTCTTGGCTTTGCTTTTTGGTCACTCAGAAAGGAGTAAAAACTAATCACGACCATTTCACTCCCATCAGAATCACTCAAATTGCTTAGAGAATCAAAGGTGCCTAGAGCAAAGGCAACTTTGCACAAATTTCTTCAGAGTAAATTTATTTGGCTCTGGCTGTGAGCTATGCAGACCTACAAATGCATGGAGGTTTAGTGTAAGGAGAGCTCGTATGGATCCAAGGAAAGTGACCTGTGGGAATGTGGCACCCTTCCCACAGTTCTAGGGACTGTGATCTGTGGCAGCAGAAGCAGTACATTAGCCTGTACCTGCTACATCAGGTCTCCGTGCAAACACTGTGTGCACTCTTGGCCTCTCGGAATGGAAAATGCCTTCCACAGGGCCATGGTAGACATTGAAGCATGAAACTACTAGGGCTGAATGTCACTGCACAGGTTAAGAAACTTCTCAGACAAAAAGGTTCATGAGATACACTCATAATTTCCCCCTTTTCATAATTTCCCCCTTTCTTTTTTCACTTCCTTTTTCTTGTTCTTCTTATAAACATGAATTGGGAAAAAAAAAGATAAAATTGCGTGGGAGAATGAATAATGTCTGTCAGCATACCTTCATTTTTCTCTGAGGAGGAGGAAGTGTGGTTTGCTTTCTACTTTCTTTCTTTTTTTATTTCCATAGGTTATTGGGGAACAGGTGATGTTTGGATACATGAGTAAGTTCTTTAGTGATGATTTGTGAGATTCTGGTGCATGCATTACCTGAGTAGCATACACTGCAACCACTTTGTAGTTTTTTCAGCCCTCACCCCCCTCCTATCCTTTCTCCTGAGTTCCCAAAGTCCACTGTGTCATTCTCAGGCCTTTGCATCCTCATAGCTTAGCTCCCACTTATGACTGAGAACAGACGATGTTTGGTTTTCCATTCTAGTGTTACTTCACTTGGAACAGTAGTCTCCAGTCTCACCCAAGTTGCTGCAAATGCCATTAATTCATTCCATTTTATGGCTCAGTAGTATTCCATTATATATAGACATATATATACTACTCAGTAGTATCTCATTATATATATATATTCCATCATATATATTATAAATATATATGATATATATTTATATAAATATATATGATATATATTTATATAAATATATATGATATATATTTATATAAATATATATCATATATATTTATATAAATATATATTATATTTTTAAAAATATACAATCCATCATATATATTATATATTTATATATTTTATATATATATTCATATATATAAATGTATTTATAAAATACATATTGTATATGATAGAATATGTATTTTTATAAATATATATGATGGAATACTACTGAATCATGAAACTATTATATATTGAGCCACATATATTTTATGTATATATATCTATTACAGTTTCTTTATCCACTCATTGATTGATGGGCATTGGTTCCACATTTTTGAAATTGTAAATTGTGCTGCTATAGACATGCGTGTGCAAGTTTTTTTTTTTCATATATAATTTTTTTTTCCCTCTGGATAGTAGTGGGATTGCTGAATCAAATGGTAGTCTACTTTTGCTTCTTTAGTAAATCTCCGCACCGTTCTCCATACTGGCTGTACTGGTTTACATTCCCAGCAGCAGTATAGACGTGTCGCCTGTTCACCACATCCATGCCAACATCTATTGTTTTTTGACATTTTGATTATGGCAATATCAAAAGAATAAGGTGGTATCACATTGTGGTTTTGATTTGCATTTCCTCGATCATTAGTGATGTCAAGCATTTTTAATATGTTTGTTGGCCATTTGTATAACTTCTTTTGAGAATTTTCTATGCATGTCCTTAGCCCCCTTTTTGATGAGATTATTTATTTTTTCCTTGTTAATTTGTTTGACTTTGTTGTAGATTCTAGATATTAGTCCTCTGTCAGATGTGTAGATTGTGACTATTTTCTCTCACTCTGTGGGTTGTCTGTTTACTCTGCCAGTTGTTCTTTTTTCTGCTCAAAAGCTCTTTTGTTTAATTAAGTCCTAGCTATTTACCTTTGTTTTAAATTGTATTTGCTTTTGGGTTATTGTTCACAAAATTCTTGTCAAAGCCAAAGTCTAGAAGGGTTTTCCCAGTGTTATTTTCTAGAATTAGAATTTTCATTTTCAGGTCTTAGATTTAAGTCTTTGATCCATCTTGAGTTGATTTTTATATAAAGTGAGAGATGAGGATCCAGTTTCATTCTCCAACATGTGGCTTGGCAATTATCCCAGAACCATTTGTTGAATGGGATGTCCTTTCCCCCACTTTATATTTTTGTTTGCTTTATTGAAGATCAGTTAGCTTTAAGTATTTGGGTTTATTTCTGGGCTCTCTATTCTGCTCCATTTGTCTATGTTCCTATTTTTGTAGCAGTACCATGCTGTTTTGGTGACTATGCCTTATAGTATACTTTGAAATCAGGTAATGTAATGCCTCCAGATTTGTTATTTTTTGCTTAGTCTTGCTTTGGCTATGTAGGCTTTTTTGTGGTTCCATATAAATTTTATGATTGCTTTTTCTAGTTTTTGAAGAATGATGGTGATATCTTGATGGGAATTGCATTGAATTTATAGATTGCTTTTGGCAGTATGGTCATTTTCACAATATTGATTCTATCCATCCATGAGCATGGGTTATGTTTTCATCTGTTTGTGTCATCTGTGATTTATTTCAGCAGTGTTTTGTAGTTTACCTTGTAGAGGTATTTTACCTCCTTGGTTACCAAACCCAAACCCAGAAGAAAAGAAATAAATAAGATCAGGGTAGAATTAAATAAAATTGAGACAAAATATATAAAAAGCAAATGAAAACTAAAACTGATTCTTTGAAAAGATAAATAAAATGGATAGACCATTAGCAACATTAACCAAGAAAAGAGGAGAGAAAAATCTCAATAAGCGCAACTGGAAATGAAATAGGAGCTATTACAACTGACACCACAGAAATAGAAAAGGTCATTCAAGGCTACTCTGAACACCTTCACATGCATAAACTAGAAAACCTAGAGGAGATGGATAAATACTTGGAAAGATACAATCCTCCTATCTGAAATCAGGAAGAATTAGATACCCTGAACAGACCAGTAACAAGCAGCAAGATAGAAATGGTAATTTAAAAGTTACCAACAAAAAAAATGTCCAGGATTGGACAGATTGACAGCTGAATTCTACCAGATATTCAAAGAAGAATTGGCATCAATCCTATTGACGTTATTCTACAAGATAGATTAAATCAGTCCATAAATCATTCTATGAAGCCAGTATCACCCTAATACCAAAGCCAGGAAAAGACACAATTAAAAAAAAAAAAAAAACTATGGACCAATATCTCTGACGAACATAGATGCAAAAACCTTAACAAAATACTAGCTAACTGAATCTAACAACATATTGAAAAAATAATCCACTATGATCAAGTGCATTTTATACCAGGAATGCAAAGATGGTTTAACATATGCAAGTCAATAAATGTGATACACCACGTAAACAGAGTTAAAAACAAAAATCGCATTATCATCTCAATACATGCCGAAAAAGCATTCAACAAAATCCAGCATCCCGTTATGATTAAAACTCTCAGAAAAATCGGCAAAGGACATATCTTCATGTAATAAAAGCCATCCATGACAAACTCACAGCCAACATAATACTGAACGGGGAAAAGCTGAAAGATTCCCTCTGAAAATTGAAGCAAGACAAGGATACCCACTCTCACCACTTTTTTTCACGTAGTACCGAAGGTCCTAGCTAGAGTAACCAGACAAGAGAAAGAAATTAGAGGCATCCTAATCAGTAAACAAGAAGTCAAATTGTTGCTATTTGCAGATGATATGATTGTTTACCTAGAAAACCCTAAAGACTCCTCCAGAAAGCTCCTTGAACTGATCAAAGAATTCAGCAAAGTTTCCAGATACAAAATTAATGTACACAGATCAGTAGCTCTTCTATACATCAATAGTGACCAAACTGGGAATCAAATCAAGAACTGAACCCGTTTTACAATAACTGGTTTCTGCTTTCTTATCACCTCTCTGGCTACGTGTACTTCCTTTTAAAGATCTAACGCGTCCATCCTGCTGGTGTTTCCCACATTGAAGTCATACCCCAGGCATGATGAGCACCTGCACTTCACATGATAAATGGACAGTATGGACAGACACAGTGAGTGAGTTTACATCATCTTGTCCAGGAATATGCTAGAGTTTAGAAAAACAAGCAAACAAAACTTTCAATTACGAGCAAATATCTAAGGTAGTGAATTTAGATATTAAGATATCTAAGCTATTTATTAGTATAAGCTGTCAACTATTACAATGATGAAAATTAAGCACTGAACTATAGTTAATATTTAGCTATGAATTTGTAAGTAAAGACTTAGATCAATTGGAATGTCACAAATTTTATTTAGTAATAGTTACGCTCCTAAAACGTAACTTGAGGGGAATCTATAGCCACCTCATTTCCATTATGTTTTCCCAATGACCTCAGTTTGTGAGAACAGTGATTATATCAACGGCTTTTTAGTTAATAGAGGATCACTGTTTCCTAGATTATAGAATACATTCTAAACTCTACCCTTCTTATTTAAAAAAGGAAAATAAGAAATAAACACAGACACAACTACACAAATGTCAGAGGAGAAAAATGGCCCCAAAAGAGCACAGATGAGTGCTAAGAGTACTTACAGAAAGAAGAGGTCCCATTGGATGGTGAAAAGGAACAAGCAGAGGAGCTAGGACTGAGCCTCGGGGATAATTTGTTTCTCTAATTATTGGTAACCTTTGCCAGCACATGATATTTTCCCTGGACAATCTGAGAGGACAAAGTGACTCAACCCAGGACTTTAGAATCAAGCATAAATCACTTAGCACCAGCTTTGGGCAATGTCAATAAATGCTGGCTCAGACTTAGGGTTAAAACTGGTCAAAATTACAAACAAATAAAAAACAAAACAAAAACAAAAAAAGGAAAATAAAAGCTTCCACAGATAACTTTCAATACATGAGTAGAAATGAGTGGGACTGGGTGGTCTCACCCAGCAGAAAACTCCAGTGGAATGCTTATGATACAGAGCCTGTGCCTCTCTGCATGACCTAACCAAGGGAAGAGAGATGATGAACAGAAAATAAAAAAGATCTGTGTACTTTCCCCCAGATATGATTTGCTAGCTGTAGGAGTCTTGTTGAATTTTACTTATTTTTTTCACTTAGGAAAAGATCTTCCCACAAGATTCATTTAAAAATTAACAAAACAATTTTTTATTACTGTTATTTTTAGAGACTGTTATTTTTATGATTGTTATTTTTTTATTGCCCAGGCTGGTGTGGAACTCCTGGCCTCAAAAGACCCTCCTGCCTTGGCCTCCCAAAGTGCTGAGATTACAGGCGTGAGCTATACTATACCTGGCTGTATCTTTTTATTTTTGATTTGTGGCTAAGCATGGCCACGTTTCAGAACAAGAATAAACTGTGGACCCAAAAAAGAGGCAAGGTGTGTGGCATTCAGAGTGCAGGCTTCCGTAGACCTCTCTTAGGAACCCATCAAAGGTGTTTCAAGGAAGTCTGGGATTCCCCTCTAACCACATCTGCCAGGCAGAAGGGAGGCATGGATCAGAAAGACACAGATGACCAGGGATATGGGAAAGTAGAGCTTTCAAGGCCTGGAGGAATGAGGCAGGAACCCACCCGTGACGGCTCCAGACACAAGTGCAGGGTTCCTGGCAGGCACTGCTGGCCTGCTGATCACGGGCTGCCTTTAGTAAAGTATGGGGAGTGGAGCCATGGGGTATGATTCAGCTCTTGAAGAACTGTCCTTGCAGTTCCCAACTGATCCAGCACAGAGCACAGTACCTGTTAATAACCTGAGAACAGTAAGGAAAATAGCTCCCTGCAACTTCTCACCAATTTTATTGCCCATCTCCACCTTACTGCCTTTCCTTTAATGCTCAGGGATTTTAGTTCCAGATTGTTATATCTAAAATATTATTATTTTGATACTAGGTAGATTTTTCTTCCCAAGAATTGTAACTGTTAGTTTATTTTGTGCAACTGTGGTTATCACAGTCTTTGGACTTCATTATATGTTTACCTGGATTCAGGACTTGATACCAGTTTTTATTTCTATCACATATTTAACTTGTTTTTTCTTTTTTTCTATCTCATATTTAACTTGTTCACAATGGCTAGTGCAGAGTAAGTCCCCCGCTGAAAGGTTTCTGTGCTAACTGACCTTGCAGGATACTAATTTTTCTGACATGTATATTACAAACGCATTTCCAAGTTATTTGCTGGTCATTCCGTTTTGTTTTTGTGATTGTTTTCCACAGAGGATTTTCCATGTTGATATGATTAAGTTGGCTTTTAGATTTTGTACTTTACCCAGAAGAGCCTACTCTACTCTAAAAGTAAAATAAATAAATTCCAAACATGATTTCTTTAAAAGCCTATACAACCTATATAATTTTATTAAATTTTTAACATTTTAACTATGGTCACCTGGACTCCTTTTTTTTTTTCTTTTTTTTTCTCTTCCTCCTCTTCTTCCTCCTGCTTTTCCTTTTTCTTCTCTTTCATTTGTTGTTGTTGTTGTTCTCCAGAGAGAGGGCATTTCTGAGCAAGGTGCTGGAAGCTGAGAGCTGGAAGGAGCTGAGAGTCTTTTAGTCTCTCCCAGGTGGGAAGAGCTGTGTTGATGGACAAGACGATAGGTTGGTCACTGTGGACTTAGCTGACTCCAGGTACCACATTCAGTGATCTTCGTCTTGAATATTAGTTGACTTGCTTCCTTGGAGATGTGGCTCCTCTCTCCCGGTAGATTGTATGGATTGTTTACTTCTTCCCATTTTTGTTTATGTGGGCATTATCATGCAAGTCCTTACCTGTGCTCTAGATGTTAGAAAAATGAGAAGGTGTGTGCATCCAAGAAAAATGAGGCTTAAATCCTAGATGATCTGGGAGCTGGAAGCCCATCTCCATCTTGGAACCTGAGGCTGAGTGCTGGGGAGTCACCTCGGATGTCACCCTGCACCCCACTCTTCCCCCTCAGGCCTGTCCTTCCTAAGCTCCTTATCCATGGCTCCTCAGAGTAAGCCCAGCTCTTTCTTGACTGTGAACGGGAAGCCGGTGTTTCATTTCAACATCTCCCTTTTGAAGAGATGTTCCCATCCTCTGAGAAAGGACGGGCAGCTGAGGAACAGCGCTTGTGCCAGCCCTGCTCCAGGGCACAGTCTCAATAAGACAAAGGTAATTTCTGAAGCCTAAGCAGATCCTACCTTTAGTGACTGCAATAAGCTAACCAGGTCTGTTTCAGAACAGCAAACAGCAGGAATGCCAGGCTCCTGGTGTCAGCTCCAGCTCTTTCCTGTGTCTTTCCAAAGGCGCTCACCTTTACCTTATCTGAGCAGGCCCAGGACGGTGTGCATTCGTGTGTGTGTGTATGTGTGTGTGTGTGTGTGTGTGTGTGTGTATGTAGGCTGAGGGAAGAGAGGCAGCGAGGAGAAACTCTGTTCTTCCCCATGTATAGAAATTTAGATTAATGAAAAGATGGTGGATGAAGGACAAATACATGGATTATTGCAAAATTTTGATTTGCTCTTTACCTGTTTGCCAAAAGATTAAGGTGATGTGTGGATTACCATTCACAACTTTATAAAACAAAAGAGGTATCACTTGCCATAAGTAAAAGATAAATGTAAAAGCAAATGCACTAAGAAGTTTGGCCATGACTTCAATCCCTTTCCTAGTGCTAGTGGGGTTTGTATTCAAGATGTTAAGCAAAACAGATAAGGTTGTTCTTATTCCTAGAGTTACTCAGATGTTTGCATTGGGTAAAGAGCTTTCTCTTAACTATGAGAACTGGGTTATTTTTGAAAAAGACATTGGGATATGTCATGGTTTTATTCTAACAAAATACAGCAATGCCAAATGTGTCCTCAAAACATTATTTTCTCCTGGAAGCAAACTCAAGCAAGAATTTGTCATGTGGTCTTAGTCTGATGTGACAAGATGATCAAGTAATATTTTACAAAGGATACAAAGATATTGTTTGATCTTGAGATTATTATAATAAACATGCAAAAACAAGCAGCATAGGTGATGGGATTTTGTCTTCTGATAAATTTATACAGTAACTAGAATCTAAAAATGAAGGTAAATAGCTAACATGCCGATTAAGTCATCTGTCTGAAACATCAATTTTCTCTACTTAAATCTTGACAGTCCCTAGATCCTAATCAATTCCTGACTTTTATAAAAAATCAGTTCAGACTTTTTATAATTAGTGAATGTTATAGACTGAATGTTTATGTTATATGTTGAAGCCCTAACCCCCAGTATGGCTATATATAGAGATAAGGCTTCCAAGGAAGTAGTTAAGGTTGAATGAGGTCATAAGTAATTAAGGTAAAATGTTCTGATCTTATAAGAACACCAGTCCTATCAGACCAGGTGAGGTCCTGATAAGAAGGGACCCCAGAGAGCTCCCTCTCTCAGCACGTACACACCGAGATGATGACAGATGGAGAAGGCGGCTATCTGAAAGCCAAGAGGAGGGGCCTCACCAGGACACAAACTCTGGTGACACATTGATCTTGGACTTTTAGCCTCCATGAATGTGAGAAAATTAATTTCTGTGGTTTCAGCCACCCAATTGATGGTATTTTGTTATAACAGCTTGAGGAGCCTAATGCACCAAATGGATAGATCATTATTTATAGATCTTTTTTCTCCTCCATCTTCCCCACTAGAATGTAATGTTCTTGTGGACAGCGATTTCTGTCTTCTTTGCCCATTGATGTATCCTCAGTGTTAAGAATGCGGCTTGCACCTGATTATGCTCCACAAGTGTCTGTTAAATGAACAAATGTTCCAGGACTGCAACAGAATCCTCTTTGAATTGTGTTCACTTTGCTCCTGTCTTTCTCTGACACCCTCCCTCCCTTCTAGCTTGCACCCCAGACTGCCTCTGTTGCTGTTGGAAGCTGGTTCTTAAGTTCCCACAGTGCACTGATGCTCA
This sequence comes from Alouatta palliata, assembly GCA_004027835.1. NCBI lineage: Eukaryota > Metazoa > Chordata > Mammalia > Primates > Atelidae > Alouatta > Alouatta palliata. Next base: position 105,251 of record PVKV010001183.1, read on the forward strand.
GCACAGTTCTCAATGCTATTTCTATTAGACTATTGTTGTTAAAGATGTCCTGGTCAGTACCACCAGATTTCAGCTAGGAGCGAGAATCCATTCTTAGACACATATTTGTTATATTTTGTACATCCCTTGAAAAGCCAGCAATGATAATGAGGTCTGTTTCGGAATTTAGCTCTGCCACTTAATACATTCTCCACAAGTTAGGTTACTTAATCTCAGCACCATTTCTCCTCTAAAAGTGAAGATGGGACTTGCTCAGCCACAACAAGGCTGAAAGGGTTAAACACTATGTGTAATGTGCAGCCTGAAGCTATGCACAAGCAGTGAGGCCATCGGAGTCACAAAATGCCACTTTCTTGTGAGTCTCACCTTCCTTTCCCAACGTTTCTTTATCTTGTCTTAAGAAGTTGCTTGTCCCCAGTGTCTACGTTGAACTTTAGTAAGTTGAGTACTTTGGGTTTTACCTGTCTGGCAATTTGTACACCAAAAACATCACATTGCCTTGCATAGGTTCCAAACTTCCAAAGTGAATATTACAACCACAGAATAATTTATATCTGAAAAATTTAACGAATCATATGGGATGAATAACAATACTTCTGTTTTACACACAGTGAACACATTATTTGTGGTTGGCACTATGCTTGGTTCAGGGGTGCAAAATTAAGGCAAAACCAAAACCACAGCCTCCACTGCAAGCACTAAGTAAATAATTTAGTGTGGATATTTATTCCCGCCAAATCTCAAGGGGAATTTTAATCCCCACTATTGAAGGTGGAGCCTTAGGGGAAGTATATGGATCATGGGGGTGGATCCTTCCTGAATGGCGTGGACCAATCCTTTGATGAAAATTGAGCTCTCACTGTGAGTTCACACAAGCTCTGGACATTTAAAAGTGTGTGGCATCTCCTGCTAGCTCTATATGTTGCTCCTGCCTTGGACATGTGACTTGCCTGCTCCCACTTTGTCTCCTGTTATGACTGGAAGCTTCCGGAGTTTCTGCAGAAGCAGATGCCAGCACTGTGTTCCCTGTACAGCCTGCACAACCATGAGCCGATTAAATCTCTTTTCTTATCAATTACCCATCCTCAGACTTTTCTTTTTGTTTTATTTTATTTTACTTTAGGTTCTAGGGTACATGTGCAGGTCACGCAGGATTGTTGCATAGGTGCATACTATATCCAGCATTTCTCCCCATGTTATCCCTCCCCATCCTTCCCACCCCCTGCTGTCCCTTCCCTAGCCCATCCCAACTGCCCCAGTGTGTGATGCTCCTCTTCCTGAGTCCACGTGTTCTCATTGTTCAACACCCACCTATGAGTGAGAACTTGTGATGTTTGGTTTTCTGTTCTTGTGTCAGTTTGCTGAGAATGATGGTTTCCAGATTCATCCAAGTCCCTACAAAGGACACGGACTCTTCTTTTTTTATGACTGCATAGTATTTAATGGTGTATATGTGCCACATTTTCTTTGTCCAGTCTATCATTGACGGTCATTTGGGTTGGTTCCAGGTCTTTGCTATTGTAAACAGGGCTGCAATGAGCATACATGTGCATGTGTCTTTATAGTAGAACAATTTATAGTTATTTGGATATATACCCAGTAATAGGATTGCTGGGTCAAAAGGAATTTCTATTTCTAGATCTTTGAGAAATCACCACACTGTTTTCCACAATGGTTGAACTAATTTACACGCCCACCAACTGTGTAAGAGTGTTCCTATTTCTCCACATCCTCAAATACCGAGGAATACAACTAACAAAGGATGTAAAGGACCTCTTCAAGGAGAACTACAAACCACTGCTCAATGAAATAAGAGAGGACACAAACAGATGGAAAATCATTCTATGCTCATGGTTAGGAAGAATCAATATAGTGAAAATGGCCATACTGCCCAAAGTAATGTATAGATTCAACGCTATCCTCATCAAGCTACCAATGACCTTCTTCAAAGAACTGGAAAAAAAATACTTTAAACTTCATATGGAATCACAAGAGAGCCCGCATAGCCAAGACAATCCTAAGCAAAAAGAACAAAGCCAGAGGCATCACACTGCTGGACTTCAAACTATGCTATAAGGCTACAGTAATCAAAACAGCATGGTATTGGTACCAAAACAGAGACATAGACCAATGGAACAGAACAGAGGCCTCAGAAGCAATACCACACATCTACAACCATCTGATCTTTGACAAACCTGGCAAAAATAAGCAATGGGGAAAGGACTCCATGTTTAATAAATGGTGTTGGGAAAACTGACTAGCAATGTGCAGAAAGCAGAAACTGGACCCCTTCCTGTCACCTTATACTAAAATTAACTCCAGATGGATTAAAGATTTAAACATAAAACCTAACACCATAAAAACACCAGAAGAAAACACAGGCAAAACCAGCTGGGACATAGGCATAGGCAAGGACTTCATGACTAAAACACCACAAGCAATGGCAACAAAAGCCCAGATAGACAATGGGATTTAATTAAATTTCAGAGCTTCTGTACAGCAAAAGAAACCATCATTAGAGCAAACTGGCAACCAACAGAATGGGAAAAAATTTTTGCAGTCCACCCATCTAACAAAGGGCTAATATCCAGAATCTACAAAGAATTAAAACAGATATACAAGAAAAAAGCAACCCCAATGAAAAGTGGGCAAAGGATATGAACAGACACCTTTCAAAAGAAGACATATATGAGGCCAAAAAACATATGAAAAAATATTCATCATCATTGGTTATTAGAGAAATGCAAATCAAAACCACATTGAGATACCATCTCACGCCAGTTAGAATGGAGATCATCCACAGGCTTTTCTTTACAGCAGTGCAAAAATGGCCTAACACAGCATGAGAATGGGTGGGAGGATGGGAGAAGGTTTTCTTGACTCCATTTTGCCCTTTCTTCATCATTCATGCTGCTTCCAGGAGTATTTTGCTTGTCAGAGCACAAATTCAAAAACAGGAACAAATAAAGGAATAGTTTGTATTTACTATTCTTTTTTTGTTTGTTTACTTTCAAAACAACAGTTTGTGGCTTCTCTGTGAGGGAAGTCACAGATAGAATTTTCCCCTAGTGATTCACAGGAAGAAATGACCAGGAGAAAGTGTCTTCCAGCTCCTGCCACGCTGAAGGACCCTTGGCCAACTTGAGGACCACATGGAGAGGAGAGGCGGTCTGCCACAGACCACTGCCAACTGCCACGCTGAAAGTACTTGGGCAGCAAAGTCATCTGCTAACCACTCCAGCAAGAACACCCTGTGCACAGGTGCCAGCCAGACAAGGAACTGCTCTTCTTGACATGCAAAAGAAGGCAGAGTGATGTGGAAGAGATGCTTCAGCACCTATAGTCCAGCACTCAGTAGGGCTGGGCAGGAGAGAGCTCAATAGTTTAGAGGTGCACCTGCAGGCAGAGGCCTGTCCTATGCTACAGTCAACAAATGCACCAAAGTGATGGCAGACACAGAGTTAGCCAGGCACATGCTATAGTGTGCAAACCTCTGAACAGTGGGAGCCGGTGGGCTTGGCCTTGGAGATGGAGACACTGGAGGAGTTTTACCCCAACCTGAGACCAACTCTTAGACAGCAACTGGAACTTTACAAAGCTGTGTCCAGATCTACACTAGAGACTGAAGTCTCTGTTGCAGCCCCCATGAGAAATGAATTGGCGGCACCTCAATAGATCAACAGAGAGCTTTGTTTTTCCACTCTGATAACAATCTCCATGATGGTGATAATGGTCACTTCTTTAGAAAGAGCATGTGTTTTTTGTCTTGAGGGCTTGCCAGTGTTCTTTACTTGAATCCATACCATATGGTCATCCAAGAGCCGTGATCGACCAGAATGATCTTTCTGTTGCCATAGTTCCACAGGTATTGATTTTCCAGCTAGGTTGATGAGAGATGTTTGATGTGCAAGATATATTTTAGTAACTTTATAAACATGTATTATTGTTTTCTATTTGGCAATTACTTAGAACTTCAGGGCAGGCAGACAAGGTTACTCTCCTTGTAAATTTAGAGAAGACCCAAGAATTTGCACCCAAACTCCATGGTAGTAGCTCAGTGGGCCTCAGTGTCCCTGTGGCTGCAGAGGTGGGCATGGCTTTAAGATCTCACAAGATGTGCCAGAGTACTTAGGACACAGTGAGAGCTCAGAAGAGGTAACGTTATGATGTATGACCATTTTGGGATAAGACTTACCTGGTGAAGTTTCTTCGAACATGCAGCATAACTTCTCTTTTATTGATGTGTCTACACCCATTGCTGTGGCTTCAAAGCTGGATTTCCTATTAATATGCCCATCTGAAGGTGTTGCAATTTTAGAATGTGTTTTCTAAAGTCCTACTAAGCACACATGTAGAAATAGTAGTGGCAACAAGACAAGCTGTTGACCCGTCTTTTTTGTCACGCTGACATTTACTATCTCATGGAAATTCCGTGGGAAAAGTATTCCTACTGTCCAGTTGCTCAGATAATAAAATGAAGGGTTGCCCAGGTAATTGATGGAAGATACAAAACTAGCCTTGTATACTTCTCTTCATCATAATCAGATCAAAGAGGGCTGTGAAGGCAGAGGGTGGGGTGGGGAGAGGCATTTCTTTGGTACCTCTGAAAAAAAGTCTGCATATGGTCATGCTGAACCCAAAGCAGTGAAGTGAGAGGCTGGAATACGACTACCACATTTCTGCATACAGCTCTTCCAAGCTATGTTCTTGAGTTTGCCCCGTTGAGGTCTTGGCAGCCCATGATACATGAACTACTTCATTTGAAAATAGAGCAGTATCTAAACACAGAGTAAATCAAATGGGGGATTCTCTGCTCCAGCCAGGACATAGGACAGGGCTCCTTGATTGTGAGTTTGGTTCTTTGTGATATCCTGACCTGTGTTAAGAGGCATACAATAAAGTTCAAAGAGCATTCCTGATACATTCCTCATGACTCTTTAATTATGGTTCTAAGAATTTCAACAACTTGGTATGTAGACTTCATCTTTCACTTGATGTTAAAAGTACCATAAGTGAGGGTGACATTGCCCATTTCTGGTAAGAAGAATGCATGCCTGGCAGTGAAATACAAGAGCATGGGATGCCCATGAACCAAATCGAGCCCTGTTAAAACCGACCCGTGGAGACTGAAGAGTAGTGAGGGGCAAGGAGTCCAGGACGACAGAAAGGGGATGAAAGGTGCCTGAGACATCAGGTCACTTCTTCAGCAGATCTGAACTGTGTTTAACAAAATAAGTAAGTTTACTGTAAACAGGAGGAGGAGGAGGACCGCTCAGTGGAACAGAAGTCCAGCACTTTGCCCTGAGCTCTGCGCAGGCAGGAGACCTCCTGGCAGAGAGACACTGAGCACGGAGCGGAAGAACGTGGTCCTGGCAGTCTCCGCAGGCTCCTCAGTGGTTACCAGCTGGCTTCTAGGCAGCCTGGCTCTCCTGGTAGAGATTTGGAATCACTCAGGGGCACAAGGGAGTGTTTCTATGCAAAATATGAATGGATGGAGTGTGGACAACCCTTTGCAGCAAGGCCCATGTCTCGCATTTGACACACCAGCGCAGTTACTGATGAGAAAAATTGTTTTGACAATTTCAAGATCCTTCAAAATCAGTCTCCTCCCCAGGCCTGAGGCATGTGGTATGAGAAGAGGGACGCAGACGCTGACAGGGTCAACATAACACAAAGCAGTTCCCTTCCTGGACTATAAATCTCCACGAGAAGCTGGGAGAGTGGGCACGTCCGCTGTGTTTCATCATACTGCTGTTTCTTTCTTTCTTTTTAATCTCCTGTTAGGTGTATGATTAAACTAGTTTTGCCTGATCTTGGGACCTCTCAACAACCAATATGTTGCCTTAAAATGAGTTCAGCTTCAAAACATTTGACCTATGAATATGCTCATCATTTAACCTGTTACACAAACACCATCCTAATTCAATCACGCATTACCCTGGGTTTCCTTAGGGGAAATGCTCTTGGTACATATAGGAAAAGAAAGAAAAAGTCTGATGACACCAGATATAATCCTTCTTAAATATTTATTATTGACCTTCATTTCATGGTAAAGAAGAAATGACTGTTATTATGTAAGAGGAAAGGAGAAATTAGTCTACATCTATAAATAAATAAGGGCTGAGTGCACTAAAATATCTATTATGTTGATGTATGTTTCATAATTCACTTGGCCTTCCACAAGACAATGTTTAAAAACACCAGGAATACTAACTGGCATACAGCAGGCACTTAGCAAACGTATTGTTGATTTTGGCACCTAACAACCTGGGTTGATTTTGAATAATGAATAATGCTTAATAGTGAATTTATTTTGGATTACTTTCTTAGCAAACAAAAATGTATTTTAATTGTGGTATATTGCTGCTAAAAATAAGACATAAATTCCCATCCATAGGCAACCAGTTCTTAGATCATCTGTAGAGAATACATCTTTCTAATTGCTGCATTCAACTCAGTATCACTTACTAGTGGCCAGATATACCCAAGTCATTTCAACACTCAGAAAACAAATAAGTCACCTTTGACAATGTATAAACCTTCACTCATAGATGTTCTAAACTCTCTTTTTGTTTGCTTTCTGTTAAAGTTTTCTTCAACAGGAATATTTCTCTATATAAATCATCTTGTTAGAGGGTGACTGGCCCCTCCATACAGCCAGAACCAGCAGGGAAGCCCGGTGTGCAAGAGACCCTGATGGATGAGAAGACCTGTTATTCTTCTCAATGGAACTGGGAGGAAAATGAATGACCTGGCTTTCTAGAGGCTTCAAGGACAAGGAAACCCGTGAGTTCTACGGGAATATAAAATTTTGAGGGATCAACCCTGCTTTGGAAGGTGACTTAAGCCAACCAACAATAATAAACAACAAATTGTGAAAAATAATATCAGAAAGTCATTGGGAAACAAGGAAGAATTTTTTTGCTCTTTAGGGTTTAAATATTCAAAAGCTGAGAGATCTATTAGAGGATATCACAGAGTCCATCTAAGCCACCATATTTTCTTGAGTTATGTTATGTAATCACTGAATATTGATGATCTACATTTCCATTTGATTTTCAGCATTTGCTTTCTTGTGATCTTTCTTTCTAATCATCTGAGCCAGCAAAATGAAAATGTGCGGCAATAGGTTTAAGTTATATTTTCCTCATGCGTGTCACATGGAGATACCTGTGATAACGTGGAGCGGAGTCTGAAAATTGATTGAAAAAATATTAAGAAAAATACCACATCTGCACAAAACCCTTTAAAAAGCCAAACATTTCCCCAAGACCCTATAATTGAAAATAAGGTGAAGAAAGTCATCTGTCATGATGTTTTTAAAGATGAAATACTCTCAACCTCATTCCTGCCACTCTGTCGGCAGCTGCGTGTGTTCTTCTAAAAGAAGCTGGGGAGACCTACAACCACCCACCTTCATTTCCCAAAATGTAGCTTCTAGTTTATGAAAGCTCATTTTGTCTTAGTCGATTTCAACACGTGTCTTCAAAAAGCATCCAAACACACACACCGTCCTTAACTGAGATTCTTGGCCACCTGAAAAATGTAAATGGAAGGGGCAGTGCTGTCTGGGTTTTATTAACGTCCATGCTACACACATTCCTCCTGTCCCGGGAATTTGTCAAAAAGGTAAGTGACAGGCAAACAGAGAGCTCTCACCTCAGTTATGATGTAGAAATACTTGATTGTAAAGCCATGTTTCCAAATATGCAAGTTCAAACTTGCACCTGACGAAGACCGGGCAGGCAGTGTGGTGAAGGGCATTAGCATGCCAGCGTCAGCACTGACCCAAGCCAGGTTCGTATGTTCAACATTGTGGCAAATTGGATACACAGGGAATGCGTTTATTTTTATCTGGCCATGAAGTTTTGGTTTATAGGAATGTCAGAGAGCAGTAACCTAATGACCCTTCAGTGTCTGGAGCCGCTCATCAGGGTCTTAGATCTGATGAGATTTTGGATGTCAGCATAGGGGAGGCGGAGCTAAAGTGAATAAATTCCACCATGTAAAAATGGTAACTATTTTCTAAAATTCATCTATGAGGGCAAAAAACTCTTCTCCAACAAATGCATTTGTCATGCAAGTATAGACGCGGCTAAAGAGAACACTAGCAGGGAAATTTAGATGAAAAATTTGCCTCATTGATTGCTTTTGCAGTTACCTCATCAAAATTACTAGAGTCAATTTTCTTAAAACACACTGTGTGGAGCTGATTGCCTCTCTTCTATGTTGAAAACGTTCACGAACTCAGCAACTGGGTAAAAGCAAATTTGATCTGACAGGACCCAAGGTTGGCTGAGAAACAACACTGCAAATATTTCTCCTTCCCCGGCTGCTGGGTGAAACCTTGATAATAAACGATAATGGTTGTGGGGTGATGGATCACCTCCCGGGGCCCCGGGCCCTGCCAGCGTAGCACCCGCACTCACTGTTTGCAACACTCCTGTCTCCCTCCTCTACCTGCTATTTATTCCACCTGATATATCTTCCTAGATTAGCTTCGTGAACACCTGATCAATTCCGAGGATGCTTGTGGAGGAGGGAAGGATCCCAACGATGTTCAGCTGGCTGTTTTGGCATCACACGATTTGGGTTCTAAAATGCAGAGGCTGACATGTTCTTCATTCCCTTACCTTCTTCCATCGGACTGGCTGTTGTACAGCTTGTATTCTACTTCATAGCTGCACCCTGCCTTGTTCTGGCCCTCTGGTTGTTACTCGCAGAAGCAAAAATGAATATGGTCAAACAGAAATACAGCCCCATTCCCAGAAGACACACAGCATCAGTGTGGCGGGGCTCAGCTGTAACACCACTGCCAGTGAAGGGCAGTGCACGCAGACTCCATGGCCTGGACATGGTGTACATTAGAAGACGCAAGCATGCAAGTGTGCAGGGTCTCTATTTATTTGAGTAATCATACTCTGTTTGTTCATTATCAATTAATAAAAATCTACATTGTTAAATTGTACTCATAAATAAGTCTCATTTGATGCCTCTCTCAGGAGAACTCATTTGTTTTAAACTCACATTTTCCAACTTTTGTTTAGAACTCAATGTTTATTTAAGCATGTGTAATAGTACATGAATGCAAAAATGCAGTTTTTTTTCTTTTCTTGTCTCCCATTTTCCTTCCTCCTATCTTCCATATATAGCAATGTCACCTAACGTCCAACTAATGTATCTTTGACCGTCACCTATATTATGTGACAAGTCATTATAAACTTCACTGTCTCAGGGTTTCTGTAGGTCTGGTGTTGGCTTTGCTGGATTGTCTGCTAAGGTGTCACAACACTGACTCCAAGTGCTGGCTGGACTGTGTCCTTATCTGGAGGCTTAACTGGGGTAGGACCCACTTCTAAGCCCCACAGGTTACTGGCAGGATTCATTTTCTTTTTATCTCAGAATTCATGGCAGCTTGCCTTTTCAAAGCCAGCAAAGGAAAGAATCTCTGCTGCTTCAAATCTCTTTCGTCTAAACCTGCTTTTAAAGGACTAACCAGAAGGGACCAGGTCCACCTAGGTGAATACAGTTTGATGAACTTAAAGTCAATGAATTGGGCATCTGTTTTAATCCCTAAGGCTGCTGTAACAAAATACCTTAGACTAGTCCAGATGCGGTGGCTCAAGCCTGTAATCCCAGCACTTCGGGAGGCCGAGGTGGACAGATCATGAGGTCAAGGGATAGAGACTATCCTAGCCAACATGGTGAAACCCCATCTCTACTAAAAGTACAAAAAATTAGCTGGAGGTGGTGGTGCGCACATGTAGTCCCAGCTACTTGAAAGGCTGAGCCAGGAGGGTCGCTTGAACCTGGGAGGCAGAGGTTGCAGTGAGCCAATATTGTGCCACTGCACTCCAGCCTGGTGACAGAGCAAGACTCCATCTCAAAAAAAAAAAAAAAAAAAACAAATACCTTAGACTGGGTAATTTCTGAAGAAGATACAGTTGTTTCTCACAGTTCTGGAGGCTGGGAAGTCCAAGACCAAGGCGCTGGCAGGTTTGGTATCTGGTGAGGGCTCCTCACAGATGGTGATATCTAGGTGTCTGCACAGGGCAAAGGAGATAGAAGGTCCAGGCAGCTCATTCAAGCCTCCTTTGTAAGAGCATTTGTTAGTTAATCCCACTAAGCAGGTAGAGCTCTGGTAACTCAATCATGTCCCTAAATATGCCACCACTGGAATCCCACCATGATTGGGATTGAGTTTCCACATGAATTTTTCAGGGTTTCAAATGTTCAAACCACAGTAGGACCTTGATTATATCTACAAAATTTTTCCCTTTTCCCATATAATGTAACAAAATCACAGCTGTGTTAGCCGGGCATCTTTGCCATATTGGATTTGTTAGAAGCAAGTTGCAGAACCCAGGCTCATGCAGAGGAAGGCACTGCAAAAAATCATAGACACTGCTTGCAAAACATCCTTTTATATTTTATATGCATTAATAGAATCAAAATTTATATGTGTTAACATATAGGTCCCTACACTGACAGTGACCTAGCAATTGTCATTGCTGTCCACAGGACACAAAGGCTTTATCCTGAACTCCACAACAAGCCTTTGACTAAAGACTGTGGAGCCCTGTGGAGCAGGCCTGAATGAGGGTGACTGACAGGAATCAGTGGGTGGGCATCCAAGCTCCACTGATGCTTGGTTGTGACCACTCTGAGGTTCATTCCTCTGTCCTACAATACCTGGTAGGACTGAGTCCTAGGTTTTAGAGGTAACATGCTTAACAATACATCTTGTCTCAGCTGCTCTCTTCCCTCTCTCATTTTCACAATCCTCTTCTGGGTCTTCCTGAGGTCACTTCCCGATTGAGCACCTGCCCTTGGGTTTCTGACTCAGCACTGGACCTGGGGAGCCTACATAACACAGGTGTCGTGACCTTTACAAACAGGGTCTTGGAAGTGCTCCCTCGGCATGGGTGCGGGAACTAGAGCTACTCTTAACAATGTACCGTGGATGAGGTAGCTTAACAGAAATTTATCAACTCACAGGTCTGGAGGCTGCAAGCTGGAGGTCAAGGTGTCTGCAGGCCTAGTTCCTTTTGAGGCTGTGAGGGAGAATCTGTTCCATTCTTTTCCCCAGCTTCTGGTGTTTTGCTGACAATCTTTGGTGATTTTTGCTTGTAGAAGGGTCACTGCAATCTCTGCCTTCATTCTTGCATCGAATTCTATGTGTGTGTTTGTGTGTAAGTGCATGTCCAGATTTCCCCTTTTTAAAAGGACAAGAAAGCATCTTCAATAAAGCTTGTCCACAGAACAAATTATTTATTAAAGAAGCTTCTTTGTCCTTATAAAAAGTCACAGTGTTCAATAGCACAATAAGGGAACTATACTTAAATAATTTATTATATATTTTCAAAAAGTCAGAAGAAAGGATTTTGAATGTTCACATCACAATGAAATAATGAGTGTTTAAGGCCATGGATATCCTAATTGCCCTGATTTGATCTTTACACATTGTATGCTTGTATCAAAATCTCACATGCACCCAAAGTTACTGGAACTTTATTGCATTCATTTATTACTTACAACAATGTTGGATGAAGTCTTTAGGGTTTTCTGCATATAAAATTATGTAATCATCAAAAAGTGACCATTTCGTTTAAAAAAATTTATTTGGACGACTTTTCTTTCTTTCTTTTGTCTACTCTGGCAAAGACTTTGAGTACTATGTTAAATAGAGATGGTGAGAGTGGACATCTTGATTTTGTTTTAGATCTTAGAGAAAAGGGTTGCAGTGTTTTATCATTGAGTACAATGTTCTCTGTGAATTTATCAGATACAGCCTTTATTGTGTTGAGATACATTCTTTCTATATTTAATTCGTTGAGTGTTTTTGTAATGAAATGATGTTGAATATATCACATTCTTTTTCTGGATCTAATGAGATGATCATGATTTTTGTCTTAAATTCTCTTAATTATTTGCATAATTTAAACAATCCTCACATTGAGAAATTGATTCCACTTGATCATGGCCAATGATCCTTTTGCTGTGTTATTGAACTTGACATGTTAGAATTTTGTTGAATATCTTTGCATCTATGTTAATCAAGGATATTAACCTACAGCTTTTCTTTCCTTGTGATGTCCTTTTCTGTTTTGGTGTCAGCGTAATGTGGGCCTCATAAAAAATGTTTGGAAATATCTAATCCTGTTTGACTTTTTGGAAACTTCTGAAAGATTGGCATAAATTCTTTAAATATTCGATACAATTCAGCAGTGAAGCCATCAAAGCGTGGGCTGTTTTTGTTGCTGTTTTGACATGGAGTCTTGCTCTGTCACCCAGGCTGGAGTGCAACGGCAGGATCTCAGCTCACTTCAACCTCTGTCTCCTGGGTTCAAGGGATTCTCCTGCTTCAGCCTCCTGAGTAGCTGGGACTACAGGCACCCGCCACCACAGCTGGCTAGTTTTTTGTATTTTTAGTAGAGACTGGGTTTCACCGTGTTATCCAAGATGGTCTCAATCTTCTGACCTTGTGATCAGCCCACCTTGGCCTCCCAAAGTTCTGGGATTATAGGCATGAGCCACTGTGAAAGCCTCGGCTTTTTTTAATGGAATACTTATTACTGATTTAATCTCCTTACTAGCTATGGGTTCTTAACATTTTTTATTTTTAATTATTCAAGCTTGATAGGCTATATTTTCTAGAAATTTATTCATTTATTCTAGGTTATCCAATTTTTTGCATATACATAACTGGTTCTAATAGTCTCATGAGTTTTTTGTAGTTCACTGGTATCAGTCATAATGTCTTCTCTTTCTGTTTTTTAAACTTTTGAGTCTTCTCATTTTTTCTCAGTCTAGCAAAAGGTCTGTCAGTGTTGCTTATCTTTTAACCATCAATGTTTTGTTTCATTGATCTTTTCTATCTTTTTTTCTAGCCTTTATTTTATTTATATCCACTTTATTATTTCTTTCATTCTGCTAATATTAGGCTTAATTTGTTCTTCATTTTTCATTTCCTTGGAGTCTAATGTGTATTTGAGATCTTTCTTTTTTGGACATAGGTGTTTATTGCTATAACCGTTTCTCTTAAAACTGTCTTGCTACATCTCGTAAGTTTTGGTAAGTGTGTCTTCATTTTCCTTTGTCTCATGATATTTTTCCTCTTTCCTTTTAATTTCTTTTGACTTATTGATAGTTCAGGAACAGGTTTAACTACTATGCACTTGTTAATCTTCTGCGATTTTTCCGTTATTGATGCCTTGTTTCATACCGTTGTTGTCAGAGAAGACCACTGACATGATTTCAGTCTTCTTAAATTTGCTAAGACTGGTTTTGTGGCTTCACACGTGATCTATCCTAGACAGACTGTTCTGTATGTGCTTAAGAAGTTCTCATTTTCAGTTATTGTTGAATAGAATATTCAATGTATGTCTCTTAGGTCAATTTGGTCTAAAGTATGGTTCAAGTTCAATATTTCCTTATTAATTTCTGTCTGGATGATCTATCCATTATAGAGAGTATTGGAATCTACTATTATTGTATTGGAATCTCTCTCTCCCTTCAGATCCTTTCATATTTGCTTAATATATCCAATGTTGGGTGCATATTGATTTACAATTGGAACCTCTTGATGGATTGACACCATTATCTTTTTTATAATTTCCTTCTTTATCTCTTTCTACTGTTTTTGACTTTAAGTCTCTCTTATCAGATATAAATACAGCCACACTTACACTCTTTTGGTTTCCATTTCTATGAAATCGTTTTTCATCTCTTCACTTTTGGCATCTGTGTATCCTGAAAAGAAAGGTGAGTATCCTATAAGGAGCATATAGCTGGGTCTTTTTAATCCATTCTCTTACTGTATGTCTTTTTTTGGATAATTGAATCAATTTGTATTTAAGATAATTATTAATCAGTCAGAAATTTCTACTGTCATTTTTTGTACATATTTTGTCTCTTTCTCCCTCTCTTGCTGTTTTTAATCGTGGTTTGATGATTTCCTAAAGAGGTATGTTTTCGTTCTTTCTATTATATTTGTGTGTGTGTCTGTGTGTCACATGTGCATGCCTCTACTATACATTTCTGCTTTATGCTAATCATAAGGCTACATAGAACATATTGCAACACTCCATTTCAAGCTGATAATTGTGATTACATACAATTCTATACTTTTATTTCACCGTTATTTTATCTTTTTTTTTTTTTTTTTTTTTTTTTTTTTTGAGACAGATTCTTGCTCTGTCTCACTGGAGTTCAGTGGACCAGCCTCGGCTTATTGCAAGCTGTTCAAGAGATTCTCCTGCCTTAGCCTCTCGAGTAGCTGGGATTATAGGCATGTGCCACCACGCCTGGCTAACTTTTTTTTGTATTTTTAGTAGAGATGGAATTTCACCATGCTTCCCAGGCTGCTCTCAAACTCCTGACCTCAGGTGATCTGCCCACCTCAGCCTCTTAAAGTGCTGGGATTACAGGTGTGAGCCGCTGCACCCAACTCTTATTTTACTTTTTGATACCAGAATTTACATGATTTTCTAATATGTACTTTCTGACTATTTCAGCTACAGTTGTTATTAGTAGTTCTGTAATTTAACCCTTGAACTAGAGATACGATTGCATGATACACCACGATTACGGTCCTGGAGTTTTTGGAATATGGCCCTATATTACTTATACCATTGAGTTCTGTGCTTTTGTAGCTTTTAGAATATTAATTAGAGGCTTTGTGTTTCAGTTTAAAAACCCTTTCAGCAGTTTCTGTAAGTCAGATCTAATAGTTATAAACTCCCTTGCCTTTTGTTTGCCTGGCAAAGTGTATATATTTCTCTCTCTTTTTGGAAATCCAGCTTTGCAGGATGAAGTAATCTTGATTGCTCATTTTTTTTTGTTTTTTGTTTTTCTTCACCACTTTAAATATATCATTTCACTCCCACCTGGCCTGCAGGATTTCTGTTGAGAAATCACCTGATAGTCATATGGAGGATCCTTTATATGTGATATGTTTCTTATCTCTTAGGACTCTCAGAATTTTTTTCTTTGTCTTTGATTTTGGACAGTTCTTGGTGAACTCCTCTTTCAGTTAAATTTTCTTGGAGATCTCTGCACTTGTTGCACCTGGATGTAGGTGTCTTTCCTCAGATTAGGTAGATTTAGAATCTTTTAAATATACTTTATGACTCTTTTTTACTACCTTCTTCTTAAATATCTATCATGTGCATGTTAGTTCTCTAGGTGGTGTCCCATAATTTCCATAGGCTTTCTTCATGCTTTTAATTTATTTACTATTTGTTCTTCTGATTGGGTAATGTCAAAGGTCCTGTCCTCTATCCCACTGAATTTTTCTTTAGCTTTATGAAACTCACTGTTGAGGCTTTCTTTGCAATTTTCAGTTCAGTTATTGCATTCATCATTGCTAAGATTTTTATTTTTTCTGTTCCTTTGTTAAACTTTTTGTTTTGTTTATGTATTGTTTTTTAAATTTCATTTAGTTTTATTATTTTGGGTTCATTGTTGGAGCTTAGTGAGTTTCTTCTGGAAATGCCATGATTTGGAGTCTTTATAATCATTGTGTCTTTGTGCTGATATCTGTCCATTTGAGGAGACAGTCACATTAACCATCTTTTACAGGTGTTCTTCATCAGGGATAGACCTTCATTACTTGAGTTAGCTGATAATAACCCTAGACAGAGGCCAAGGCAGGAGGATTGCTTAAGCTCAGAAGTTCAAGACCAGCCTGGGCAGCATGGTGAAACCCCATCCCTACAAAAAATTAGCTGGGTGTGGTGGTGCATGCCTATAGTCCCAGATACTCAGGAGGCTGAGACGAGGTGATGGCTTGGGCCCAGGAGGTGAAGGTTGCAGTGAGCCAAGATGACACGATTGTACTCCAGCCTGGGTGACAGAGCCAGACCCTGTCTCAAAAATAAATAAATAAATAAATAAATAAAATATCCCTGGACAACAAGCTTGCTTTTAGGTTCTCTAAGTGGCTGGGCTGCTTCTTTGCTCTGAGTTTGGGTGGGACGGCTGGCTTGGCTGTGCTACCTGGTAAGACCACTGGCTGAGCTCTGGAGTCAGGCTGTGCTACTGGATGGTCACTGCAATTGCCCCAGATTGGGTTGGGTCACAGGGTATATTCCCCGGCCAGGAGGTACCACTACTTAAGTTTAGCAGTTGAACAAGCTTGTGGGCAGGGCCTGAGGTTAGGTTGAGTTACTGATGAGAATGGATGGGATTAGCTGCTATGCTCAGTAGAAATGCACAGCTGGGCTTTTCCTTCCTGCCTGGGTGAAACACTGATTGGGCCTGGAAGTAGCATGCTGTGCTGTTAAATTTCCACTTACAGAGCAACTGGTCCCACTTCTTTGCTAAAGTTTGCTGTGGCAGTTGTCTCCCTCCCTGGGTGGGGCCCCGGGTAAGGAATAAGGCTGGTTCTGGAAACCAGCCATCTAGGGATTCAAGCCAAGTAGCACTTGTCCCCATTTCTGACAGTGATCAACTCTCCTTTGCTGTGAGTTGTGCCGTTAGCTTGTACCTCTGATTGGACACCACCAGGGGCAGGTATAGAGAGCTACAAACAAGGTTTGCATGCATGGTCACTGTGGGCTCTGCCTCCTTGTTTTCTTTCCTCCTGGCCCCAGATGATCCACCTGTACTGTTTCCTGCTATGTTCCCCTTGAGGAGAGACAAGGTGGGCTTCCTGAGAAGTGCCTTAGAATGCTATGGGAGCTGAATGTTCTTCTCCAGTTCTCTTTTCTCTCCATAGAAACAATAGTTCCTGGGGAATCCTCTGCACCCGGCACTGTGAAGACTTGGGGGAGGGAGAGGAGAGACTCACTGAAAGTTAGACTCTATTTCTCTTACCTTTTCCATGCAGATTATTATTATTATTATTATTATTTGAGACAGAGTCTCACTCTGTCACTAGGCTGGAGTGCAGTGATGTGATCTTGGCTCACTGCAACCTCTGCCTCCCAGGTTCAAGCAATTCTTTTGCCTCAGCCTCCCAGTACACCACCATGCCCAGCTAATTTTTCTATTTTTTGTAGAAACGAGGTTTCACCATGTTGTCCAGGATGGTTTCTGTCTCTTCACCTTGTGATCTACCCGCTTCAGCCTCCCAAAGTGCTGGGCTTACAGGTGTGAGCCACCACCGCACCTGGCCTTCATCCAGATTTTTTCCATTCTGTAGACCATAAACTAATTCCCAAGTTTAAGGATTTTAACTAAGGTGTTTTTGTCTGTGGACAGTTGCTAGTTAAACTTTCTGTGGGGGGATGTGAGGCCTGGCATGTCTTATTCTGCCATCCTCTCGATGTCCTTCTTGAAAACAAACTTGTTTAAACAGTATAATTTATCTGTTCATTGTTTACTTTTTAATATAAGCAGATGAATGCATGGACATGTGTGTGTATAACTGGCTATTAATCAATGTGTATCTATCAACCCCTTCTGTCTAGCTGTCTATATCTCCATTTATCTATTATCTATCAATAATCATTCTATTCATAAAACAACTGTTGTTAGACATTGGATACCAAGCAGTGGAGGACCAGAACTCCTGAGATAAGGGAAAAAACAAGGTGGGTCTTTATTTTTGGACGCCCTTTTCAGGTAATGATGTAAAATAAATCATAAGCAGAACACAGTAGTCTCACTGAGCTGGGGTGAGAATAATTAGGGTCCAAGAAGACTGAGGTATTTGAAATTTGCATCAAATCACTAAAAAAAGGGAGCAACACAGAGCCAGAGCCTCCACATGGGGTCCCCTTGAATATTCAGCTGAGTGTCTGCCTACAATATGGGTTTCAAGTCAGATAGAGGCTGGACAATCAACAGCTACTGGGAAATTTCAAGGTTAACACACAAAACTATGAACAGGGCTCTGAGACATTGATCTCCGAATAGTCAACGTGAGAAGTCCTGGCTCCAGGCTGCTGGGTGAGATGTTTGTGTAAATTTTCTGGACAACACCAAATTTTCTTTTGCAGGAGTTATGTAATGCTGCCTTTCATCCAGGAATCATGGAAAAAGTGCCTATTTCCAGATGGCCTCAACAGCAGAGTTTGTTGTCAAACTTTTGGACGTTTGCCAATCTGATAGTGAGAAGAGATATACGCTGTAGTTTTGATTTACGTTTCTCTAATTATGAGGGAAATTAATGTCTTTTCGTATGATTAAGCACTACCTGCATTTTTTACTATGATCTGTCTATTTATATGTCTAGCCCATTTTGTCACTGGAATTTCTTCTATACTTTTAGAAGTTCTTAGGTATTAGAGTTATTAACTTTTTGTCATGATATGAGTTGCAATTTTTATATAGTTTATTATTTCTCTTTCTAGCATATATATATACTTATATATATGTTTCTGCAAATTTTTTATTATATACAATCATATAATTTTATGTATTGTAAATATCTAAATGTTGAATTTATAATCCCTTCTTGCATAGGATGAGATAGATGGATTCGACTTTACCTTTTCATCTGATTGCCTATCTCATTATTCTAACATCACTTATTGAAAAGTCCTTTTGTTCTCATTGACGTAAACTGCCATCTGTGTCATATATTAAGTATCTGCTTTCAATTGTGTCCGTTTCTGGATATTCTATTCTGTTTCATTGGCGTGTTTATCTATCCATGAGCAGTAATCACTCTGTTTTCATTAATATGCTAAACTGCACAGTCATGCATTACTTAACAACAGAGCTACATTCCAAGAAATGTGTTATTAGGCAATTTTGTGGTTGTGCAAACATCGTAGAGTGTGTTACAGACACCTAGACGGTCTAGCCTACCACACACTTAGGCTGTATGGTCTAACCTAAAGCTCCTGGGCTGCAAAGCTGTGCAGCACGTGACTGTACTGAATGCTGTAGGCAGTTGTGACACGACAATCAATATTTGTGTATCTAGACATATTCAACATAAAAAAATAGTAAAAACATGTTACTGTAATCTTGTAGGACCACTGTTGAGTCCATCAATGACCAAAACATCTTTATGTAGTGCATGACTGTATTTTAATACTACTGCCCTTCTGGTATTAAACTTGAAGTTAACTTGTGGAGAACTAACATTTATGACATTGAGACATCCCATTAGGAATGCGGTATGATTTTAAATCGGTTCATGTTTCCTTTGCTGTTTTTTAGTAGTGTTTTACTGTCAACTTTTGGCATCGAAGACAAAATGATCACTTTAAATATAAATCAAATCATGTCTTTTCTCTGCTCAAAACCTTCTCATAATGCTTCATCTTACTCAATACTCTAGACCCTCCCAGGGGCTACAAGTCCCTGTGGAATTGACTAGGTCCCTCTGTGACTTCTCTGCCTCTTTCCCTGGCTCCCTTCTCCCTCTGTTCCTTGGTGGCTTCCATGTTTTCACCTCAGAGCTTGGTGCTTTTCCTGCTCAGCATCATCCTCCCCAGACACTGATTCACCCCCAGAATCCTTGGCTAAATGCTGTCTTCATGGTGACAATTTCCATGGTGATCTGCTTAAATGAAAGGCCCCTTTACCCCAGCAGCTCTATTCTCCTCCCATGCCTTTTTATTTTTCATCACTCTCATCACCCAATAATTACGTATTATAATTTTCCTATTTGTCTATATCCAGTCACTTCCCACCAAAGTGAAAACTTAATGAGCTGATTTATGTTGAATTGAATTTGTTCTCACTGATGATCCCCCAAACCTCAGAACATTCTTTGAGACACAGAAGAGAATCAACAAATGCTCTCAAACAATGAAATGAATGATTAGAGCTAAAAAAAAAAAAAAAAAAAAAAACACTCGTGATGCAATAAATCTCTCCCTGAAAATCTGTTAAAAACCCAAAGTAAACTAGTGAAGCAACCTGACTGAACAGGCCTGATTCACTGACTTGCAGCAGACAGATTTGCCCTTGTAAGTGACTTCTGTTTTCTCTCTATCCTCGTTCACCCTTTCCGTTCCCTGTCCTGGGTACAGATATTTATTGCAGGTTTAGCGATTAGCATTTCCAAGTTGTTACATGGAGAATTCCCTGCCCTTTTGTCCTGGGCCAGTTTGCCACTGCAAACTGTCACAGTTTAATCTAATAAAGGCAATGCATTCTGCAAATAAATCCAGATCCAGCCATAATAATCAAACCTTAAAGGTGAATTAAAACTATTTTACCGCAAAGAAAGGCAACTTTAGTCTGAGTGAAGTTTTATTTCCTTTGTACCATTAGAAGCGTATCTGTACCTCCTCTCCAAACACATGCACACATAGGCAAAAAGCCACACACGTGCACACATATGCATACACACACACAGGCACAAACATGTACACAAACATGCGCTCATATACACACATGCACGCACACACCATCCTACACATGAACACACAAGCACACATGCATACCTTCACAAGGCACACATAAGCACACAAATGTGCACACCCACACACCATCCCACACATGCAGACCCACACATGCATGAACATATGTGTATAAATGCAGACATACACACATGCACAAGGTACACAAGAGCACACACATATGTGCACATGTGCACATGCATATCCATACCTGCACACAGTCTCACACATGCAGACACATGCATGCACACATGCACACCTATATAAGGCACACACAAGCACACACTGCACATATACATTTGCACACACAGACACATGCACAGAAGAACACATACATGCACAAATGTACACATATAAATGTACACACACAAGCAGCCACACAGGTGCACATGCACGCCTGCACTGGCACACATAAGCACACACATACACACAAACTTGTGTGCACATACATGAACACATGTATGTACGTACACAAATGCACACAGTCACATCCATGCACACACACTTGCACACACAGGCACACTCAGAAATAACATGATGAAGTGACTGATTTAGTTCCCAAACCAGAGAAATTGCATTGTAGTTTTGAGGTGTAGAGAGAAATCTCATAACTGTCGGAGACATTCCACTTATTTTAGAGGTGTACAAGCCCAGACAACTGCTGGGAACATGGATGAGGGAGGGAGGCAGGAGAGGAGGAAGGAGCCTGATGACCTCAGAACGTCAGCTTGGTTGCCCATTTGGGGACTAGGAGTTGGGGGCTGTGTGGTGCTGGAGCTCAGTTGACAAGGCTCAGGGAACCTAGAAGAGCAGAGCTTTGACTTTTCTTGCTTCCTTCAGGGCAGGAACTGTTATACCTGATTTGAAAACTAAGCATTCACTTGATCCCAGAGCCACATGATGCCCAGGAAACAGACACCTAATCTATATAGTCACATTAATAAATACAGGAGAAATCTATATTTATTAATATGTGACTACATAGATTATAGAGTTAATCAATACAATGCAATACGATACAGGTGAACCCTGCAAATAACAAACAAGGGCGACTCCCCGCGCAGTGCTCTACCCCGCAGGACCCCACACCCACCTTCCTGCTGAGAGGGGCCCTGGGGGCGGCCATGGGAAGCCCTGGACATGCGCAGTTATGGGCTCTTTTCCTGGAAGTCTTTGGCCCACAGAGCTGTGGGATTTTCATTAATTTCTACCCCTCCTCTAGTACTCCCAAAAGCTGCGGTGACTTCTCAGAGGCTAAATTAAACTTAGTCATGTGTGCTCAACATGAACTTCTTACTATGTTGGAACAAATCAGTAATGATTTTACTTTTACCTACAGCCAAATGAAGTTACTTTGTCAATCTAAGCAGGAAAACAAAATCCTGAAAATACAGTGTGTGTCTTATTTGAAGAACTTACCCCAATTTAAGCTCTTATTTAGAGTTTGAAACATTTGAGTATTAGTTCAGTTTGTGCTGTTAAAATAATACTTTCAGAATATCAGGAACCTGTCAGTTTTATAGGTACCACTAGCTAAACAGAAAATAAAGAAACAAAGTATGCTTAAACAATAAAAAAGTGCTGATTTATAAAATCACAAATTTTCCTAGAGATTATTAAAAACAGATAGAAAATGGAACAGACCAGTTTATAGTTATTTGGATTTTTTTTTTGGTATGGCAATTAAAACAAATAAGAAATATGAACAATGGTTGAAGTTATTTAACACAAACTTGGTGGGTTAAATGATCACAGTGATTTACTTCAAAGCCCCAGACCCTGTCTTCATAACAAAAAACAGACAGAAAAATTCACATAGGAAACTATATACTTTCCTCATCATAAATTTTTATGATAGAGTATAAAAGACTACAAAGTACAATATGCTTGACCTCTTAATACTCTGTGTCTCACCAGCAACTAAAGTTTCCTATGCATTACCCGAGAAGAGGGCTCCCTAGTTCACAGAACGTCACTCCTCTCTCCTGCCTTTGCCAACTGTATATCTGATTCCTTCAGTGCAGGAAGGAGTATGGATGTGATAAACTGCCTATTCTCAGCTCTCTCTTTGAGCCCCTTTGAAAGAGGATTTTATAAATTGCCTTGTGTAGAGCCACATGCTGTCATTTTGTCTATTCCTATCTGTATATACAAGCTTAACTGCAGGAACTCTTTCAGTGACTAGCAAGACTTTGAAAGTTGTTCACAACTTAAAACTGCAGGGCTATTTGATGGCCCCCACCCTTTATGATGTCACCTCTGTACTTTTTTCTTCCAATGTACACTTCTACCAAAGACAAAATCATGCTACTATTCCCAACGGCAATCTACTCAATGATTGCCTCATGTTCAGTAGAGCAAGAGCACGGGCATACAAAGCTAAAATTTCTACTCAACGGCCAATACTCATGGGAACATACTTGCCGAGGAGATCAATGGTGAAGGAAACTTCATGAGAGCAGCTGCTCAACATTCACCCAAGTGCAGCTGCTGTCCAAACAACAAGCTGCATATTGCTAGGATCAATCTTTTTTTTTTTGAGACAGAGTCTTGCTCTGTCCCTCAGGCTGGAATGCAATGGCATGATCTCCACTCACCACCACCTCCACCTCTTGGGTTCAAGTGATTCTCCTGCCTTAGCCTCCAGAGTAGCTGGGATTACAGGCATGTGCCACCACGCCCAGCAAATATTTTGTGTTTTTAGTAGAGACAGGGTTTCATCATGTTGACTAAGCTGGTCTCGAACTCCTGACCTCATGATCCGCCCACCTTGGCCTCCCAAAGTGCTGGGCTTACAGGCATGAGCCACTGCATCCGGTCGGGTCAACCAATTTAAGGTCATTGTGTCTTCCTTTCTAGCTTATGAAAAAGAAATATTAGTCACCTCAGAGCTGTACAATTGTTCAAGAGCTTAAATTATTAGATGATGTTTAGTGGACAAAAAAAGTTGTGAGTGCTTGGCTTGGCAGCACTTTTCTTATTTATTACATTTTTTGAAAAGAATGAATATGCTATTTAAATTAGTAAGCTCTGTGGAATGGATATCCGTTATTTAAGGATGAGTGACTCGAGGTTTCTCTCTGTTCTTGGCCAAGAGCCCTGCTGTCTGGGTGGAGGGGCAGGTGCTCTTGTGGGGTTACCATGGGGTTCCCTGACTCCCCCCCTCTTGGAAGACAGAGCTCCAGTGCTGCTTGCAGGCAAGGAGACCACTCTTCAGGGGGCCAGGGAGCTTTCCTGGGAGAAAGTGATCCTGATTTTGTGGCTCAGTATTTTAGAGCCATGTGCAAAGGCTGTGATGCATGAGTGGGAGCTGTATTGCAGAAAGGGTCCCAGCTCCCAGGAGGGCTCCCCATGGGCTCTCAGACTGTCAGACTTGGGCTCACAAGGACTTCGGATTGTGCAGAGGTGGGTGGATTGCAGCCACTCAGGCTGGCCGGTGCTCCGTTCCTCCTCTCTTGCTTCCCAGCATAGACACCGTGAGCACCAACAAGCAATTGTCACCTGGAGGCTGGGTGTGGCACCCCACAGGCATTTTCCAGGGTCCTGGACACCTGGAAGGCATAGGTTCCTCTGCAGGGGAGGTACCATGAGAGGGTCCAGTGAGAGTCAGGGAGAAACACCCTGCAGGCTGACGTCCCAGGCTGCACTCTTTCTCTCAGTCATTCCCAGGATGTGTTTACCCTAGGCTGAAAAAATCCCCGGACCTTCAACCATTCTGGAAAGAGCTGTAGCCTCTCGCCAAGGGGCCTCCCATACACCTAAGTGTGGCCTTGCCTTACCCCATGAGTGATACAGAGCATATCAACCCCAGCCCCCCTGCCCAAGTCACGCTGGGAGTCCTCATCTCCTCCCCTGTATGTGTGCCTGGGCCTTTCCTGTGCTTTCTGAGTTCACCATGGGAATCATGTTTTCGCACCATACTCTTCAGTCATTCCCTTCTGATTTTGTATAAACTGATCTAAGCACCACCTGCCTCCCACTTCCCACTTTGTGTTTCTTGACAGATGTCCTTTTTAATGGGTTGTGGGCCTTCACGTACAAGCACACAGGTGACAAAATCCCTTACCTGTGCGGAATGGATGTGAGCTTTTGAAACCCAGGTAAAAGAGCAGAATTTCTCCAAAGTGGACCACTCAAGAGTGCATTTTTAATTGATCCTTTGCCCAATCATAGATATATATATTTGGATATCAAATCTGTCTTGTGAACCTAACACTAAGGTGATGTGTTTTTTTTCTCATCACTCTCTAATAGGAAATGAAAACCCAGCGAATCTATACCCCACAATCCTGACAGTCCAGCTTTCATTCTGACATGTTTTCTTGCAAACACATGGTCTTCGTGAATGAATGAATGAATGAATAGAATGGAGATCAGTGAAGTGGGCATGAGAATCTGGCTCCTCCTGCACTGTGAGCATGTGTTTCCTGCTCAGAGGTCAGACCACTGCAGGTAAAGGATGCCCTACATTGTAGCAAGAACACAATTTGTGTCTTAAAGTCCTGTGATCAGATTACTTTTAAAAACTGTAATGGGAAAGACTCATAGAGTTAGGATAGGGAGGAGCCTGTCACTTTCTTGGCTGGAACATGGTTACTCTTGTTTAGGTGTCATGATCCAGATAGTACAAATTTTTTTAAAATCATAGTTCACCTCATGTTAAAATGCCACAAATAAAGAAAATTTTGAGTTTTCTTTAGTGGAAGTTGAATTAGCATATTAAGTTAACTAAGCCATTGGCAAAGTTTATTTTCAAAGAGCATGTACTGAACAGGGAGATGGTCCCCGTGTTATGGTTGATGTTTTGCTTTGCTTTGCTCTTATCTATGAGGAATAATCCATGAATCCCAACCCATCTTGGTTGATCATTAATGCTCCTAGGCATGATCATAAACACACAAAACATGGGGTCAGGGATATAAAATAATTTGCTGACGCCATTTGGAAAGCGTAGAGTTGGGACGGAAGCCCAGGTCTCTAGACCCTGCTCCTTCCACTTCTGGATCTCTGCAAGAATTACCAATCTTCTAAGCATTATTTTTAGTGTTTTCTAGTTTATCAATATTTTCTACTGCTATGGAAGATATACTCAATATTTTAACCAAAAGAGATATATGTTTAATAAATCAGTCACATAATTTATTTCACAAAATCACTATTTTGCACAAACACTTTTTGTTTACCAACTCACTTCCTAGTGGAAGGGCTTCTGATTCACATGTGTGTGTGTGATCTAGAGGGATTTAGAAGGTCAGAGCATTGTTGGGTGTCAGTTTCCTTTTGGGAAAGGAGCTTCCTGCAAGCCTATTTTTCAGGAGTCGCGCTGTCACTGCCTGCTGCTTCTCTACTGCTCTCAAGGACTGTGCAGCCAGGTGAGAGCTTCCTGCAACCTGCTTGCTGAGTAGAAATCCTCCCAGGTTCACCTTCAAAATTCAGAAGTCCCCCAAGCTGTCCCCCAAGCCCACCAGTGGCTCAGCCCGTGGGGTGTCTGGCCCTGCTGTGGATTTGACAAGGGCTGGGCTTTGTCTGCTGATGCTGTCTTGAGTGTAGACACTGTTGCCGGATGGCCCCTGATTCTCACCTGATGCCCGACGCTCACGTGGCCCAGGACCGGCACCTGTGTTTTACTGGGGGATGAAACACAGGGGAGAACACCTGATTTGGATTTTGACTTCAGCATTTACTGTATCAAGTGATTTTGGATAAGTCGTTAAACCAGTCCATATTTCAATCTTGCTGATCGTTAAACTTGAGATGATAGTATCTGTGGTGCAGAGTCATTGTAAGGACTAAATGAGATAATAAACGTAAACTCTTAGTGGAGATTCTGGCATCTGACAAGCACAGGCTAAACGGCAGATGCTGCTGTGGTTATCATCATAGTTGTATTATATATGAGGTTATGATCTTTCTCTCATGTTTGGTGTACAGGGTAGAATCTTTAAGGACAGTGGGCAGGAGCAAGCACTATTCTCATCTTGTCCAGAGCTGAGCGTAACACACTATCAGGACTTCACTTAACTGTAAGAAATGCTGATCTTGAAAAGCAGAACTCAAAGGAAGAAAATAAGGCCCCCCCAAATGCCAAAAGAGAAACTGATGTTAAGCCAAAGGTGCTAAGAAGAAAGAGCACTCTGTTGTTTATTTCCCAAGATATAACAATATTGACTTGTAGATAATAACTAAATGCCAATATTATCAATTTCAATATAAGAAATTGCATAACTCAAAAGTCACTAAATATTACAAAGTGTTTGTCTAGGACCTTGGCCCTAAGTCCTGTAGGGCTCCCGGTGATGATCCGTGTCGGCACTCTCTAGAGTCTCTCTTGGTCTGGGAGTGTGAGTCCTGATGGGTGGGTGGCAGGGTGTGTGTTCCAGGACCTCAGCCAGCACGCTTGGGAACTGCACCCCAGGGGTGAGGAGGCACGCTGGGGTAGGAGGCATGCTGGACAAGCAACAGGAGACTTGTCCTTTTTGTGTGCATCTGTTTGTGTATGTGTTTGTGTATTTGTGCACATGTGTTTGTGCATGTTGGTTTGTGTGTGATTGTGTGTGTATGTGTATGTGTATGTTTTTGTATTTGTGTGTATCTGTGTGTGCATGTGTGTTTGTGTGTATATTTATGTGTGTGCATCTGTGTTTGTGTGTGTATGTGTTTCCTTCCTTGTATAAAGGAGGCCTGTCTGGCTGGAGCTTGATAAGGCAGGGGAAATAGGAAGTGAGTGAAGTCTAGAGAGGTCGAATGATTGTGCTTTAATTGATCAGGTCTAAAAAATCCTTTGCACTTATAATGTCCTCTATGCAAGTTTTTCCGTCCTTTCCTGTGTATTCACATGTCTTTTCAGGTGGCCTGAGAGACACCGGGTGTTTCCAGGGCTTCCCTGGGTGGCTGTGAGCACAGCAGATCCGCTTGTCAGTTTGTTCCAGACTTGAGGGAACGAGTGTGAGCCAGGAACATGGCATGGAGCTCTTCTTGGCTGTTTCAAGACCGCTTCGAGTTGTCTACCATCTCTGGGATTCCGTTCCTTCTTCTGAAGTGCCAGTTTCCTATTAGAACCAAAAGAGAATCATCATTTTCTTATTTTCAGTGGATTCAGAAAATAAAAATGTTTTCTGCCATCAATTTCTGGGAAAATGTACACGCTAATGTTTTGAAGGGATTTGCATATGGGAACAACTTGCTCTCGTGATAAATCTTTTCTGCATGGGCTCTGACCTCAGGAGTCTGGCCTCAAATCTCAATTCTGAAAATAGGTCTGATAATGCCATAACAATAACCATAATAATTATCTCATATAGTTGTTTTCAGGGCTAAATAAAATAGTCTATGTGAGTTGCTTGGCACAACACCTGATTCAGAGAAAGTACTCAAAAAATGAGGAGGGGAAGGGATTGAACAGATGTTAAAAGACACAATACATCACTTAATAGACTTAACAAATGTGGTTCAAGCTCCATTCATCACAGGAGTCCTGAGTCCAGTTTGATTTCTTATGAATGATCTCCACTTTCCTTGGGTGACATGAGGGTTCTGAAACTCATGGTACTTTTCAGAAAGAGGTCCCTCATGCAGTCTGTCTCTCCTCTTCGTAGGCACACTGTGCCTCTGATGGGCTCCAGGATCTGTCAGGAACTGGGAGTCTGCTGCCTGGAAGACAGGAAGGTTTCCTTCAGTGAGGGTCTTCTGGGACTCCATGTCCTAGGTAAGGACTGGGTAATGGGTAATGTTGGACTGGTGAGAAATCACAATGACACATTTGTGGGTGGTGTTTTTAGATAGATACCGAGGAAAATTATTTAATGTCCTTATTTAATTAGAGAGATGAGAAAATTAAGGGCCTACTGAGGGCTGAACTCCTAGCTCAGGACCCCTCCTCTACCCAAGAAGATCAAAACAGAGATTCACTTCTCTGTCACCAGGTTCATGGTGGCATTCCTGCTCCCTGTGCCACCTTCATGTCTGATGAACCTGCTCTCTTTGAGTTTATGTGAGCTAGCCATTTATATGTCGGGGGAGGAAAAGCAGAAGTCCTTCAGTTGGTAAGAGCTCAGGCTACACATATCAGGGAGGCAGAGGTGAGATCAGGGATGAGTGGGGTGTTTGAGGTTGAATCCAAAGAACATATCATAGAACCAAAAATTTCTGTTCTGCAAGAAAGATGTCCCCCGATAATACTGAATCTGGAAAAGTTTACTTCCTCTCCAACATCCAGGGGGCTGCAAAGTCTCACTCAGAAGGAAAAGCTTAGTGAAAACCTAGCAGGGTAAAAGCAAGTCAGCAGAAAAGAAGGCACCTCTAGCCTAGAGTAGCAGGTGCATGCCCCACCAGGCTTCCCTGCAATCAGGAAGACACCCTTGTCTTTGTTGGGACTTGCTGAGAAGCTCACAATCATATTTGCAGAAGCAAATTACCCTTAGCTATAGCCAGAGCTATGTTTTCAGAAAGCTGGCCGTGCAAAGTTAATGTTGGGCGAGATAAGACCCTCAGAAACTGATGACTCTGGAGCACAGAAATCTCATCATTACCAGGAGGAAGAGGAATCTCATCATTAACAGGAGGAAGAGCCACTGGTGTGGACGGCGAATGGCTGAGAGCAGAAGGTATTCAGGTAACAGAACACGGGTGTGAGAGAAGACTCGGACAGAACTAGAACAGAACTTCTCTTTTCCACAGAATAACACTTAGGTAAGGGTTTCAACAGTGTCTTTTTCCCTCCCTCCCTCCCTTCCTCCCTTCCTTCCTTCCTTCCTTCCTTTCTTCCTTCCTTCCCTCCCTTACCTCTTTCTTCCTTTTTCTTTCTTTCTTTCTTTCTTTTTCTTTCCTTCTTTCTTTCTTTCTTTTCTTTCTTTCTTTCTCTCTTTCTCTTTCTTTCTTTCATTTGTTCTTTCATTGAGAGAGGGTCCTCTCTCTGTCACCAGGGCTGGAGTGCAGTGGCACAATCATGGCTCACTGCAGCCTCAACCTCCCAGCTCAGCCTCTGGAGTAGCTGGGATTACAGGTGTGTGCCACCAAGCTCAGCTAATTTTTTCTATGTTTTTTATAGAAATGGGGTTTTACTTTGTGGTCCAAACTAGGCTGAAACTCCTGGCCTCAAGTGACCCTCCCACTTTAGCCTCCCAAAATGCTGATATGACAGGGCATCAGTTACCTCATTTGGCCAGTTTTACCAGTGTCTTAGAGAAAACACTTGCAAAATATCTGATTGCTTCACTACGTTGGGAAAGGTACTGCACGTCAGTATGTGTTGTATTGATGGTAAACATCACACTTCTAGTGTAGGGTTGGTTTGAGTCAATGCCATAAGCTATATTACAGTTATTTTTGCAGATGGGTCTAGGCATTCTCAAGTACACTTTTGTTGTTGTTGTTGGCATAAGGCCTTATGTTTAAAATTCTGCTTCAGTTGCCCAAGCAGCTCACTGTGTGAAGTGGGAACAGTGGGCCTGAGTCCAGGGCTGGGGCAGGGGAGCAGACGTCCCTCCTCCCTGGGAGGGTCTCGCCAGCAAACACGGGCTCCGTGGTGGCCTGGGCCCCATCTCACCCCACGTGGTGAAAGTTCATTGTCAATTTGCTCCAAATTTGGTTGTTATTCGAACACCTCTGTTTTCCTGTCATTCAGCTAAGAAACTACTTCAAATACTTTTCAAAAAAAAGAGCTCACTAGGTAGATTGGTAGTGTTTATGTTCCAGAATTAATATGGAAAATGTATTTAAAATGTTAACAAACATCAGAATTAAAATTCAGGGTCTAAAGTAAACAAAATAGTAGATGTTGGCATGGATGTGGTGTAAAAGGAACACTTTTCCACTGCTGGTGAGAATGTAAACTTGTACAACCACTCTGAGAAACTGTATGGAGATGCCTTCAAGAACTAAAAGTAGAACTGCTGTTCTATTCAGCAATCCCACTACTGAGTATCTACTCAAAGGAAGTGAGTCATTACATAAAAAAGTCATTTGCACACGCGTGTGGCTAGCAGCACGATTCACAACTGCAGAGATACGGAACCAACCTAAGCGCCCATCAGTCAATGAGCGGGCAGAGAAAATGTGGTGTATATATACCATGGAATACTACTCAGCCATGAAACAGAACAAAATAATGTCTTTTTCTGCAACTTGGATGGTGCTGGAGGCTGTTATTCTAAGTGAAGTAACTCAGGAATGAAAAACAAAATATCGCACATTCTCACTTATAAGTGGGAGCTAAGCTGTGAGGACGCAAAGGCGTAAGCATGATACAATGAACTCTGGGGCCTCAGAGGAAAGTGTGGGAGGGGGTGAGGGATAAAAGACTACACACTGGGTACACTGTAACTGCTTGCCTGATGGGTGGACCAAAGTCTCAGAAATCACCACTAAAGAATGTATCCATGTAACCAAAACCACCTGTAGCCCCAAAGCTATTGAAATAAAAATAAAAATTTGCCGGACTCATGCCTGTAATCCCAGCACTTTGGGAGGCCTAGGCAGGCAGATCACAAGGTCAAGAGATTGAGACCATCCTGGTCAACATGGTGAAACCCCATCTCTACTAAAAATACAAAACTTAGCTGGGTGTGGTGGCACATGCCTGTAGTCCCAGCTACTCAGGAGGCTTAGGCAGGAGAATTGCTTGAATCCAGGAGGCGGAGGTTGCAGTGAGCCGAGATCGTGCCACTGCACTCCAGCCTGGCACCTGGTGATGGAGAAAACTCTGTCTCAAAAAAAAAAAAAAAAATTCTGAAAAGCCAAGGTGCCAAAAGACAAATGCTGCTGACTGTATTTTGGGTATGGAGAGCTGGTTTGACGCATATCAGGCGTGCACTCTCAAATGTGTGGACAGCTGGTGCACTGGGCATTGTGGAAGTGAGGAACTGGGGCATATGAGAAGGATGAGGACCCGGGGTAGAACAGTCAGAGGCCCTGTGGTCAGAGCAGGGTCAAAAATGTGCAGACAACAGAAAGTCCTTCCACACTCGTCCTTCAACTCGTTGCTTAGCCATCCAGGGGTTGTTCCTTTCCCCTTGAGGACCCATAGGCACCTTGGACTCAGTGCAGACAACATGAATGCACAGCCTGTACCCCTCTTTCTCTTTCATACACCACCAATTAAATCAGCACCAAGACTCCTGATCCAGCTGCCAAGGGCTGTCCACACGTGTCCCCTTGTCTACACTGCCTTCACTGGCTGAGTTCAGGGCCCTCTCAGCCTTTTCACATGGCTTTTGGTAGCAACCTCCCGACCGGGCTCACTGACTCCAGCCTCGCACACCTGGCCTTTTCCCACAGCATCAACAGTGACATTTCTCAATTGCAATGGCACCCCTACAGTGATACTAGCCTCCAGGGGACCCCCTCACCTTCAGCAGAAGGCTAGATGACCAAGATGGGACTAGAGGATGGGACTCTTGATTATCTAAACTGAGTTAGTGTTTCCTACCTGAATTCTGACCACTCTCTGACTTGCTGAAGCCCTCACTGCCTGGCCTCCGGATGACTGCCTGCTGCTCCTCCTTGAAGTTCTGCTGCAATCCTCCCTCCAAGTGTCTTCCTCTCCATGCCCCTGAGCGCTTAGCATCTCACCATGCCCTGGCTCCAGGCTATTCTAACCGTAGCAGACGGCAAGTCGTTGAAGACAAGCACTATTTGTTCTCGACAGCCTGATTTCTGGGGTCTTCCACAGAGAGTAGTCCAGTGACATTTGCAGAATAGATGGAAGACAAGAACTTCAAAAAAAGTATTCCCAAACCAACTGCTGTGCAGCTCATGTAACAAAGAAGCACCTGAATCAAGTAGACCTCATTGACATCAAAGTCATGATTATGGGTTGAAACTCCTGTCAGTGTTTTCCTCCTAATGCACTATGCACGTGTGTGAACACAGACACACAACACCACACAGGCACTCTCACACACACTGGCACGTAAAGAACAAAATTATATTATTACTAGAAATGAAGGCTCTGTGTACTTTGAGCTTAGTTGAGAACCATTACTACATGTTCTCATTTAATATCACAACAATCTTATGTCTTGCTTACTACAATCTTCCTTTTAAGTTACATCCTACAGATTGGAGAGCACAGGCTACCCTGAACTACAGATGTCAGTTCTGCAAATGTCAGTGGTCTACTTAAACATATATTCTAGAGGCACTAGATGTTAGAGGAATCCAACAGTGAGTGTATCAACCATCTGGTGTTTCTGTGCTGTAACAAACGCAAGGTATCAGCTTGCGCAGAAAAGCATGTGGAATCATGAACGCACAACGTCTTGCTCTTAGGACTGACACTCAGGCTTTTCCTGAAGCCCTGGGCTCGATTTTGTGGGTTGAACAGGAGGAATGATTAATGAGCCTGCAGGAATTCCAGAAGATTATAGAAACTGCTTGTATTTAGTTTAATGATGAGATGGTTGACAGCTAGCCTGCAAGAAACGTTCAGGCGTACGAATGAGCATCACTCTGAGGATGTGACCAGCTGCTTGCTGTCATCAGTGGGCAGAAATGAGACATGACGGAAATGGACTAAAACTGCATCATAAGGTAATAATTTAAGATATAAAGAACTTCCTGAGGCTGGAATGGGTTACCATAGAAAAAGATGGAATTTCCCTTCCTCAAGGTCTTTAAAAGTAGGTTCTTTCCAACGTCGCTAAGGCTAGGGTGTTCCTAAGAACTCAAAGTTAGGAGACGGAGGCCAGAAGTTCATGTCATTCCAGAAAGCCTATTCAAATTTGCCAGTGGTGTTTTCTCCCGTCCTCCCTCACCATGCCCCTAATCCACCCCTTCCTTTGTTCTTCACTTTTTTTGCTTACAAACACTAACATTTATTCTCCTGTGAGTTTTCAAAATTACATACAGTTATGTAATCACCACCACCAATAGGTGACATTTTGCCTCTGACTTTACATTACTTTTTATGCACCAATACCGTTTTTCTTTCTCTCTGTACACACATGATAAGATGTAAAACTGGTAAGAGATCAGCACCAAATTGCCCTCTCCAATCTCATTTCTTCTGTTGGCGGAATAGAGAGGTGGCAGAGGGAGTGGGAGGAAAATTTCATGCCCATGTATCCTGCAGTTAGACTTGCAGCAGAGAGGTGACGGCAGCTGAGAGTGATGTGGGTGCATCTGCTTATTTTGTGCTCTGTGGTAGAAAACAGTAAACTGAACTGATGGTTGGGAAGGAATGTGGCGAGAACATGGAAAGTAAAATTGGGAGAGCCAGCTCCCAAATCCAGTGAGTTTGCAGGAGAATTTCTTGGGACGGCAGGGCAGAGCCCCCCATGAAAAGGAGGGGAGCATGTTATGTAGAGGCCCTACGGAGTTCCTCCCCAACAGCCTCTGCGCTGTCTCAGTTCCTCACCTCTGGAG
The DNA here is from genome assembly GCA_004027835.1 of Alouatta palliata. Taxonomy (NCBI): domain Eukaryota; kingdom Metazoa; phylum Chordata; class Mammalia; order Primates; family Atelidae; genus Alouatta; species Alouatta palliata. The sequence goes on from PVKV010001183.1 coordinate 138,919, forward strand.
AATGGCGGGCACCACCTGGAATCCAGGGGACACTCTAGATGCTGCAATCAACGGCTCACTGACGGAACTTCTCGAAGCCTGGCATTCACACAATGAGGCAGAGCGAGAAGAGATACAGTGTGGTGTCCAGAGAGCAGACAACAGCCTGTGTGGTCAAAGACTGGGACACGGAGAGAGAAGCAGAGCTGAGAAGTACCCATGGGTTGTTGCCTGAGTGGACCTGTTCACAGCGTCCACTGCACACAGGGTGCTGGTGAGCTGCAGTGGTCGAGGCCGAGACTTCTGGGAGACTCAGAGTCCCTGTCCCTGGCACAGCAGGTGGCCCACTCACTGAGTCCCCATGTCTCCTGGAAGGATTGACAAGAATGTCCATTCACACTGAGTGACCTCCGTCAAAGGACAACATGCAAGATCTGGCAGGGACCCTGTGTCGGTGCAAGCAATCGAGGTGGAGACTGCCCCCAAACCCGGAGGGAGGATTACACCACAGCAAAAGCCTGAGGCCACAGAGGGGCCACCTGCTGGAGATCCTCACCCACGCTGGAGAATCCACACACCGCCAGGGACACGGTCTTCCTGCAAGGGGTCAGAGGCAGAGGAGAAAACGGCCTGTTGATGTGGGGAGGGGCCACTCTAGAGCTTGGCTTAGTTCTGACCCACAGGGTTGCACACTAAACTTTTACAAGACAGATTTCACACTTGGTAGATATGGTCATATATATACACACACACATACATACACACACACACACACACACACACACACACGGGCATGACATGCGTTTCTGAGATCTGTTTCCTGGCTTGATTTTTTATGATACGCCCTCAGAAATCTATTGATCTACTCACTGCCACTGTAATTTAAGGGACCTACCTACCTTTCTTCCCTCCCTCCCTCCCTCCCTTCCTTCCTTCCTTCCTTTTCTTTCTTTCCTTTCTTGCTTTCTCTTTCTTTTCTTTCACTCTTTCTTTGTTCATTCTTTTTTCTTTTATTTCCCTCCCTATTTTCCTCCCTCCCTCCTTCTTTCCTTCCCTCCCTTCTTCCCTCCCTTCATCTGCTTTGTCCTCTCTCTCTCTCCTTCAGGAAGGTGACTGCTTAGTTCATAAAGAAGGGTAACTATGATGTCTTGTCTCCTCTCTTCTTCTGTGTCTGAATGACTGCTTCTTGATTCTGTTACTTCCGCATTATATCTTCCCATCTTGTTTTTACATTTCTAATGATGGCACATTTTTCCAAGTTAAGGGGAAAATATATATGTATGCATATATATAAATATATACACATGTACATATGTGAAACACACACATGTATACAATGATATGTGCTGTATGTGCTATTTAATGAACTTTATTTTTAGCAGCAGAAAAGCAGAGGAGTTGGACTTTTGAAGTCTTTTTTTAAAAAACACCACTTTCATAGTGCCTTCTGTTGTTCACAGTTACACCCTGCGTTCACACCACCAAGTCTGTGACCTCTGCAAGGCATAAATCCCAAAATTTGAATGGTTGAGAGCATATGCCTGGCACCCTTCTGCTCCCTGGAATGCACGCCCGTGCCTTCCTGGCTGTGTCTGTGGCACACAGGGCCGTGATGGAGAGCTCAGGAGCTCCCCGGGAAGCTCCTCCGGCCCACCCCGCCGTGTGGCCTGAGTCCCACACTCACACCAGGATTTCCCTGGGTCCAACCTGGTGGTTTATGTTGGCTCAGCTTTGTCATTGTGGAATTCTGCTTTCTGAATCTCACAGAGGTGGATTTCTGCACAGGAGATGCTAAGACACCCGCCGCCCTCAGCTGGAATGGAATGTTGTATCTTTGCAGCTGTTGGAAAAAGTACTCTGGTTTCAGTGGGTGAGCTGTGGAGGTGGGAGTTCCCAGATCAAGTTTTATATTCCTTCAGGGCTTGGATGCCGAGAGAAAAGATGCCCTCCTGTTTGGGGGCCAGCCAGTGTTTCCTAGGATGCCCAACTCATCCAGATGAATAGGGAATCCGAGAAGGGAGAGAGGGAAGGATTAGTTTTATGCTGAGTAAATGTTGATCTTTCCTCACCTGCTTTTAACGAGTCTTCATCTTGCTGAAATATTTTTTTTATTAAGTTTTAATCAAAAGCACAAAAACAGATTGTTTATCATAGAAAAGACTGACCCAATTGTAAGCTTTCCTTGCCCGGCCAGGCTTACAGATGTCAGCAGCTCAACAATGGATAAGCGTGCTTAGCCCAAGAGCCTGTGGTCACAGAGATGCCAGAGCCTGGAGAGGGGACCCATTGGAGAGGGTGAGATAATTTTGTCATTGGAAAAAGGTGTTCTCTTCAGCAGTGGATTCACTACGGGAACCCCTGTTTGTTTAATGAATGTGGATAACTGCATTTAATTAATTAATTAATTAATTTACTTACTTACTTGAGACAAAATCTCAATCTGTCGCCCAGGCTGGAGTGCAGTGGCACCGTCTCGGCTCACTGCAGCCTTTGCTTCCTGGGTTCAAGCAATTCTTCTGTCTCAGCCTCCCGAGTTGCTGAGATTACAGGCACACGGCACCACACCCGGCTAATTTTTGTATTTTTAGTAGAGACAGAGGTTCACCATGTTGGCCAGGCTGGTCTTGAACTCCTGACCTCAAGTGATCCTTCCGCCTCCACCTCTCAAAGTGATGGGATTACAGACATGAGCCGCCGCTCGTGTGTTCATGGTTGAACTTTTCTAGATGGTCTTATGTAGTCAACCTACATTTTTTAAGGTAGATCTAACTACTGGCCTCCAGGGATATCACAGAATAAATGGTCAGTTCATTGTTTGGGGTAAAGCAAACATAAGTCCCAATATGTGTGGATAAAGTCTGCCTTCTAAGTGGAATATTTAAAGAAACATCCCAAGCCATGTGCTTGGGCTATGATTCCATGCTGAACAGTTTCTTTCTTCTCAAGCACACGTTTTCCAGGCATCATTCTTATCCTCAGAGATACACTTGAATAGATGAGTGATTAAAGTCAACCAACATCCTAGCTTAACAGTGGTTAGAAAATAATTACATAGATAAATACTTTCATTATCCTCTTATGAGGGACAAATGTCATTTTATAATAAAATTGTAACCAAATATTTGTATTTAATTTACTTTGACAGGGGAATAACGTACAACCCTCCTCAGATTCCTTCAACCTTGAGAATGTCACTCTCCCCACAGTGGTTGTGGAAAAATCTCCAGCCCCAGCTTTCTGCCTGGGCCTTCATGGAACCCACGTGTACATCCTTCTTTCCAAAAAAGCATCACAAATTCGGTAAAAACGAAAGATTCTGTGGCTAGCGCCTAGAACAAGGTGAGAAAGAAAATGATGAACATTCTGAAATGTGATTAATCTTTGTTACCCAGACCTTGCTGATTTTACAGCTCCAGGTTTGGGCGCGGTGATTCCAGCAAAGGCCATCGCTGTGGCAGCCTCTGCTTCCTAGGCTCTGGATTTCTGGAGCATATTCTTTCTGCCTTTTAATAATGTTATGTTCCTTTACAGGTGAGATGTTTCCAAGGTTTATTAGATTGCTCTTTGTAATGTTGAGTGGTTGTTTTCATTTTAGAAAAAAATAAAGTTGTTTTTTGCTTATGTTGAGAAGCAAGAGAGTCAGGAGGCTCTCTGGATACCCAAGAGAAGGCGGCCTTTCTCAGCAGCACCCTCTGTGGGCTCAAGTTCAGGTATTTGCCAGTCACATGGACCACTGATGGGGCCTTCTTTCTCCACAGTGTTGCTGTGTTTTCAGTCTGTGCCACCCAGAGCAGTGGCATCAGTATCACCTGGAATTTGGCATGAGCGTTTATTCAGCCCCAAGCAGATCAGTTGAATCGGAAACTCTGAGGACTGTTGGGGACCCAACACACATGGGGACCCAAATGCACACATGCCAACATGTGAGAGTCAGTGTTGCAGAATCAGTCATTGTTCCGGGTTGAATGGCGCCTCCTCCCAGACTCCTACGGTGACACCCCTCATCCCCAGTAACTCACAATGTGACTGTATTTAGAAATAGGGTCTTTCAATACGTGATTAAGTTAAAATGAGATCATATGGGCAAGCCCTAATTTTCTGTGACTGGTGCCCTTAGAAGAAGAAGAGATGAAGTCACAGACAAATATTGGAGAAGGCACTGTGAAGTCACAGGGAGAAGACGGCTGTCTAGAGGCCACGGAGAGGAGCCGCCAGAGCGCACAGGCAACCAGTCCCGCTGGTAGGACCTCTGCCTCCGGAACCGTGAGGAACGGCAGACCTCCTGTTTGTTTGTTGTTGTTGTTGTTGTTTTGAGACAGAGTTTCGTTCTGTCGCCCAGGCTGGAGTGCAGTGGCATAATCCTGGCTCACTACAACCTCCACCTCCCAGGTTCAAACAATTATCCTGCCTCAGCTTCCAAAGTAGCTGGGATTACAGGTGCCCGCCACCACACCCAGCTAATTTTTTGTATCTTCAGTAGAGATGGGATTTCACTTTCTTGGCCAGGCTTGTCTCAAACTCCTGACCTCAGGCGATCCACCTGCCTCGGCCTCCCAAAGTGCTGGGATTACAGGCCTGTGCCACCACGCCCAGCCAGCAAACCTGCTGTTTAAGCCACCATCTGTGGCACCTTGTTATGGAAACCCCAGCAAACTAAAATAGTAACAGAGATAATGACGGTGACAATGTCACAAAAACAAGTGAATGTTGGCTAGTGGGCTTTGAGATAGGTCAAGACACAGTGCCTGGGCCGGACGCGGTGGCTCACGCCCATAATCCCAGCACTTTGAGAGGCCAAGGCGGGTGGATCACTTGAGGTCAGGAGTTCAAGACCAGCCTGACCAACATGACGAAGCCCCATTTGTACTAAACATGCAAAAATTGGCCAGCGTCGCGGTGCATGTAATCCCAGCTACTCGGAAAGCTGAGGCAGGAGAATCACTTGAACCCGGGAGGCAGGGGTTGCTGTGAGCCAAGATCTCCGCACTGCCCTCCAGCCTGGGGAAACAGTGAGACTTCATCTCAAAAAAATAATAAAAAGACAAAGTGTTTTAAGCACCTGCATGAGTTTCTGTCTCATCTGTTATCTTAGTCACCAAAAATATTCCTCATAGATTGTGCATGTGCCTTTCTGTATATACAAGTAATATGGAATACTGATGAGAGTCGCAGTAAGAGATGAACATTTTCACAGGTGTCTATGTGTTTTGTGACTTTGAATGACCATGTAGACCACCACGGGGCCCCAATACCACCTGTCCGCAGCTGTCTTAAGCTGCAGGGAGCGACAGGCGGGGAGCAGCTGCTGTGGCAGATCCGCACACACCCCATCCTCAACGGCAAAGCTGAGTTTTGGGTCATTTTAGACAAAGGAGAGTCTGTGCTTCCATTAGACCCTGTGCCCAGGCAGGCTCGGATGTAACGTCATCCTCTGTGTTCAAAATCTGTGTGCACATTATCTATAATACAAACCTCACAGTTTTGCAAGACAGATACCGATATCCCTATTACACATAATAATTCTGTCTCAGTGCAATTAAGTAACTTTCCCAAGACCTCATAGCTGGGAAGTCTTAATTCTGGTCTCCAGTCTACACGTGTCTAACTCCCCATCAACCTGCTGCCTCTAGGATCCCTGTACAAATTCATGGCTTCTCCACAATCTCATTCAAAATCCTCAGTGTTTCTAACTGAGCCAGTGAAGTTTTCCCACAGACACACACAATTTCCTAATTCTGATGCAGAATGTTTCAAGAACGAATTCACCATTTAAAAAACAAGCACATAGAAAGACACAGATTTAATCGTTTAAAGAGTCCATTTGGAAAACACAAAGGGCCAGATATGATCCTGTTAACTTAGAAGCTCATTTTTTGTCCCCAAAATGTATAGCTGTGAAATGAGTGAAATTCTATATCATTGTGCTTAGGAACCCTTTAAGGGAAAGAAAAAAATTATAATGCTTTTAATTATGATCTTACTTTTCTGATTTCTGCAGAAGACTTTATTGCTAAACTTATCCAAAGGTAATTTGGATAATAAGACTTAAGGTTCATTGTTCACATGTTTGTAACTTTAATAGCTTAAAATAGTTGATAAATTGCCCAAAAATGGGAAATGCTTTTAAGCCGAACTGCAGGAGAATGAAGTCAGGCCATTTACATTCATGTTATCTTTTTCCTTCCGGGCTCACTTCAAGATGTGTGGGTGGGGTGAATGCCAAGACATTTTACCTTTCAAATTCAGAGATCTTCAGATAAAAGTCGCCCATATTTGAACTGGGTTTAGAGTGGAATTCTCAACCTAACTCTCTGCCTGCCTTTTCAATCTGTGACAGAGAAGGCTCATTTCATTTCTTTATTCATGGCTACCAGCCTATATTTCGCCACATTTCTAAGATATTATTTTACCTCCTCTGTAAACTTTTATGAAATAAAGCAAGCAAAAGTAGACAAACAAACAAAACATGCCATATAAAATATTTGGGAATTTATGTTCAGTGAAAATAGCATCCAGAAGTAGGCACTCCACACAATCAAGGTGATTCAGGCCTCGAAAAGCCAGCAAACTCACATGTAAAGGAATCTCCTGGTCCCAGGCCAGTGTCCGTCAGCACCTTTTCAGGCCACTCCATGAAGCCGGCAGGATGTGTGAACAATATCTGTTTGCTGCTGAATGTGAACTACGAAAGGGCCGGTCAACAGAGGGGTTTCAAGTGGACGCCAAGGCCCATCAGTCATTCTCCCCTGTCAGTGATAAGAAGCTCGACAGGAGAGCAGCGGGCAAAGGAAAAACACTTCCAGGGGTCAGAGGAGTAGCCCATGGTCACCACATCAACATCTGTTACACTTTAACTCTCTGGAGTATATTTCCAAACATTCTGAAAATGACTTCAGACTAGCTCCTTTTCTATGTCTTGATTGTGAATAGAAATTAACAAAATGAAGTAATTGCAACTTAAAGGAGAATAAGTAAAAGTTTTATTTTAGTTAAATTGAAAGAAACGGTTGTGGGCTCTTCAGCTGATTCTACTGTCTGCTTTCAGGCCTGCTCTGAACCACTTCACAAGCCAAAACGCGCTTTCACTCTGCCTTAGCATACTCAACCTCCCCGGAACACAGGCGGTGGAAATTCCAGATCAGAAAGATACAGGACTGTATTTCTCTCCCATGAGGATTCCTACACTCGAAGCACTTGGCATTTGAGATTTGCATTATGCAGCCGTCAAATTGCACTCTTCCACCCTGGCCGTCTGACTCATGGGCAGCCGTCTCTTGCTTCAAAGGGCTCCTGCAGTCCTGGAGATTGTTTCGGCAAGCATTGCCCCTGGGGACTTCCACGTGGCCTGAGAGAGGACCCGCAGTCCTTGAGACAAATGTCAACTGCTGAAATGAAGACGCAGGAAGGCACACTTGCGCCAGGCCATCCAGAAGATCCTTTGACCACTGACTCTTATTTCAAAACTGGGCATGATCTGGACTGACTCAATTCCACCTGTCACTGTAAAATTGACTTACGTGGGAAAATGGGTTATGATACGTGAGGTTTTACTTTAAAATCCACCAGGTCACGATGTGTGCATTGTATCAAGGGATATGTATATATTAAAATCTTCAAAGAATATTCTCTTCCCTGGTAACCTAGCCTAATGAGTCATAACTCAATGTCAGAGAGGCATTCCCCATATCTAACCTAAATTCTACATGCTGTCATTTAAACCCATTGCCTTTCGTTCTGCCTTTAGTAAAATGTGAGAACACTAGTTGACCGGAATCCCGTGCAGAAGCGTTCACTTTTAAATATAGGTACCAAATCACTTTCCATTGTTTCTTCTTCATCATAAGTAGCTCTAACCATTTTCACTCGTGCTCTGGGACTAGGTCTTCATCATCTGAAATTATCTTCTGAAGGCCTCAGGGATGAGTCCCATAGGTCAGGGCAGTGGTGTCAAAGGCCACCAATGCAGGGCATTCCTAACCAGCCATCAGCAAACACGTCTTAATCATTCCCATGGATAAGTCATTGGGTTGGGAACTTTAGAGAGAGTAAAAATCAAAAGAATTCACACTCTAACCAGAGTTCTTCACAGTTTTCCGGGAAGAGGATGTGTGGGCACGAAAGCCTGGGCCATCGAACCCTCTCATCCACACAGAAAACTCTACCTGACTCCTCACCTGCCTCCCCTGGCCCAGGTGAGAACACAGCTGCTTTCTGGAATTGTACAGGCAGCCTAGCTGTGGGCACCCGCTTCCACAGTGAAGGCTGGATGTGACCTGCGTCTCTGCTGTGTACCTGCTGTCAGCAAGGGGCCCACAAGGACAAGCCTGCTGGACCTAAGGCAGGAGAGCAGGCTGCTCACAGGGGAGGACTCCCGAGGGGGAACAGGAATGCACTCCACCACCTGGGACAATTGACTACAACACGCAGTGTGCTGGGGGCAGCCACTGTTTATAAGAAGACAGGGAGGCCAGACGGCCTGTTTTTTTAACAAAGACAAAGATCTCATACATATATAGACACACATACATATATAATGACCTGTGCCATGTTTAAATTATACTGCTATTTTGTGCTTAATATTCATTTGTCACTTACCATTCATTCATCCATCATGTTGCATATCTGATAAATTAGCATTTATTGTAGAATATATGTCACAACATAAAAAACAACTTCGCAAAGTTCCTGAACTTTTGGGTTTAGAATGAGGTAAGGAGGGTTAGAAATCTAAGATCAGAGAGAGGAAGATTGGAGCCAAGCCCGAGGAGAGGTTCAGGTAACTCTCTGGGGTTCAAGGCAGCCCTGTAGCTCCCCAAGCACCACAGAGAAGCAAGATGGACCCAGGCTTCAGGTGTGGACAGGATCACTGTGCGCTACCAGTGTGAGCAAGAATTCTCATTACTGCAAGGATCATCCAAGAAAGACTTCCATTCTCCGAAAGACAACTGTAAAACAAAACAATACATTTACAGGTCAGAATGTGACCGGATGTGTTGGGAGCCCATCAGTGTTCCCTTGCTTTCAGTGGTTTCTGCCATCTCTGGCTATTTTGTACTTTAAAAGACAAGCTGGTGATTTCCAACAGTAAGAAAACAACCTGGTCTGTATGTTTCTAGACTGCTCCACAAGTGAGAAAAGTTAATAGCCTCAAGGGCAGGGCTCCAGGAGTGCTTCTGAGAAATGTTGCAGATAAAATGACTCCTATTTGAGTGCATGTCCTTTCTAAAAATTGGGAGGGTGTGGGCTGAACCAGACATAACCCTGTGTTTGTCAGCAGCAGACAGCAGTGGGATCTCGACTTATTACAGACTCAAGAGACTGGAGCATCTCCAACACACGCTGAATAGGTAGCATTCCAAAATGAGGAACTGACGGCTCCTAACTCCCTCGCATTATTCTTGTCTGATTGTAACTGATTCTTGCCCTTGAAATCTTCAAGAGAGGGAGATTTTTAAATAGTCTCTTTGGCCCTCTTGCTATAAAACTTCTCAAGCACTCACACATATGAAGACACATTAAACATATCATTATTACAAATCATTGTTGACATTCTACTCGTCTTACCTTGAGCACCACCCCCCCAAAAAATAAAAAATAAAAACACGTGACATAAAGATCTGTCTGCAAATGACTGCTAAGCAGATGCTCCCAGGGGAAACCAAACCTGATAAAGGAGTGAAGGAGACAGGGTTAGAGAGAAGAAATCCATGAAGGTGTGGTCTCAGTCCTGACGCAGGGTCTTGGTCCCACAGGGAGCTTGAGATATTGATCATATTGAAGGCTGAGGGCTGGATTTTTACTCTTTGACCCGGGCAGGGTGGGGTAAGGGCTGCATAGCCAGGCACTTCAGCTGTCTTCAACAAAAAAACTCTCATTGCCCAAGGGCAACCCTGAATCTTTGCCACCTCACCATGGAAAAGATGCAGGTGGTATTTTAGAAGCAAAAACATCTTAAGTTTGAGAAAAGGGTCTCCCAGGAAGAGTCCGGAGAAGCTGATGGGGTCTTTGTGGAGGGCTGACATGTCCTCCATTCCATATGTCGTCATAATTTGGGAAGAGAATCCAAGGAAATGTGGGAATGTTTCGGAGTCTATAACAAATATTTTGGTTGTATTCGCTTCCATGACTGCTGTACCTATAACCACAATGTGAGTGGTTCTTGAGATGACAGAAATGGATGGTCTCACCGTTCCAGAGGCTGAAAGCCTCAAATCCAGGAGTTGCCAGGGCTATGCCCCTCCCAAGGCTCTAGGGGAGGAACTATTCCTAGGCTCCTCCAGTTGTTGGTGGCTGTGGTCACATCAGTGCCATCTTCAAGACTAGCATTTCCAAAGCTCTCTGCTCTGTCTCCATATGGCCCTCTCTGTGGGTCTGGGCCTGGTCTCCTCTGTCCCTTCTCAGGATACATGTGACAGGTTCAGCGCCACCCAGATCATGCAGTCTAATCTTCCCATCTCAGAATCCTAACTTAATTATACCCTCAAAATCCCCTTTTTTTGCCATATAAAGTAACATTCACAGATTATGAGGTTTAGAAAAATGAATATGTTTTGGGGGTGATTTATCAGGCTACCAAGCTGATTTCCCCACACTATCAAGTAAAAATGGAGCAAGGCTGCCTGCCTCAGGAAGGTGAAACATATGCGTCCCTCACCCAGCATGTGGCCCCTGGTCAGGACCAGGAAGTCAGTCTCAACCACAAAGTTCAGCAGCTAGTTTTGCCTGTTAGCTGGTTCCTGTGGGGATGCCATCTGCCCAGCGTTTTCTTCCTCAATGTGACCTTCCCTTGGCTCAGGTAGACAGGAGCCTCCCAGACACAGGCAGGAATGTCGCAGAGGCAATGTGTGGATGGAAGACGCCCTTCCAGGCAGGAGCAGTGGGGCGGGGTCACAGAGTCAGAAAGAGCTGGAGTGGAGGGCACCATCCTTTGTTAGGTAGAAGCTGCAAGAGGATGACACTGTATTTCAGGCCAGTTGAGGTCCTGTCGGAAGTTAAAATTATGGCTGAGGGTTAAGAATCATAATCAGATAGCCAAATAAGAAATTTTTCCAAAATCAAAATGGAAGTGGTGTGGGGGCCGGTCCCAGCCAGAACACACTCCGGAAGGTGTGAGCAGGTCACCATTTGCAGGAGGATAAATAAAGGAAAGATCCAGCCTGTATCCCAATCTGAAAGAGGAAGATATGACTGGTTCTTCTTTCAGTGCACTATTTGACATAATCTTTCTGAACTACTTAGCACAGTTATTAGCACACGGTGTGAGCTCAACAAATGTTGTATATCATCCTCCAAGACTCGATGGACAAGCCTATGGAATGCGTATAGTAAGAGCATGACAAAACTGTGTACAAAATATTTACGTTTTCAGAAAGAGCCACATAGTGAGAAGAGAGAACAGGAGTGGGGAAGGAAAGGGATATCAGGGTATTAGGAGAGATGAAATAAAGAATTGCGGAAAACAAAAACGAAACTCAATGATGATAGTGGGTGAAGACTAGAGTGAATACTTAGCAGGCAAGTCACAGATGCTGAAGGCAACATCAAACCAGTAGAGGGAAGTAATAGAACTGACATTACAATGGAGAAGACAGTGGCTACAGAGGTTACAGGGTCAAGATCCAAACTGCTCACTGTAAGCACAGCTAGGAAGAAACGAGCAGAGAAAAACATCCTTAGAAGCCTACAGGAATTAGAATTAACTAGTAAAATAATTGAAAATAATTGAAAAAAAAAACATTTTTAGGGAGTGCAGATCAAATTATGGGCCACATAAAAATTAATTTAAAGTTACATCCTGAGGCCAGGCGCTGTGGCTTAAGCCTGTAATCTCAGCATTTTGGGAGGCCAAGGCAGGTGGATCACATGAGTTCAGGAATTTGAGACCAGCCTGACCAACATCGTGAAACCCCATCTCTATTAAAAATACAAAAAATTAGCCAAACATGGTGGCAGGATCCTGTAATCCCTGCTACTCGAGAGGCTGAGGCAGGAGAATCTCTTGAACCTGGAAAGCAGAGGTTTCAGTGAATCAAGACCATGCCATTGCACTCCAACATGGGTGACAGAGCTAGACTCCATCTCAAATAAATAAAAAAAGTTATGTCCTGAATCTTTTCTTCAATTTCAATAAGTATTTAGGGAAAAGTTACAAAAATTGATGGAAGGAATAAAAATTTGACCATGAATGATAATGACCTAGAAAATAATTCAATTAAGAATTTAAGAATCTAGAAGATAATGTATAAAAGTAGGATATGCATTTATATTAATTAAACTCTCAAATGTCACAGTTGTCATCAATGTAGTTTAAAATGTTATCACACATTTTTTGAAGTAGTTTATATATTCAGTAAACACGATATCTGACATTTGTATTCTATTATCCTAGATGATAATTACAAAGAGAAGAGAGTGAGCAGCAATGGATTAAAAAATAATTTTTGAAATGGTGAATTTACATAGATGTTCAAATATTACTTCACTTTTAACTTATTAATTATGTAATTTGCTAATTAATGAGATAAATCAAAATAATTGTAAAAGAAAACTAAAAGTGATCACTTGTAAATGTATCTTTTAAATTACTAAAGATCTTTTCAATAAAACTTAGTTTATCCAGGAAAGTGTAGAAAAATAAGGAAAATAATTGAAAAACATGAAAAAGAGAAAATATTTGATAAAATAAAATGATACAGTAACTGTGGGTAGCCCTTGTGAGGGAGGACGTGAAGAGCACATGATGAATTCCAAAGACCAGAAACTTGGCAGCCTTTTGCTTTTGCTTCAATGCAATGAGACTGGGATTCATTATGAACAATTTGTAACTCGGAGAATTTAAAACCATGCTTCCAAATATCGACTGAAACTGTTCAAAGGCCTTAAAGAGCACACCTGGTAAATAAATGGGGAAAAATGTTTATGAATATAAAAGAATTATGTCTACAAAAGGAAGATTGGGTAGTTGGAATGGTGTCGTGGTGTCTTGGCCCTGTAATGTAAAGCAAAGTCACTGAGATTTGACCCTATAATGTGAAACTTGGTCCCAGGTTACAAGACTCAGTCACAACCTGTGAACTGAAGAAATTGTCATATCTTCCTGTCAAGTCAATGTTATTGCAAAATAAAGAGATGAAACTGGATTTGTTTATTATTTTTTCCGGTGTTCCCAGTCTCTCAAGCCTTGATTCAGAACCTACCTCAGTCAAAGTAAGTTAAATATACTGAAATTCAGCCCTTCTCATAGAATTGTTTCTGCAAGTAAATGGGGACTATCCATTAGCTAGCCATTGTTCTAAGAGCTGTCCATATTCAAGGAAAGGTTTGGTCCCATGGAAAGAACATAATGATCACTTACTGTCCAGCTGTAATAAAAATAAAAAAAATATTGAAGAGTTTAGGGAACAGGAAGAGAGAGAAGTTCTGAAAAAGTTTGCTTTAAAGTTAAATCAAGGAGCTATTCCTTAAAAAGGGTGAGTCAGTATATTGAAAGCACATATGAGCTTGGAATTTAGATCACATTACAAAATGAAAATAATGAATATGATACCTGTGTCAGATAAATTAAACATTTCTATCAAAATATCTACTAAACTTTAAAACACCATGAAATACGTTTCCTGTTGACATATTCAAAGAAAAAATAATATTCCTTTCCTTTCATTTTTATTAAATTTTTAAGTGATTAAATTGTCGATACATATCACTTTACAGCTTATCAAAGGTCCCCTGAAATAGCAAGAGAACTACATTCATTGCACTGCCTGCAACTTTGAAGTTGAAAAGGTGAGAGCAAGTTGAAAAATACCCTCTTGTGATAAGATTGAATGTCCAATCCAAAACAAGCCCATGGGATGATTGCACCTTTGGAAGCATGTCATGTTAACTGGCAGCTCCTGGAAAAAATGTAAGAAGAAACTATCCTTTCTAAATAGAAAGGGAAAACGTGGCCCCGGATTCCTTTCTGGCTCTGTAGGATTAGATGTGGCAGGGAGAGAAGAATGCTGTAAAGGAAGGTAGGGAAACAAAAAAAATAAAATAAAAAAGATAAACTGGTACTCATAACTTGAAATACAGCATGGATCTAGTTTGTATTTACAATGAGTTAAGTATTAACACATGAGAAAAATATTAAAGCAAGGCATTTATTAGAAGAAATATAAATACAAAAGCAACTGATTGAGCTCTCAAAATTAACTACAAGCAATTTAGCACCACTGCACTGTTCAAAAAAATAACATGAAAGAAATACAATCATTGTGTTAAACAAATGTTCATAGTATAAAGGAAGGCTAAAAGTTCAAGAAGGAGGAAAACTATCCCTCTGATGTTGCCGAAAAAACGCATACATGGTTCTTCCCAGAGCCGTGATAAGATCGACACAATGTGTTCACCATGTCCGTTCCACATGCTACAGAGAAAACTGCATATTTTTGGACTTAGGTTAATAAGACATAAAACAGAAAGAAGAAACTGGGAGTAGGTAGTTAATATAACACTTAGGGTGGAAAACCAAAGATGACCTTAGCTCAAATCACTCGCCAGCAACTGTGAAGTCCCCGTTGACTGCTTCTTCAATTACATTTAATTATAATTCTCAGTGTAGTTAATTAAGAGTTAAAAAATAGTTGATGTGTAGGGAAGAAAATGTATTGGAACAAAATATTTTAAATATCTTAATTTATAAAGAGTTTTTAAAAAATGAATATTTGAGGTTTAAATGTGGAATTTAACGATTTTATTTTATTTTATTTTATTATTTATTTTTAGATGGAGTCTCACTCTGTCACCCAGGCTGAAGTACAGTGGCAAGATGTTGGCTCACTGCAACCTCTGCCTCTGGGTTCAAGCAATTCTCATGTCTCAGCCTCCAAAGTAGCCAGAACTCCAAGCATAAGCCACCTTGCCTGGCTAACTTTTGTATTTTTAGTAGAGACAAGTTTTCGCCATGTTGACCAGACTGGTCTCGAACTCCTGACCTCAGGTGATCCACCCACCTCAGCCTTTCAAAGTGCTGCGATTACAGGTGTGAGCCACTGTGCCCAGCCTAAAGATGGAATTTTAATACTAAGCACACATACTACCTTTTTAGAGCTCTCCTATTTATATTAGTCAGCCTGGGCTGCCATAAGAAAGTCACACAGGCTGGGTGGTTTGAACAACGGGGATTTATTTTCCATAGTTCTTGAGGCTGGAAGGCCAAGATCAGGGTGCCAGCAGGGTTGGATTCTGGTAAGGGCCCTCTTCCTGGCTTGCAGAAGGACTGACTGCCTTCTTGCTGTGTCCCCCATAACTTAATGACTTCCCAGAGGACCCATCTCCAAACACCACCGCATTTAGTGTTATTGCTTCCATGTGTCAATCTGGTGGGACACGGGGTAGCCCATAAAACTATTGTTACTGAAATTGGAAAAATGTAAATGAAACTTTTTTATTTTGTATTACTAGCAATTACTGGTCCATGGTTGGACGCTGGATGGCATTGGCCAACACAAAGTGTCAGGGAACGACCTGACGACATCCTGTTATCCAAATCCAGCCTGTCACCTGCTTTTGTAAATAAATCTTGGTTGGAACACGGCCATGCCTATTCATTTACACATTGCGTGTGGCTGCTTTCACTATGCAAAGGAGCAGTAGCTGTATTAGAGATTACAGATCATATAGCCGTTAGAGCCTGAAGAACTTACATTCTGGGTTTAAAAGAAAGTGTGCCGACCTTTGGAGATCTGTGCTGATCCATGCAGTAGCCATTAGCCACACACCGCTTTTGAGCCCTTGAAAGGTGGTTGGTCCAACCGAGGTGAACTGTACGTGTGAAATACACAATGGCCTTCAAGACTGAGTAAAAAGGAGTTTGTGCAATAACTCATTCATAGGGTTCCGTCTTGATCACATGTGAAATGGTGATACATGAGATTGGGTTATGATGCATTAGTAAATAATGCATTGTTAAACTTACTTTCACCCTTTTAATTCTATCTTTTTATGTGGCTACAAGAAAAATGCAAATGATATAAGTGGACCCCATTTGCAACTCTTACATTTCTAGGGGGTAGATCTGGTTTAGAGGAGTTCTGATTTTTCTCTTTGTAACTGTCTTTTGAGCACTGGTTTTAGAATGAGCCCTTAAGTTACAAAAAATGAGAAAAGTGTTTACATACTGTTGTTTAACAAAACTGTTTAATCCTACTAAACTTGAATGCAGATACTTTAGAGTACTCGAAGTATCAATTTAGTAATGTTAAATTGGAGATTTCTTTCCCTTGGCTCTTGAAGAATTGAGGAATTAATTTGACAATAATTGAGAAGTTGAGAAAGAGATGGAGAGAGCTGATACCGCTCCTGCTGAGAGAAGAAAGCAGCAGGGCTGGATCAAGGCAGAGGTAACGGGAGACGCCAACCTCAGGAGCATGACGCAGACCAGGTGATTGTCAGGGTCCGGGTGCCTGAGAGCAAAGGGGCAGGTGTGTGTCCCAAAGAAGATGGAAGGCCAGGGGCCCAAAGTCGACTCGGTGTCTGGACTCTGAGATACAAAATGGAACAATAAAGAACAGGCAGCTGACAGATGGGACCAGGTAGCTTAGCAAGCCATAGACAGCTGTTTTTAAGACCTAAAAAATACCTTATACACACCCCTAATCGCAGCTACTAGGGAGGATGAGGCAGAAGAACCGTTTGAACCCCAGAGGTGGAGGTTGCAGTGAGCCGAGATCGCGAGATAACAGCACACGCTCCATCCTGGGCAACAAGAAACTCTGCCTCAAGAAAAACAAACAACACACCTTATTAACGTTTTCAGTTTGCTTTGGTTTTACTTTTGTATTTTTCTCTTTAATAAATGCGAATCAGTTTAAGCATGCAATGAGGAATGCTTTGGCTACTTGTATTCATTTGAGGACCTCTGTTATTGACAGAGTCCTTAGGATCGGGCCCAAGATCACCCATACTCCTTAAGATGAAAATATGCTGAGTCAGTGTGATGATGAGTGGGGTGGGGAGCAACGTTAAAAACCTGCGATAACTGAAATTGGCTTGTGGCCTCAGCTGATATCTCACTTGTGAGCAGTGAGCTCGTTCCCTGTGAAGGGCGAGCTGCAGATAAGTCCACTGTGTCTCTCTGTGATCACATTTCCTTTCCTGGTTCAGCAGGAGTTTTTCATTACATGTACAGTTCAACTTTTCTGGATTTTAAGAGTCTTTTATTTCTGCTTTACTTATTTTCCAAAGTTCTTTTTTTTATATATTCTACCCAATTTTTTTATATTCTACCCATTATTTTAAATTATTGATACTGATTTAAATTGATACTCCATTTAAATGAAGTATCAATTAAATTATTGATACTTCCATTATAAAACAGGGTGTATTTTGGCAGAGACAGAGATCATTTTGCCATTCGTAACAATTAGTCTTGTAGCTTAATTATTGCTGGCAAAAAAGGATTGCTCCTCTAAAACAAATTATAGCTGTGAGGTCAAATCCAAGAGCATTTTCACGAGAGATACCATAGCCTGGAGACCCAAGCCACAAGTCTAGTGAGGATGCAGTTCACAGTTCTCACAGACGTGATGTCACCAGCCTTGCGTGAGTGCACGGTGGCACAGACCAGGTCACACACACTCTGCCACATGCTGTACTCATACATGCACAGGATGACAAATTCACACAATGTTCCACTTACACATGCACACACACACACGCACAGGCATGCACACCACACACACTGACACACTTTTGTGTGCATGGACACACACTGCCACAGTCACGCACCGTGAAACTCTCAAGCACACTCTAGTGAACCAGTCAGCTGGGGGGATGGGGCACCCTCTGCTTTGAGTGGTTTGAAGGCTGTTAGCAAAATGAGTCAAAAACTTGAAGTTTGATGAACTGAGCAAATGTGGCTCTTGTAGGCTGCATCTTTAGGTACAGATGCTTCTGTACTTCATGATGTGTGGACCAGTGTATGACCTATGATAGGGTGCCTCCCAACAAGCCCATCTAAGTTGAAAATATCAAAGTTGAAAGTGCTCTTACTACACCTAATCTACAGAACATCCTAGCTTAGCCTGGTCTGCCTTAAACGTGCTCCGAACACTTCCATTAGCTTATGCTTGGGCAAAATCATCTAATGCAAGCCTATTTTATAATTATTATAAAGAATTTTGGGCTGGGCACAGTGGCTCATGTTTGTAATCCCAATGCAGGAGGATCACTTGAAGCCAGGAGTTCAAGACCAGCCTGAGCAGCAAAGTAAGACCTCTCTCCAGAAGAAATTTTTTTCAAACAAATTTTGAATTAAAATGTAAAGTTTTAAATACAGTTTTCACTAAGTAGAATGCAGGAGGATCACTTGAAGCCAGGAATTTAAGACCAGCCTGGGCAGCAAAGTGAGACATCCTCTCTCCAGAAGAAATCCTTTTCAAAAGAATTCTGAATTAAAATTTAAAGTTTTAAATAGTCTCCACTAAATCATATAACTTTTACAGGATTGCAATGTCAAAAGAGTGAAAATCAAACCATCTCAAGTCGGGACCGTCTCTATCAGCTTCAATTCCAGCAGAATGGGCCCGAGGCATCCAGTACTCGGAGGCACAAAAGACAGCTTCTCAGACTCTGCAAATGTGGCCCAGGTGGAGACTGCAGATTTTCAACTTGTCACCAAGGCTGTGACCTTAGCCACGCAATGACTGATATCCCTGAATTTCGACAATAAATAAAGAACTCTAAAATTATATCTGGGTTTCACATTTCCCACAATCCTGATACTAAATTTTATTTTGAATTTTTTTTTCAGTAAAGTCAGGTTTGATGATAAAAATAATGTATAAGAAAAGTCCATTAAACTTTAAAATGGCAGACACATTGAAATGACTGCAACTTAGATTATAGTCCTCAAAGACAAGTCCGTTCATCTCTCATTCCTCACAACAACCAGCACGGTCCCTCCACAAAGCAAACACTGAATGGATTTTGCTGGCATAAGAGCGGATGCAGCACTGACTTATAAACTGCAATAGTGTTAGTAACATGAGTGAACAGTTCCCGTTACACGTCCAGTGGAAACCAAGAAGGGACATTAGCTATTATCCCTGGTGATCCTTTTCTGAATCTGATGTTGTCAAAATTGAGCTTGGAAAACATTTCATGTAACTACTTAAATGTATGTCTCTTATCAGGTAAAACATGTAATATCCCTAACCTGTGTATATTACCCCAAAATTGTACCCTTGAAATTCACTTCCAAATTTCCTAATGTGTAGGCAATATAGTGAAAGTGAGGAATTCCTGAAATTTGCTGTTGTACTTTCTTAGACTGGGTGGCAGTGCCTGGCTCACCTGAGAGTTCCTTGAATCTGGTTCTACAGATGCACTCCCGAGGCCAGAGAAACATAGGGTGCTGCATCCAGAGCAGGCGGGCATTTAGGGGCGCACGGCCATGCAGGCATTCCTAATGGGAAGCCTTGCTCTCCTATCTGTTTCAAAGCTTTTACTTCCTATCGACTCTCCAAGGCTGCAGATCTCGGCATGTAAAGCATTCTCCTAGCTACCCTGCTATTACCACAAAAAGCAGCAAGTGAAAATTAAGAAAACCACACCTAAGAGAAAAGATACACCATACACTGTGGGAACAAATCCACAACAAATGTGACTAAGATCCCCAAATAACGTACTGGTAAAGCAGAGAAAATAATGGAAACATAGAAAAACAGGTGAGAAATGAAATGGACAAAGTGTAGAAAAAGACATATACATTGGTGACAATTATTGAAAAAGATGTACAACCTCACCAGTGATGAGCCAACATAGGCAACTAGAAAGGGTAGTGAGATAAATGCCTGTGCCCCCATCTGAACAGGAGTTCACACAGACACAGCCATAGGTGATGACAATGTGGGCATGTGAACATGTTGCCTACTGCTGAAGAAACCTCACGGAAATGCACTAGTGCAGAACTGGGTGGTATCTACCAAGGTGCAGAGTGAGCATGCCCTGTGATTCGGATATCCCAGCCCCCAGAATCTCTCTTGTATGAATTCCAACATGCATACAAAGCTATCACTACAAGGATGCCCATTGTTGCATTATTCATCACAGCCGAGAAAAAAAAGAAGAGGAAAACAATAACTGTAGATCAAAAGGAAATTAAATAAGTTAGAACGCATTTTCACTGTAGATGACGACTACACGCCCATTGGAAGAAAGAAACATGTATACAGGCAAGGAGATGTGTCTCCTAATTCAATTAAATCTCAGAAAAAGGGCAAGAGGAAGGAAAGTAGAAAGAAATAAAATTGCGTGTTTTATGTATTTGACCTATTCCGTGTGTGGGTGATAGCACAGGGCTAGGGACTCATTTTTGGTAATAGGAATTATGCCTTACTGCCTGTAAAAGGAAAACAACAGTGCAACAAAGCTGTCCTTTTGAGGACTCTGCCCTTTAGCAATTCTGAAAATGTCTTCCTGACATTTTCCCTGTAACTATCAAATGCTTAAAAATAAGTATGTGTAAAAACCTTTTGGGACAAGAACACACATTCCCACTTATTATAACATTGCTGTTATTTTTACCAACAGACCCCGCTGCTGCATTCCAGGAGTAATTTTATTAACTCTTTCAGTCTCCAAATTACCTGCATGTGACATCTAATGTTGTGTAACGGTGATTATCAACAGGAATAAACACCGCAATTATGCATGAAATTTGATTTTTGGAAACTTCTGCCACATGCTAATGACAAATCTTCTCATGGAACTCCTTTGAGGCCTGGCTCCATTTTTCACTGAAATCGCTTCGCAGACACATCTTTGCAATGACTCTCCAATACTCCTTGGGGAAGGTGGGCTCACCACAGGCTTTCTGTATGAGGACAGACAACCACAACACCCTCCATTCAAGCAGACCCTCTCAAAAGAAACAAGGGCACTTACTCTGCATCTCTGAGCGTCCTGGCATTTTACCAGTGCCATCTTCAAGATGACGTTTTCCTGTGGCAGTCACAAATGCAAAGCAACACAAACTCCAAAAGACCCTGCTTGTTAATCAAGGAGAATTTCAGAGTTAGAACACATTTAGTCATGGGTTCAATCTGCTGTGACCAAGTTGTGCACTTTTTTTCTCTTTTATTTGCAAGACTCTCAAGTGAGCTGGGTTTCTTCTACTAAAGTCTGGTTTTGCCGAATCTAGATGCATTCACCCTCTCCCCCCTGCCCTTGAGTTATGGGAGGCACTCCCTTTCAGTTTCTTTGTGGAACTGTGTTTTTTTCTTCAGCCAGTGTGATGGGAGCTCATTGTGCTAGTGAGATCAATAGGGCCATCTTCAAAGGAGATCTTCAACTCTAACACAAGAATAATAGATTTCTGGTCAGGGTAAGCATTTTAACTTTAGGAATTACCCTTTGTTCCTGCATTTTTAATAATTACCCTTCCTAAATTGGTGAAAAATACAACATCCTTAGGTAATTGGTCTTATCTGCAGGAAGGGAAAGTGGAAAGAAATCCCTCTCAGGAGGCAGGCTGACCTGGGGTTTAAAGACCAGAGAGACCACTTTGCAGCTGCGTGAAATCCAACAGCTATTTAACCTCTCTCCACCCTGGTTTTTCACCTTTGAATGTGTCACAATGTCAACCCCACAGGGACTTCTGTGGAGAATGAAACATATTGAAAAATGCCTGAAAGAGCTGGGCACATAGTAGGTACTCAAACATTAATATCACCGAAGGATTCTGTTTCAGATAACAATAGCAGTATGCTATTTCTACCTTAAAACCAAGCACGAACAAGCAATTCTCCTGCCTCTGCCTGCTGCCATTGTGAATTGATTCCTGTACAATGAAGAGCTCAGCGCGGGTATGTGAGTTTTGGAGAGAGACAGAAAAAACTAATTTGAAGTGTGTCTTGCTCTGTATTTGCTGGGACAAGACATGGGCATTCTCCAAGCTTCTTTTCTCACCTAAGGGGGAGTCTATTGACACTGCGCTGCCTGGGATTTCTGGAAAGTCAAAGCCAGGGTGCCCTGAGTATCCATCATGTGCCAGCTCCTTGCCAGGTGCTTTACCTGCACTGTCTCTAGGTGACACTATGTATCCTTTATCATTCTCCTATGAACAAGGGCCAGAAAACACAGTCTTGGATGTGTGATAACCTTTGCCTCCAGACCTAAGGAGCAGACAGTAGGAAGTTCTGCAGAAGTCCTGCCAGAGCACACAGGAGCTAGTCAGGAAAACAAACCCACAGGGTTGGGGTCTTCTGTGCTAGGAGACAGGAGCAGGGATTTGCATGGGATATGCACCGTGGTTCTCACAAGCTCCGAGTGGAGCACAGCTATCCCTGGTTCCAGACGTTCATTTTACAGAGTCATCCACAAATGGGAGGTGGAATAGGACTTCACTCTCAAATCCAAATGTCTAGGAGAACAGCAGCACCAGCTGTCCAACAACTCACAGCTCAACAACCCCCAGCGAAAAATATCCCCCACCCCTGGGAGCAGAAACAACACTGGTGTTGCATTTGGATAGGGTACTGTCTTTCAAAGGTGATGTTTTCCCTTTTCCACCTCTCTGAGCAACAAATTGTCGTCTGAAACTGTAAGATGAAATTAATATAGACATCTTCCTTTCTTTCCTGTTCGTTTTTTTCTCTTTCTTTCTTCCTTTCTTTCTTTCTTTCTTTTTCTTTCTTTCTTTCTTTCTTTCTTTCTTTCTTTCTTTCTTTCTTTCTTTCTTCTTTCTTTCTCTCTCTCTTTCCCTCCCTCCCTCCCACCCTCCATCCTTCCTTCCTTCCAGGTTCCTTACTTTTCTTTTCTTTTCTTTTTTTTTTTAGACAGACTTTTGCTCTGTTGCTCAGACTGGAGTGCAGTGGCACCACCATGGATCACTGCAGCCTCAAACACATGGGCTCAAGAGATCCTCCCATCTCAACTTCCTGAAAAGCTGATACTACAGGTGTGAGCCACCACATATGGCTATCTTTTTTAAATGTTGTGTATATGGGGCCCCACTATGTTGCCAAGTCTTGTCTCAAACTCCTGGGTTCAAGTGATCCTCCTGCCTTGGCCTCCCAAGTGCTGGGATTACAGATGTGAGCCACTTCATTTGGCCTAAAAAGTGCTTCTTAAAAATTAGTGGCAAATCTACCAAAAAAAAAAAATACATTGACAAATGAGTAAAGAACATGATCAGAGACCTTTCAAAAGAAGATATATATGTGGCAACAAGTATATGAAAAAATCTCAACATCATTGATCATTAAAGAAATGAAAATTAAAACCACAATGAGTTATCATCTCACACCAGTCAGAATGACTATTATTAAAAAAGTCAAAGCATAATAGGTGCTGGTGAGGTTGCAGAGAAAAAGGAACACTTATACACTATGGGTGGGAGTATAAATTAGTTCAACCATTGTGGAAAACAGCGTGGTGATTCCTCAAACACCTGAAAACAGAACTACTATTTGAACAAGAAATATCATTACTAGGTATATACCCAAAGAAATATAAATTGTTCTATCATACAGATGCATGCATTCACATGTTCATTGTAGCACTATTCACAATAGCAAAGACGTGGAATCAACCTAAATGCACATCAATGGTAGACTGAATAAAGAAGAGATGGTATATGTATACCATGGAATACTATACAGCCATAAAAAAGAAAGAGATCAAGTTCTTTGCAGGAACATGGATGCAGCCAGAGGCCATTATCCTCAGCAAACTAACACAGGAATGGAAGAGCAAATACCACACATTCTCACTTATAGGTGGGAGCTAAATGATGAGAACACATGGACACATAGAGAGGAACAACAGACACTGGGGCCTTTCAGAGGGTAGATGGTGGGGAAGGAGAAGATCAGGAAAAATAATGAATGATTACTAGGATTAACACCTGGGTGATGAAATAATCTGTACAACAAATCCCCATGACACAAATTTGCCTATGTAGCAAACCCTTACATATACCCCTGAACTTAAAATAAAAGTTGAAAAATATCAGTAACAAGCAAAAAAACTTGTGTTGTAAATTATGATGAGCAAGTGAGCAAAGTGTAACTGTGCTTCATTGACTGTGTGCTGACAATCTTCCTTTTGAAGACTCCTGGAAAGAAAGCACATGGGGAAACGTGAGTTGTCACTGATTCTGTGGCTTTAGCGGTTATGGAGAAATTTAGGAAAAGGCAATCGCCAAGCAAATGCCTTTCATTGCAATTGCCTGGCTTTTAACTTAGGTTTTTTTGGTAACCTAAATTCAACCTCCGTGACTAACAGCCATCGGGAAGTCAATGACCAGTCCGGGAAACCCTGTGGCTAACTTACTGGGAAGGGACTCTGTGCACTTCTGTACCATAGCACGTTATCAACAACATCTCAAGTCACCCCCCTGAGTCCTGTGAAGATGGTGTGATCTACCCAGTTGGCAGAAGGGGACTTTGGCTGAGAATGACCAAGTCACACAGCCGG
Source organism: Alouatta palliata (assembly GCA_004027835.1). Classification (NCBI taxonomy): domain Eukaryota; kingdom Metazoa; phylum Chordata; class Mammalia; order Primates; family Atelidae; genus Alouatta; species Alouatta palliata. The sequence continues at coordinate 163,360 of PVKV010001183.1, forward strand.
TGAGCAGTGGAGACAGAAGTACCTGGGAGAGGGAAAAAAGGAGGTGTGCAAATGTCCTCCCTGTGAGGTTGGAGGTGGCCTTTCACCTTCTACCTTACAAGCACTGACTTCCATCTGTTACTGCTGGATAAAAGAACATGTTTCCTAACAGTTCTTTAAAAATGGGAATTCACAGCCTTGCACAGTGGCTCATGCCTGTAATGTCAGCACTTTGGGAGGCCGAGGCGACAGGAGATCGGGATCATCCTGGCTAACATGATGAAACCCTGTCTCTACTGAAAATACAAAAATTAGCTGGGTGCGGTGGCATGCGCCTGTAGTCTCAGCTACTCGGGAGGCTGAGGCAGCAAAAGAAATCGTTTGAACCTGGGAGGTGGAGGTTGCAGTGCTGAGATCGTGCCACTGCACTCCAGCCTGGGTGACAGAGTGAGAAATGCCAGATATAGGTGATGGGGAGAAAGGCAGCACATCACACTGCCATGTGTGTACCTATGCAACAATCTTGCATGTTCTTCACATGTACTCCCAAACCTAAAATGCAATAAAAAAAATGGCAGTTCAGAAAATCACATCTGCTATTCCGTGATTGTATTAAAAATGCAGGAAAAAATATCTTCAGCCATTGTTCCATATAGAGACAGGCACCTCAAAATAAAATTTTTTGTAATCACCAGGAGCAGTTCAACTTCAGTATTTGTTGTTGTTTTGCTTAGCCATTTCATGAAACCATATTTTCCAAATTATATTTTACACAGGATTGAAAACCAGCAAAACTGGACTATCACAAGTGGAAGATGTAAAGCCATCAGCTTCAGTACAATTGCCGTTAATTAGTCATAGTCTCTTTTTGTTTACAGTAAGTTAGTTAAAGCCACTTTTTATTTCCTTGGTCTTATTACACATTTATGGCAAGACTTTTTAAGACAAGTCCATTTTGATGGGGGTGGTGTGGGTGGTGCAGACAGTCTATAAAAATCACACTCTTGGATTCCGATTGTGTTAGATCCCATGTGTCTAATTTGTACAGCTGAACATCCAATAAATAAAACATTCAAAAATATTGTGTAGAAAATGTGCCCTTCACCATATTGATTTTTATCAAAGCTATCTAAAACTTTCCAGGTTTGACCTTTTCTTCTGTAAAGACAAAATATTCTCCTAAAGTGACAACATTAAAATGTTATAATGCAGAAAACCCTTTTGGTAAGGTGTGTGTCATCAGGAAATAATGGATGACGGTGTCTGCCTTGGGGAGCAGAACGTGGTCTGCTGTCCTCGGCAATGAATGAGGGCCTGGGGAATGTGTGCGGATGGAGTCTTGCCACCTGCCTCTCACCTTGACCATGAGGCTCCACTTCCCATTCCCGGGGATGCCTGAGTGCATTGCTGTGGGATACACCTCCACATTTCACTAATTTTTACTGATGTATTTCATAACTTTGCTTTGACAGCAGGATTACTGGTTTTCAGCCTTCATCACCAAAATGGTAACTTTAAAAATGTTAAGCCGGAACGCCCGGGTAAAGGCAGGGAATACTGGAAAGACAATGATTTATAGCTGTCAGTTATTTAGAGACAGGAAAACGCCACACTCTAATTTCCATATATATTGTGGACTATTTGAACATTAAACATATCCAGAATACTTACCAGCCAGGACTAAGAAGATGCAGAAGAGGAACTAAATTGAACCAGAAAATTTAAGGGGCATAAAAAATCAATAATCAAGATAAATACTATTTTAATGCAATTTTAAAAAATTAAAATGTTTGTAAGGTATCCCTGATGAATAAAACAAAAAATTGTAAATAAAGATAGAATTAATATTGCTGTTGTCTCCGTATGCATCAGTCTCTAGCATAGCTTGAGGCAACGTAGCACCAGAGTGCCATCGTTGGAGAAGGTTTTTTGGCTGAAGTCTAAATAGTTGGCGTTGTCTGGCTTAGAGTTGCTGTATACCTCCAGAGCAGGAGGAAGCCAAGGCAGAGAAGATGCTCAAATGCCTGAAAGTGTTTTGAAAACACAATATTATTATATTTCCATATACACATATGCACACACACACACACATACACATCTACACACGATATATGCACACACATATGTATACCTATACACATATAGTACCATTTACGTTGTGTATGCTCTTTTAGTTTTCAAAACGCTTACCTGAAGTCGGTATTTATTTGTTTAAACTTACATGTAATCTCTTTCAAATATCTAATTTTTTTCATAGCTCATACAAAGTTTCTTCAAACAGGACCTCATGACCCTATACAATGAGAAAGGCAGTCCCCAACCTCAGGACTGAGCAGGAGACACCCGGGGCTCTGCACAGAGCTGCCAGCACCTCAGCCCCTGTGGTCCTCAAACTCAAGTGACTTTCTAGATAGAAGTGCCTAGAATTGTGAAATTCAGAAATTCAGGTACCTGAGATGGATGTTTGAATCTTATGGCAGGCATGGGAAGCTTCTCCTAGAGACCTGAACTTTTTGAATGAGAAACAATATCATATCTTCCATAGGGCACACAAGGAAGGGACTGGAACTCCAGTGAAAGGCCATCAGAGTAAGGGACATGCACCTGTGGGCCCCACGGTCAAACGTGGAATTCAAGCCACCAGTAAAGGGGCCTGAGGCTTTCACACATGGAGGCAATTCTGATTTATTAACTATCACGAGACCCAGATGAACTATTTGTGGGAAAGCTCTAACGCACTTGTTAAGTAAAAAGAACAGATCTCCTAGAATGCAGCAGGATAAGCTCTGTGTGTCAAAGAAGGTATATAATTGCATGGAAATTCCCTAAAACCTGTGGGGAAGCTGCACTCTGAAGGACTTGTCTGAAGATAAAAGGGGCGAGAGAAAAACCACATTGTGGCTGAGGAATATAACAGATCGTGCTTGCAAGAGCGAAGAAATGAGCTATGCACATTTGTAGCACAGATCACAAGCATGATAGAAACGGCATCGTTCTGATGGGAGATTCCCATTTCAAGGCATCTGCTGGAAGTCTCATTCAGCTACAATACTGTATCTGATATATTTCAAACTTGCTCTGCTGACAATTTTATCTCCCAGAATGTGGAGCGAGAATTAAAGGCAACTGTTACTCTGGAATTAATGCTGAGTAACAGGAACTGGCTGTGGGTTGAAGCAGAAGAGATGGAAATCCTGGAGAAAGCTGCTGTGTCATCGTGGAGTTTACAGTGTAACCCCAGAGGAGATCGCCAGCAGACGGAGATGGGCCACTCACGTCACACCGCGTGCAATTCCGAAAGTCTCGGAAGAGGATGAACAGGTTTCAAGGCTTTCAAAAGCATAATTCTGATATATGATGTGGCTATTTCTAAAAAGAAGGGAGAGAGAGAGAAAAAAAATCAGTGTGCCCAGTGGGCTCTCTGATATATGCATATTTCATACCATGTGCAAAAGATGAAAAAGAGGGTTTGTGTGTAAAGAACAAGAAGAAAATTTAGATCAAAAACTTTAAGACTTTTGTCGGGGGACTCATACATAAAATGACTTACAGTTTTTAAAACCAATAAAAAAATGACAACACGAAATATGTAGCCCATCTTTTAAAGAATAAAAAGATGAACAGACATACTGCTAGGGAAAGGTGTTCTGACAATAAAATTCTCCAAGACCTCTTTCTGACTAGTAACCTGCTGAGGGCATTACCCTTCACATATGTATTTGAGGAAACTAGCCTCCTCCAACTCATAATAAACAGACAATCTAATAAAATTGGGCAAAAGATGATAAAGGACACTTTGTGTAAGAAGATATAAAATTGGTCACTAAGCATGTGGAAAAGTGCTCAGCCACCTTAGCCATCAGCGGCATGCAAGGTGACACCAGAACACCACCCCACACTCACTAGAAGGACTCAAAAAAATAAAAATAAAAACGGCCGGGCCCAGTGGCTCACGCCAGTAATCCCGGCACTTTGGGAGGCCAAGGCAAGCGGATCATGAGGTCAGGAGATTGAGATCATCCTGGCCAACATGGTGAAACTCTGTATCTACTAACAATAACAAATTTGCTATGTGACTATAATCCCAGCTACTCAGGAGGCTGAGGCAGGAGAATCCCTTGAGCCAGATAGTCGGAGTTTGCAGTGAGCAAAGATTATGCCACTACACTCCAGCCTGGCAACAGAGTCAGATTCTGTCTCAAAAATAAATAAATAAACAAACAAACAAACATTGCCGAGGATGTGGAGCAATTATAAATCTTAGATATTTTTGGGGACGGGAAATTTACAAGGTCACAATCACTTTGTAAACCGTTGGCAGTTTCTTATTAAATTACACATAAAATGATCCTATAGTTCAGCCATTCTAATTTGTAGGCATTTACTCAAGAGAGATGAAAACATGTTCACAAATATTCGTAGATAAATGTTCACGGCAGCTTTCTTTATAATAGCAAAACACGAGAAACAGGCAGTGCCCATCAACAGGAAAATGAATTTTTTTTCATTTTCATCCTATTCAATAGGATAGTCAATATTACTTAGGTATAAAAAGGAATGAGCTCCTGATACAGGCAACAGATCATATGTACACCAGGCTCAGTGACACATCAGGCTGAGTAAAACAACTTTACACAAAAAAGTACTAAGTGTAAGAATCCATGTATATCAAGTTCAAAATCAGGCAAATCTAATTGATGTTTTAAAAAGTAAACCCCCCAAAACCCAAAGTGGAATAGAGATTGTTCTGGAGAATGTGGGATGGGATTGCCTGATGAACTTTCTGAGGTTCTGAGATTGTATAATGTTCTGTATCTTTAGTTTAGATTATATGGGCTTGCATTTGCCAAAACTCAGTGAGTTAGCACTTAGGATTCTTGCATTTTGTTGAATATCAATTTTATATCTGAACAAAACCAAGTATCAACCTCCAAACACAGAATTTTACAATCTAGTTTGAAATGTATGGGAACGAAAGAAGGAAGGATGAATGGATGTACGGGGAGCTATGTGTAACATAAGCATAGAAAAACGTTATTGGTAGAATATAGGTGATGGGTATATTTGTGTTAAATTTCTTAAACTTTATGGTGTGTTGGAAATCATTTATGATAAAATCCTGGGAACATATTTATATAAAGTAATTGAAGCTTGATATAGAATGGAAATTGATAAAAGTAACCTGGGACGTCTTCTACTAGCACATAGTTTTCTAGGTTGCATGTATAATATTACAATAACCTGATAATCTGCAGATGAAATCACTGGTCAAAATGAAAGAACAGTGGGGATCCAAACATACTTAACATTGTCAAATGGAATATGAAAGTTTGAGCAAAGCTGGAGACTCTTTAACATGGCATTTATCCTAATTAGAGATTGTGTATGACTCAGTATTGTCTTGATTAGTAATTATTTACTGATTTGGGGAATCCTGTCATTTTAAATTTAGACTAGTTTTTGGCTAACATAGCTCATTTCTTTTCTATAATAGAAATAAGTTTTTACTCCTTCACTCACTTATTGATTCAGTAATTACTTACTAAGTGCCACTATGTGCCAGGCAGAATGGAAAGCACTGAGCACGGAGTGGAGAGCAAGACACAGTTCCTGGCTTCCAGAAAGTTCTAGTTAAAGGGAATGAGGCAGAAAAAAGGAGTAGCCACTGCCGCCCTGGGGCATCTGGGCTGTAGCAGGCCTTGGATGCTGCCTGTCATGGTGCACTGTGGTCGACAGGGACAGGTGTGGTAGAAAAGGACAGGTGCAGTGGACAGAGAATGCAGGCTCTGACCTGCATGGTAAGCTTGATCCCAGTGAGACAATCCCACCCCTCATGTGACTTTTACCGTACATGCTTAAAGGGAAACCCATGTCAGCACAAACTTCCACAAGAACACAGACTCCAAGCCTGTGTTCTTGGTATAGAATGAGAGGAAAAGCAGGAATAAGATCCAAGGTGCTGGCAACGCAAGGAGGAGCTAAGAGGGCATCTGTGGGCTGGAAGGTGGAGCCGACGCCATCATGGAGGAAGCACTTCGCAGAAGTCCATGTCCCTATTTCACAGGCCTGCTCCCTGAACAGGTGCTGAGGTGGACCTGTCTCCCAGCCATATCCAGGGTCTGATTTCACTCCAATTTTACATAACTGAGAATAGGATCCTGAAAACTGAAAAACAGTAATAGAAATGTTATATTTGGCCAATATGGCATCTAAGATCAGAAACATGTATCAGTTTTTATAAATTAGATGATGAGATCCTTTCTGCTATTATAGTTTTCACATCTGATGGCTTTATCACCACAATGAAGGACCCCCTTTTTTGGGAGTCAGTAAGCATGTAAAGAATTCAAAATGTAAAGTTTGCTAAATCTGCAGGTCATAATGATTTATATATTAAAAGGCAATTCTATATCATTTACAATTAAATCATTATAAATAGTAAAGGACATGTAGATTAGGAAATTTTTTTAAATGGCCTTTTTGTATATTTTGGGGGTCCTTATCCATCAGCAATTGCAAAGGACAGAGCAACGTAAGTAAGGGGGGAGAGGGGATGTCTGATCTTGTCCTGGATTTGAATTCTCTTAACTGATCCAAGTCTCCATTTATCTATCTGTTTTGAAAACGTAGACAAAGGCAACACCAGACCCTTGGGCTGTAATGATGTATGTGAATGCTTAAAGAAGTACACATGTTGTAGCAGCTAATGCTGTTGGCCATTGTGATTATTGCTCTGCATTTGAGTTTGTCTTCATGGGTAACGAGCAGTCACCCCAACCAGTGGCAATAACTCAGATGGTAGACATTTGCCCAGTTCCCACTCCACCCTTCCTGGCAGGGCTGCAGCCTTCTCCTAGAAATAGGTACCCATCCAGAACAGAGAGTCAATCGGGTGTGTCTGCTAAGTTCCACTTTAAAGTACTTTGGAAATATTAATAAAACAATGACTATAATAGCTTGGTATCTTGATACTGAAATACACAGAAATAAACATGTCTATTAAAAAGCAACTAAAAGATAGATTAATGAAAATTATGAGAAAAGAATTGATGATTAAGATGAAATAAAGAGGGTTATCTCAATGACTCTAATCCATCTTATATGAAGGCAGATTTCAGCATGAATATGAGACCTCAAGGCTGAGAGCGGCTGCTTGGTTTACAGCTCTGACCCTTCACACATCCCCAGCACTGGCAAGAAGGACCGACAACCCAGGAACGACCACATGCTGGGTGCTAATGGAGCATCTTCACCACGGAGAGGTCTTTGGGATCAACTCCACATTAGCGGGGATCACCATCCAGGCCATTCTGCACCAACCACATGAGGGCAAGCACACAGTGTGGTGTTTCCCTTTCACTGCTTTGAAATATCCTCTTTTATAGGGAATACTTGAATTTGTTCTCTGCACAACAGAAATAATTTTCAAGTTGTTAACTCAAGAAATATGTACC
>PVKV010001183.1:170892-183261 GCA_004027835.1 Alouatta palliata
GGCGGGTGGATCACGAGGTCAAGAGATCGAGACCATCCTGGTCAACATGGTGAAACCCCATCTCTACTAAAAATACAAAAATTAGCTGGGCATGGTGGCACGTGCCTGTAGTCCCAGCTACTCGGGAGGCTGAGGCAGGAGAATTGCTTGAACCCAGGAGGCGGAGGTTGCGGTGAGCCGAGATCACGCCATTGCACTCTAGCCTGGGTAACAAAAGCGAAAGTCCGTCTCAAAAAAAAAAAAAAAAAAGTACCTTTTTTATTATTTCAAAGGGTCAAATTGAATTAATTTATATTCATTGAATCTAATTGTGGTTCTATCAACTTAGAAGGAAAAATTGGCATCCAAATGTTGCAGTTTTTCCAATTGTTTTGTTAAACAAGGTCTTTAGAACTTTCAGCTAACAGACCTGGTGCTTAAAAGTGCTGTATCTGAAATTGTGGCCCTGTTTGACTCTGCGAATGTTCTCAGGTGGCTATGGGGGCATCCAGGCCCTGAGCAGGTACCCCTGCTCCCAGCCAGAGTGCGAAGCAGCCGTTCTCAGTGTGGTGATCCCCACCCTAGCGCTAGGGGACATTTGGCAGCATCTGGGGATGTGTGGTTGCCACGTTGGGGAGGGACACAGGAAGACTCCTGAGACCCTGCAGCATGTGGAATAGCTCTCCACAGATCAGCATTTCCTGGCCTCCAGCATCAAGAGCCCCAGGGCTGAGCAATGCTGGCTGGAAGGAAGGCCAACCCCGGACCAGTTTGGAAGGTGGAGGAACATTTCAGACTGGGGCCCCATCATTTGTGGACGGCCTTCCCTGGTGTCCAGAGAGGATTCCACACGTGGGACACAGGTGCACCATCTCCTGTGCCTTCCTTTCCTTCCAGCTCTTGGCAAGTTATCTTTCTCTTGACAATGCACTTTCACTAATTTAGTAGATTGTTATTTCTTTTGCTTTGAAGTAGATGTGTCGCTATTTTCAGCGATTAAAAGAACTACGTAGCTCTTACAACAAGAAAATTGCAATGTCCCCGTGGTCTGCATGTCTGGTGTTGAAAGATGTATTTGCTTCTGTGCATTCACAGCTATCCACAAATGTTTCTCTCCCCTTTGCTATTGACTCTGATTCTGGCTCCCTTCCCTCCCCTCCCCACCCCTCCCCTCCCCTCCCCTCCCCTTCCTTCCTTTTTTTTTTTTTTTTTTTTTGAGACCAGGCTTTGTTTTGTCTCCCAGGCTGGAGTGTAGTTGCATAAGCTCAGATCACTGCAACCTCTACCTCCTAGGCTCAAGTGATCCTCTCTCCTCAACCTCTCAGGTAGCTGGGTCTACAGGTGCACACCACCATGTCCAGCTTATTTTTGTATATATATTTTAAATATTATAGAGATTGGATGCCTCTATGTTGCCCAGGTTGATCTTAAACTATTGGGCTCAAGTGATCCACCCACCTCAACTTCCTGCAGGGCGGGGATCAGAGGCATGAGCCCCCTGTGCCCAGCTTTCAGCTCTTTCTTTATACTTTCTCTGAGTTGTCTTTCTTTTGGATCAACTGAAATAATAATAATTATTATTTTTAATTCTGGAGTTTTGGCTAAAAATGTTTGCTTCATTGAATTCCGTGTGTTTCGTTCCACATATATTATTATTTTAATGATCATTTGTGTATATTTCTCAGGACCTTCTCCTGTTAATGCTGCCTTTTGAGCAATATGAGGAAGCAGGCCCTTTTAAACAGAAGCTTCCACAGATATATCAAATTGCAGGGATAAACTTTATACATTCACACACACATAAACATACACACAAATATGCACACCCGTATCCTGAAGGCCGTAACTTAAACATTTAAAAACACATTTTTCTTCCTATTTTAAAGATGCCTCCCTAGAAGGTATAACTGGCTGGGGTACAAAGTACTTCAGAAAATGCTTTTAGGAATCTCAAATCAGTGGCAAGAATTCCTCAGGAGACACTCTAGAGCCTCTGGAGTGAGCTACCAGGAGGAAGATGAACAAATAATCTCTGTCAGGGTGAAAAACAGAATTTGTGTTTTACCAAGAAAGGGAAGAGGAAGGTGATGGAGCCCATTCTCCCTGAGTGCCTCTGTCTCCTGTTTCCCATTGCTGCTTTGGGGGAATTTGTTCCAAGATTCCCGTCCCCTGGGGCCAAATGTCCCCTGGCCTGTGATGGGAGCCACCGAGGCTGACTGAGTCCCCCCTAACCTTGCCTGCTCTTTAAAAGATTCCTTAGACTCATCACACTGAAGAGCTGGGGAGTCCCATACACCAGATCCCTGGTTTCATAATGAGAAACTTGATGTGCAGAGGCATAAAGTGACCTGCCCAAAGCCCCATGTGCTGGTGAGTGACAGAACTAAGTCTTAAACCCAGAGTCGTGGAACTTCAGTCACGTGTTCTTTCACAGGTCTCCTCTCAGCTAGCCAGGGAAAAGAAAGATGTTCCTCTCCAGCAGCTTAAGGGTTAAGTTGCTATTGCCTCTCCTCCTACTCTCCAGTCTTTAAACCAGCATAAGAAGCATCACAGACATGAAGAGTTGTCTATCTGATAGATATGAATGTCTCTCTTTGAATTCCCATAACATCATTTAATCGATGAGCAGATCATGCACATATATTTTATGTATTGCCCACTCGAAATTATTCTTCTGAAAATACATATTTTCTTTTTAAGCTTTTTTCATTATTATTTCTAGATAAATCAAAAAGTAAATTCATAAACGCAGCAATCATAACGGTGCATAAGTATATGCACACATAAACAACTTTCACCTAAAATTTCAGTTAATGGAGTTCTACATTTTTGGTTATTCACTGATTTAAAGATAAAATTTACTATCTAAATTTGTGACCATAATTTAATTAATTTTTAATGAAAAATTCTGGTGATGGTTAATAAACCTATGTAACTCTAATTCACTGTAATAGTGTTTTAACTTCTAAAATGCCTTCTTCAAAACAATCTTTTTTCTTTAGAAGACCCCATTTTCACGATAAATTCTATTTTTTGATAGCTTTGTGTGTCATTTTGTACGTGATGAATTTTCCTTTGTAAAATGGAGGTATCATTACAGAAATTTAATACTGATAAAACATTAGAATTTGCTACATTTGGAATGTATTTTAAAAAAACAAGATTTCTATGAGGTTGAGTGTACATTTTGAGAAAATTCTTCCTAGGGAAAAGTTTATTCTTACTAAACCTACCGCTAAAATGACTCCATGCACCCATGGGTGCCTGTCGGAACACTGGACTGAATTGCATATCATTACAATGCTTTTACTCAATTGTAAAGCCTCATATAGCGTTAAGGTCTAACTGACAAAAATTGGAAAAAAAATTAGTCAAATAAGAATTTTAGAATTAAGCTCAAAGACAGTATTATATATCACAGTGGCATATACTCATAAACAAGCAAATTGTTTTAGAGGAAACCAGAAAATCAGTCAGCAATGTGACAACCTATCACAAGCATAATGCATTCCAGTCAACACTCTTGGCAAAGAGACTAAAAGAGGAGATGGACTGACATTGTCCTAGCTCCTCAGAAAAATGTTTGCAAGACTGGAGATCTATTATAACTAAATCATTCAAACAAAAGTCTTATTTGAATGATTTAGTTCAAACCACCGTACTCTCTGAACTCTAAAACATCATTCATTCAACCTGTTCATTTAATTCCAGTGTTTTAGGATAAACATAAAAATCCCTAACTCAGAAACATTAAAATTTGTGCAGCAAACCAACGTGCCACAGATTGGCGAGGGTACCCACTCAGGGCGTCAGGAAGTCATGCACAAGACTATCTCACTGAATCCTCCTTACACACCTGTGGATGCCATTCCAAGTCCACAGACTACCCAGGGCACATGCCTGAGCAGGCAGGACGGCACACTGGGGAGGGGACGCGTGAACAGCAATAGAACTTCCACTCATAACATGACAGCAACAGCAAAGCCTGCGGGCAAAAGGGATCTCATTTAATACCCACAAACCCTTTGAGGACATGAGACACGGAGCAGTGTCCTAAATGGTCTGGTTAGGAAGGGGTAAAGTGAGATTGAACGCAGACTGTTGGATTTCAGAGTTGGACCATGATTCCATACAGGGGAGGAGCTATGCCCTGAGAAATTAGGAAGTTATTTTGGTTCCCCTTTTCCTTGACCAATGATGACCAAAGACGCAATTCACTTGGTACACAGAAATTACAAGAGTACTTGTCGTGGTGCCTGTGAGGGCATTGCCATTGACATTTCATGTCCCATTACTGCCCTTATTCAATATGCAAGCCTCTATTTCGGTGCCAGTGATGCCACGGGGGTCAGTGTAGTTACTGGAACTGGAGTTTCTGAGCTAGAAATTGTGTTCACATAGATTCCATGGTTTCCAAGGAGTTTATCTCTGTGACAGGGGGCAGGAGACAGCCCAAAGTGGAGTGGGCATGTTGGGGTTCACGGCTTGACTGCTGCTGTGCCACGGGGCTCTCCCGAGGGGGCCTGATGTGTGTGCCACTTGTACAGCTGATTGCTCAGCCTTTCCGCAGTGGAAAAGGAGAGCTGTGCACAGGCCTCTGCAATGTTTGGACACAACTTTAAGTCAAAGAGAAAACTCGCTATTATCTTCTGCCTTGGAGATATATGTGTCAAAGTGTTTGCAGATATTATTTAATTAATTGAAAAACTGAGGGAAGAACACACACAAAATCTTGAAGTTTGGAGCAGTCCGTTTGGCGTATTTATACTGATTAAACAAACCAGATAACTTGAAAATTCCTTCTCCTGTCATACTTGTACATACAATCTAATTTCTTGAGAGGAGCATAGAAATCTACATATTGTGACAATAATTTTGTGGGTGAAAAGGTGTATCTGATGGTAAGAAATTTTTGCAATAGCTTAGTTTAATAGCCTGTTGAAAGTGATAAGATTTATGGCATTTTCTTTGGTAAAGAATTGATTTGAATTTAAAAATTCAACTTTGTCAAATGACCAATGAATATAATCATCTAACAAAGCTAGAGGGAAATCTTGGGCATTTTGTATAGTCCCGTCCTCCATGCAAGAGAGGAAAGAAGAGCTTTGACATAAAAGCCAATTAAGTGTGTTGGGGGGGGAGGAATTTAGAGGGTAAAAAAAATATTCAGGACCAAAAATGTTTACTCTAGATACTAGTGTGCAGGCTCTCTAGTGCCCATGAAAATGCGGCTTCTCTAAACCAAAACATCTTGATAACAGCCCTCACCCAGTCTATGGGGCACATCGTTTGAAAATGTACTTTTTTTAATTTATGGAAAAGGATAATCATCATTTCAGATTTTCACATGACGGCATGACAGGGGTGATGGGAGTTGAATGATGAAGAGGAAAAACCACATTGATGTGGACGTATGTGGATCCAACAGAAAAAAGGTCTCCATGGGCTGCCAGGCACAGGGACCCTGTGGCTTGTCCTGCCAAGTGACTCAGTGCTACAGTCATGTCCTCCCTCAGTGTCCTTCTGCCGATGTGTGCATTGGGTTCAAGGGAAGGGAAAACTGTCCACAGAAAGTAGTGAAAGGCAGAGGCCATCAACTTCTTTCAAGATGGTCACTGGTCACTGGCGTGCTGGGTAAGGCACAAGCTTACAGAAGGCTTCTTAAATAACTTGGATAATATACTGATCCTGAGATTGTGCTTTTCTTAAACATCTTTTTAATACATGGATTAAATGGTGGAATGCCATTGCTTTTGGCATCTTTGTCATGAAATCTTCGCCAGTCCGTATGTCCTGAAATTGACAAATAGGATCTAATTAAACTAAAGAGCTTCTGCACAGCAAAATAAACTATCAACAGAGTGAGCAGACAACCTACAAAATAAGAGAAAGTTTTTGAAATCTATCTATCTGGCAAGGGTCTGATATCCAGCATGTTTAAGGAACTTAAACATATTTACAAGAAAAAAAACTTAATATGTGGATAAAGGACATGAACAGACACTTCTCAAAAGAAGACATAACATTTGGGCAATGAACATATGGAAAAAAATAACCTCAACATCACTGATCATTAAAGAAACGCAAAACAAAACCACAGTGAGATACAATCTCACACCAGTCAGAGTGGCGGTTACTAAAGAGTCAAGACATAATAGGCGCTGGTGAGGCTGCAGAGAAAAAGGGACACTTATACACTGTGGCTGGAGTGTAAACTACTTCAACTATTGTGGAAAACAGTGTGGCGATTCTTTAAACACCTAAAAACAGAGTTATTTGACACAGCAATCCCATTACTGGGTATATACCCAAAGGAATGTAAATCATTCCATTATAAAGATACATGCACACATGTATTAATTGCAGCACTATTCACAATAGCAGAGACATGGAATCAACTAAATGCCCATCAATGACAAGCTGGATAAAGATAATGTGATACATATACACCATGGAATACTATGCAGCCATGAAAAGAACAGGATCATGTCCTTTGCAGGAATGACTGAAATTCAAAACCTTTTGTTGCCTATCAAAAGCAGCCATGGAGTGCTCAGATGGCCAACTTGACCTGGTGCCAAGGAGAGAAGTGCCTGAGACTTTTTTTTTTTAATTCAAAGTGAGTTTGAGAAGACATTCCTTCCCAATCCATTGGGCTTGAGCAATATGTGAAAGAAATCAGTGTGTAATTGTTCAGAGAAATATTTGAACATATTGTGATTATCCTTAGCAAACTAACACAAGAACAGAAAACCAACCACCACATATCTTACTTATTAGTGCGAGCTGAACAATGAGAACACGTGGACACATGACAGGGAACAGCACGCAGTGGGGCCTGTCAGAGGGTGGGAAGTGTGAGAAGGGGGAGAATCAGGGAGAACAGCTGGTGGATGCTGGGATGAATACCTGCCTGATGGGATGAAGTGTACAGCAAACCACCACGGCACATGTTTACTTATGTAACAAACCTACACATCCTGCACATGTATCCCTAAACATTAAAGTCAGAAAAAAAAAAACATAAAAATCAATAAATGGCAGAATGCACACCAAAAGGCAGATGCTCCTGAGAGGCCAAGGAAATGGTGACACATGACAGAGTGAATGATTTAACTGATGCTGAACAAATGCCATCGGTGAGCCAGGTATGGAGCGGCTGCCCGTGAAGCAGCCCCTCTCTCCAGATGACCCCTGCAGGAGACTGGAACACCACACCACAGTGAGGAAACCCAGACAACGCCCACATGCCCCATGGAGAAACCCACCAGGAGCACGTCAACAGTGTGAGCCCTGGAGACAGTGAGGTGGCAAGGATGCAAGTTCTCCCAACTACCCGCCACAGGGCTCTCCCTGGTAGTTTAATGCCTCTTCTCCTCGATGTCGTCATCTGTAGAGTGGAACTGGCACTAGAGCATCTGTGGGCCTCAGTGGGAGGAAAGCACGCGTGCACAGGACCACCCAGCAAAGCTCTGGCTCATGAAAATCGGTCAGGTACCAACACTCTGATCTGGGGCGGAGGAAGGGAAGGGACACTTTCAGAAACACTTGAAACCTGAGCTAGGTGATCTTAAGAGATGAGCAGGCCTGAATCTGTGCAGTGTGGGGGATTGGCAGGAGGGTCCTTGGAAAGCTATGCTCCGGTCATCTGTGGGTCAGAGGATGCACAGCACTCCCCCACAGCTGGGCCCAGGTTGAGGGTGGGCAGGGTGGGTGAGGCTGAGACACAGGCAGGAACCCCAAAGCCACCTTCGCTGCCCTATATCCAACCTCAACCAGTACAGCCAGATTTTTACGCATGAGACAAGACCCTCTCTTCACCAGCAGTAACTTCGTGCAGTCTGAGGTGGTAGCTTTATTTCTAGTAGCTATTAGTCAAGAATAAAGGGTAATAGTAAGTGACTCCCATGAAAACAGTGAGGCTTTAAGATAAATTGGTGATGAGCTAGCTACCAGGGTATCTATCTATGTCTCGGCACTGAGTGTGTGTGTGTGTGTGTGTGTGTGTGTGTGTGTGTGTGTGTGTGTTGGGGGTGGGATGAGCGTCAGAATGTGTGTGTGTGTGTGTGTGTGTGTGTTGGAGGTGGGATGAGAGACAGAATGTGTGTGTGTGTGTGTATGTGGTATATGCTTATGTGTGTGTATGTGATGTGTTTGTGTGTGTCTGTGTTGGGGATGGGATGATGAGAGACAGAATGTGTATGTGTGTGTGTATATATGTGTATGCGCCTTATGTAAATGATGCTTATTTTTTTTATTTTTTATTTTATGTATTTATTTTCCGAGACAGGATCTCACTCTGTTGCCCATGCTGGAGAGCAGTGGCACACTCTCAGCTCATTGCAACCTCCACCTCCCAGGTTCAAGTGATTGTTCTACCTCAGCCTCCTGAGTAGCTGCGATTACAGAGGTGCACCAGCATGCCCAGCTATTATTTGTATTTTTAGTACAGACGGGATTTTGCCCTGACGCCCTGGGCTCAAGTGATCCTCTGGCCTTGGCCTCCCAAAGCACTGGGATCACAGGCGTGTGCCACTGCTCCTGGCCTGCTTATTTTATAAAGGGCAGAATAACCATACATGCGCACCTGGGACCGGGATGTCTCTTGAAATATCATGAATCTCCCCTAAGGAGCTTTGCTTTGGAAGTGGGGAGGTGAAGAGGGATTTTAATCAGATGTGTGTGACACGCTGTGATCCATATTTTAGATGGATGACTGTGGCCGCTGCGTGGACAAGCCTGAAGATGGAGAGCCTCAGTGGGCAGGTCACCTGCGTGGCTGGAGCAGGAATCCAGCCAGAGTCAGGAATGCCTGCAGGATGCCATCAGGGCCGTGCCTGGAGGAGTAGAACTATGTGGGAAACGTGCCGACATGACATGTGATACCTTCCCCTTCACCACATCAGCCTCCGACCTGAAATCTTCAATGTCCCCTTGTTGTCTAGAGAATAATCAAAACTCCTGGGAATGGCAGGCATCTACTCAAATGCCGTGCCCTGGGGGAGATTTCTGAGGCCCCCAGACTGACCCTGTCATTCTGGCCCTCATCACCCGCCCCCAACAGACACACACACATACACACACTGCATCAATCCCTGCTCAGTTTTCCTTCTGATGCCTTCGCAGTGTCTGAGATGCTGTACACGTTACCTATTTATTCTATTATTTGTCTGTCTTACTCACTTCTCAGCCCTAATCCCAAATTCCACAGAACGATAATGGATTTGGAGATAGGTGTTGGAGGGGGTAATTAAGTTAAAATAAGGCCACAGGGTGGGCCCCGAGCCAATCTGCCTGGTGTGCATGAAGAAGAGGAGATGAGGACGCAGACGTGCATGGGGTCCCTGTGAGGATGCACGTGTCCACAAGACAAGGAGGGAGGCCTCAGAGGAACTGACCCCGCAGTGTGTTCATCTCAGGCTTCCCGCCTCCAGAACTGAGAGAGAAGAAGCTCTGTGGTTTAGGCTGCCAGTCCGTGCTACTTCGTTGCCACAGCCCAATCGAACCGATACAGCTGCTGCCTGGCAGTCCCCGGAACGCGGCCCAGCACAAGCAGGGGCAGAGGAGGCACCTGTCAAATGGGCACGTGCCGCAGCACAGAGCCCGCGCGTCGATGTCCTCCCCACCCCTGACAGTGCTCAAGTGCCTCTTCCTCCTCCCTCTGCCTTCTTCTAAGGATACAAGGGTACCCGTCTGTCCTGGGCAGGTTCAGGCCCGAATTTAGAATTGCAGCATCACAGGGCCAGCCATGTTCTGAGCTGGTGCTCCGGGTGGGACGTGAGAGGGCAGGGCATGGAGAAGGAGCCTGCCGCAGACGGATCCTCAGGAGCTCTGGAGAGCGAGCGGCTGGACCCCTGGGCTCTGTTCCTCCCCTACATCCAGTGCTTGGATGCAGGCTCCTGGGTGGATGTGGGCCTGGAAACACCTAAACTGCTGCCACTTCTGGTTTTGGGGACATGGGGAGCAGCTCAAGGGCCTAAGGAGGGCCCCCTGAAGAAGGTGGCCAGTACTGTCCTTGAGCAGCAAAGCACACAGGCCACAGTGTGACCCTCACGATGCTGGTAAAGGGGATCCAGGGGATCTGGACCGGGCACCGACTCTGTCCACTGCAGCCTGAGAGTCTGCCCGGGAGTCTTCTTCAGAGCCCCAGAGAGCCCTGCTGTTTGCTTCTAAGGCCAATACTGCATGCCTTGGCTTTAAATGTGTCTCATTAAGACAGGGGCATCTGTCTCCTTCACTAAAGGTGAATCCTCCAGGCAGGTCCACACCTGATCTATCTGAGGTTCCTGGCATGATACTATCCCTGTGGTGTGGCAGATGGGTGGCATATATTTAAGTGAACTGAGGACATGGATTGATGATTGATAGGAGGGTCCACCTTGCCTGTCTAATGCAATCCCAGGGTTGCTCACAGTCCCATGTGTGACCCGTTACATCTGACTTCTTTCTTTAGCCCAGGCTGAAGTGTAGTGATGTGTTCTTGGCTCACTGCAACCTCTGCCTCCCGAGTTCAAGCAATTCTCTGCCTCAGTGTCCCGAGTAGCTGAGATTACAGATGCCTGTAACCACACCGGGCTAATTTTTGTATTTTAGTAGAAACAGGGTTTTATCATCTTCGCCAAGCTGGTCTTGAACTCCTGACCTCATGATCCACCCGTCTTGGCCTCCCAAAGTGCTGGGATTATAGGCATGAGCCACCACGCCCAGCCTCATCTGACTTCTTTGGAGCTATGCAGATAGAGAATTCCATAGCAAATACCTCATGATTTTTCCAGAAACGTAGACAAAACTTCATTTATATTAATAATGGGAACTGCAGAGAGTAAAAAGCCTGATAAAAATTGCTCATTGTATTTCATGTAAATATAATTATTTAGAATGTGCTTCTAGAATGTAATTTTAATTATTATAACTTCCTAGAGGGGTGTCAACTTTTCAGTTTAACAAAGGTGAAATATGTGAACGCATACAATAGTGTGAAATTTGTCAAGCAGTGCAGAGGCTGACTTCTGTGAAAGGCAGAGGGTTTCTTTGGTTTGCTTTTTGTCTGTTGTTTTTGGTCACATGACTCCATGAAGTAGAAATGGGAAATATACTCAGGGATTCTGAATCTACACTCCACCTCACGGTAATGTTCCTTATAAAGAAAAAATGTTTGAGATTATAGCAAATGACTATTCCTACCATGAAAGTGACAAAGGTTTGTTTACATTCAAATTGATGTTTCTGAATTAGTAAAAACAAATAAAAACCTTCCAGTGAATACATTTTAAGAAGCTAAGAGCACAAACACATTGTAACGAGGGGTTGTACTCTTCTGTAAGAACTGACAAGTCTTAAATGTGCTGCACACACTGTACACCTATATATATAAAATTCCACCTTCATGGATGCTTTCTTTTTACTAATAAATTCAAATGTATCCCATTTTTAGATTATGCAAGTTTATATCTTTTTTTCTTCTTTTGGTCACCTGTATTGCCTTATTTTTCTTCCTCAGAGCCAAAAATGTCTGCCTTACAAAATCACCTCCAATGTGACACATGACCAGTATATAAGACACCTCAAAGGTTTCTTCATAAATTAAATAGTATTCTGTATGTCAAGAGAAGAGAATGGCATAGTTTCCCAAGCATATTAGACGCTGAAATATGAGTAATTTTTTTGTTGAAAGTACTAAAGGATGCAAATAATTCATATAAGGTAAAGGGTAGATAGTTAAAAGAAAATCTCATTGCTAAATTCAACAAAATTAACCAAATTTTAACAACATCAAATAAATCAAGCAGAGGAAATCCTTTTAAATGGCATTAGTTACTAATTAAAATAGTAATTCTACATATATTTGCACACATGCAATACTGGCGAATGTGTTGATGGTGTTGGAATAAACTGTGACACTTTCTCAGGGGACACTATTAGAATGATTCCCCTTCTTAGCAGCACCCAAACTTCCTTTGGTGGGATCACCTCCCTCCTGTTTTGATGAGTGTTGGGAGGAGGATTGTGGCAGCTGCTTGTCTCTCAGTCTCCTCAGTGCAGGGAGGAGACCCTCCCTCACCAGTCCCTTCCCGAAGGTCACGACCAGGTGTGGTTCCCTCCTGTGCTCTGAGGCTCCTGCAAACGCTGCACAGGCAGAGCCCATGGACACGGGCGATCCAAGTGGAACACAGACTGACCATGCATCTGCTTCTCCATTCTCAGGAACATTCTTACCCTCTCTTCACTCCCCAGGCCCGTTCTCCAGCCTCTCAGAGATTCTCTAAACCTGTAATTTCTGTCCCACAAATTTTCTTCTGCTTAAGTTATTCTGGATCAGCTTCTGCTGCTTCCAATGTCAGATGGGGATGGAGCACTGTAAAAAGTTTGGTTGCTTTACAGTAAAACACT
>PVKV010001183.1:183361-220539 GCA_004027835.1 Alouatta palliata
CCCTCTCTCTCCTCTCTCTCCCCCCTCTCTCCTCTCTCTCTCTCTGTCTCTCTCCTCTTCCCTCTCTCCTTCCTCTTTCCTCTGTCTTCTCTCTCTCCTCTCTCTCTTTCATCTCCTTCTATTTCTGTCTCCCTCTCATCCTCCCTCTTTCCTCTCTCTTCTCTCTTTCCTCTCTATCTGTCTCTCTTCTTCTCCCTCCTCCTTTTCTGTTCTCTTTCTCAACTCTTTTTCCTCTTTCTCTCTTCTTTCTCTCTACCTCTCTCTCTGCTATATCTCTCTATCTCTGTCTCTCTTTCCTCTTTTCTCTTCCCTATCGAATTCTCTTTCTCTCTTTATCTGACTCTCTCTCTACTCCTCTCTCCTCCTCTTTTCTCTCTCTCTCTCCTTCTCCTTTCCCACCATGTCTCCAGGACCTCCCTTTTCCACGTCACCAAGTTCTAGGAATCTGATGACCATGCAGGTCCCTGAAGCTTCATGATGGGAGTTTATATCTCATTAGAATGAATAAGCACCTTCAGAGGCTTTATTGTCCAGAACAAGGGGTTGGGTCTGTGCAGGCAGCTTTCCCTTAAAGACGTTGGTCCATTCATCACTCTTCCTCCCAAGTTATTTTGTGTGTTCATCATTGCAGTGTAGTCATTTCTGCTCTCAGGTCAAGGCTTTTTCAGCTAGGTTGACTGACCCATGTTCTCTGTCCTCCAGCCTCAGGGTTCCATGTTACAAGTCACAGAAATGCAGCATAAGTTATCTTAGTGGAAAAATGGAAGTGGGAAGGGTGTAGGGGGTGCCTTTGAAATTTCAGTCAACTAGAGTCACAGCATGATGTTGGGATCTCTGCAATACCACCTAGACTTGCCCACTTTCCTGACCCACCCACAGCTCCACCCTAACTCTCAGGCAGCAGCCAGCACACGGCTTCACCATGAGGCCCTATTATTCAGGTTTTGGTGGACAGCCTTGGTGACCATCACAGAGGTCCTGATGACAGAGAGGGGAAATTAGAATAATGAAGACTGTAAACTCAAGTCTTGTAATAATAAGTTTAGCAAACATTGGGACACAGGATCTTCCCAAGGCTATGAGCACAAATGTGAAAATAACACACCAGTGGGCAATTAATGCTTTGTGTAATGGCGTAGGAGGAATTTATGCTTTCTCTTTGTAAGTTTTATCTAAACGTTATACAACCATTCTCATCCTTTAAGAAATATTTATACTAGACTATTCACACCAGTGAGTCATGACCACAATTCTTTCTGTTATTTGTTGATGCCTTTGGTCCAATTTTATGAAAATATTCTAGACCATTCAACCAGAACAATACCAGAAG
This sequence comes from Alouatta palliata, assembly GCA_004027835.1. NCBI lineage: Eukaryota > Metazoa > Chordata > Mammalia > Primates > Atelidae > Alouatta > Alouatta palliata. The sequence goes on from PVKV010001183.1 coordinate 184,692, forward strand.
GAGGGAACTGGGTGTGGGTTTCATTTGCATTTATCTTTTGTTTTGTTTGTCTTGTGTGTGTGAAAATTAAAAATCCTGGATCATACTATAACCAAGCATTTTTTTTTAATTCTTAGGATTTGAAGTGACTCATGAAAAAGTTACCTTTTACTTAAATAACACACTTCCCCTGCAGAAAGAAACCAAATTGGCATCCTGAAGTAGTGTTGGTCTGTGTAATTACTCCTCCCACCCGCACAAGGACTGCCCTGCACTGGCTCCGGGCATCAGGTGGCTGAGGAACCCCAGTCAGCGGTGTGATGGTGTAGCCAGAAGCTCTCCAATGCTGCCTCGCCAGGGGCTGGAATTCCGAACACAGCTCGGGGCCCGGGTACCAGGCAAACTCACCACACAATGCTGAAAGGTGTGACCTGCCTGGCCTTCAATTTTGCCTGCTGGGGTAGCCCATTTTTGCAGTGAGAATGGAGGTCAATTTTTCAATTACCATCCACCGTTTGACAGGAACTGCAGTTTTGTTGTGCCTGTTACGGAATTGGGGGAAGAAAAAAAACAAGAAAGAAAGAAAACCTAAGATATCACTTTTTAAGGTATTACTTAATTGGAAGTAGTGTATTTGATAGATTCTGATGGTTTAGGCTAAACCATTTGTATAAAGCAACAAGACAGGGCTCCATAGTTGGGCGCCATAGATCTGCAGCCACTCTCAGGGATAAGGTTCAAGATGGACGGCTTATTGGTTAGTTTGCATATATTCTGTAAGGCAAAACTATGCCTGATGGAACAGATCTAACATAAGTACCATCACATCTTTACAAGTTCTTAGGAGCTAAAAGAATACAATCTACAAAATTATTTTAGTGCCGCATGGACCATCTTTCTACCTAAATTAATAACCCCAGCCACAGCAAAGCCAATTCACCACCATAAGCAAAACCATTTCTCTCCTACTGGTGATTGGACCATCTTCTGCATCCAGGATTTCCTTGCCCACTGGGAAAAAAGCTAGGAAAGATGCGGAATTGTGTAGATTCCACACGCAGACACCCAAGTTCCTGGGATCTTTGCCTCAGGGTACCACACCACTGCCCCCCTAAAACTCTCTTAGCGAATATTTACTTCTTTCTTATTCTCATCACAGATTTCTTCTCTAACTCCTAAGACTTTTACACTGCAGATCAATTTCTCCATCCTATCCAATTTCCAGGGTAAAGGGGAACACAAAAAATGTCAGAGAAACTCTTTACTCATTATATCCAACATTTGCTATCTAGCTGATATTCAGGGTTCTTCGGAAATTCCTTCCAGGTCATTACAGGCAAAAGAAAATGGTCGCCTTTTTTTCTTTCATGGCAAACAATTTGTAGGTATCTTTATTGTAATACACACTACTCTGCAGTGTCACCTGTGCTCATTTCTCCCTCCCTGAGAAGACTCACAGCTGCCAGACAGCAGACAATCTATTTTATTCTCTGTGTATTCTATTTAGCTTTACAAAAGTTCTAAAATCTGATGAGGTCAATATGTGTTTGTAGAATGTTGGCTACTAATTTTCTCATTCCAGCAAATAAAGCAGCTGCCTGATAATCACAGTATGTTTAAATATTTCTCTGAACAATTACACACTGATTTCTTTCACGTATTACTCATGTCCAAATGTGTTGGGCAGGAATGTCTTCTCAAGCTCACTCTGAATTAAAAAAACAAAGTCTCGGACACTTCTTCCCTTGGCACCAGGTCAAGTTGGCCATCTGAGCACTCCATGGCTGCTTTTGATAGGCAACAAAAGATTTCGAATTTCAGCCGTTTAAATATCTTCAACTCTTTTCTTGGTATTAATAAGTGAATGTCTCCTCCCATGATTAATATAAAAAGAATGTGGCTTTCTGAAGTCCTTGAGCCAAAGCTTGTGCTGCACATCAGCCCTGCCTTGGGAAGGCTGTCCTGCTGACCATCAGGCACCAGAGGTGAAACCAGGAGAGCACCTTCACTCCCGACTCACCTGTTGTGCTCAGAGTCGGAACACCTGGGCCATGCGACATCCACACTTTCATTTCTTTTTTCTTTTTTCTTTTTTTTTCTGAGATAGAGTCTCTGTTACCCAGTCTGCAGTGCAATGGTGCCATCTCAGCTCACTGCAACCTCTACTTCCCAGATTCAAGCAATTCTCCTGCCTCAGCCTCCCAAGTAGCTGGAATTACAGGTGTGTGCCACCATGTCCAGCTAATTTTTTGTATTTTTAGTAGAGATGGCTTTTTGCCATGTTGGCCAGGCTGGTCTCAAACTCCTGACCTCAGGTTATACACCCGCCTCAGCCACTCAAAGTGTTGGGATTACAGGTGTCAGCCACTGCACCCGGCCACCTTCATTTCTTCTTGATTCAGTTATGTACACTGACTTCCAAATTGGTTGTTTTCGTAAGCCTCCTCCCTTCCTCCTTCTCCTCCTCCTTTATTTATTTATTTATTTTGCCTTCTCTCTCTTGTTAAGGTCGTTTTTTTAAATTTTCTTTGTCAGCTTTATTAAGTTTTAATTCACATAAAAATTATATGTATTTATGGTATATAACATGTTTTAAAATACGTATACCTTAGAAAATGAGACTTCATACTTAATCATTTTTGTGTGTGTGATGAGAACACTTAAGGCATAGTCTCTTAGCAGTGCTGAAGTATACATTATTATTCACATGGTCACCCAGCGACAGGATGGATCTCCAGAACGGATTCCATCCATCTCGCTGAAGCTCGGTGCCTTTTGAACTGCATCTTTTCAGTGCCACCTTGCCCTCCTGCCCTGATGGCCACTGCCTACTTCCTACTTCTTTGAGTTTGACTTTTTTAGGCTCCACCCATGAGTGAGATCATGTAGTATTTGTCTTTTCCGGCCCGGCTTATTTCACATAACCTAATGTTCCCAGGTTCATTCATGTTGTCACAATGGCAGGATTTCCTTATTCTTAAGGTTGAATAATATTTCATTGTATAGGTCATCTTTTATATGCTGTCTTGTAAAACGGAATTTCAAAATCCATGGATGTTGTTTGGTTCTGGATTTCTATCAACTACCACCAAAAAAAACCACACTGATTTAATAATTACTTCAAATTACTGCACCTGATGACTACAGTTTACTCCTTTATTCAATGCTTAGGATTATCCTATAAAGTCGATGCTATTATTATACCCAATCATCAGAAGAAGACTGAGCATGGAGCATGAGCAAGGACACACGGGAGAAAGTGGCGAATCTCCACACAGCACGTTTCTCCTGGGTGATTTCAGAAGTGATTCTAACAAACGGATAAGAACAGGTCCTACAACTGATATTAGCCAAAAGACCAACAAAGATGCCCTCTCTCAGCACTCCTATTCAACATTGTTTTGAAAGTACTGGCCAGGGCAATCAGACAAGAGAAAGAAAGAAAGGGTATTCAAACAGGAAAAGAGGAAGTCAAATTGTCTCTGTTTGCAGATGACATCATCCTGTATCTAGAAAACCCTATCATCTCAGACTAAAAGCTTCTTAAGCTGGTAAGCAACTTCAGCAAAGTCTCAGAATACGAAGTCAATATTCAAAAATCACAAACATTCCTGTACATCAGCAATAGATAGAGTACCAAATCATCAATGAACTCTCATTCACAATTGTTAGAACAAGAATAAAATACCTAGGAAAACAGCTAACAAGGAAAATGAAGGATGTCTTCAAGAAGAACTACAAACCACTGCTCATGGAAATCAGAGAGGACACAAACAAATGGAACAACATTCCATGCTCGTGGATAAGAAGAATCAATGTTGTGAAAATGGCCATACTGCACAAAGTAATTTATAGAGTCAATGCTCTTCCCATGAAACTAACATTTGCATTCTTCACAGAATCAGGAAAATATGTTTTAAAATGTATATGAAACCAAAAAAGAGCCTGATTACAAAAGACAATTCTAGGCCAAAAGAACAAAGCTGAAGGCATCACACTACCAGATTTCAAACTATATACTACATGGCTACAGTAACCAAAACAGGATGGTACTGATACTAGAATGGATAAAAGACAAATGGAACAGGACAGAGAACTCAGAAAGAAGACTGCACATCCACAATCATCTAATCTTTGACAAACCTGGCAAAAATAAGCAATGTTAAAGGATTTACTATTTAATACATGGTGCTGGGAGAACTGGCTAGCCATATTTAGAAAAGTGAAACTGGACCCATTTTGCTAATTAAGACGTACCTGAGACTGGGTAATTTATAAAAGAAAGAGGTTTAATTAACTCATGATTCCACATGGCTGGGGAGGCCTCAGGAAACTTACAATCAGGGTAGAAAGCACCTCTTCATCAGGTGGCAAGAGAGAAAATGAGTACCCAGAGAATGGCGAGGGCCCTTATAAAACCCGTATCTTTTGAGAACTAACTCATTGTCACTAGAACAGGATGGGAGAAACCACCTCCATGATTCAGTTGTCTCCATCTGGTCCCTCCCATGACACGTGGGGATTTGTGGAAACTACAATTCAAGATGAGATTTGGGTGGGGACACAGCCACACCATATCAAAAATTAACTTACAGCTTATATAAAACTAAAGATAAAGAGTTTCATGTAAAACCCAAAACTATAAAAACAGTAGAAGAAAACTGAGGCAATACCATTCAGGACATAGGAAGAGGCGAAGATTTCATGATGAAAACATCAAAAGCAACTGCAACAAAAGCAAAAATCGACAATTGAGATCTAATTGAGCTGAAGACCTTCTCCACAGCAGAAGAAACTGTCATCAGAACAAGCAGACGACCTACAGTATGAGAGAAGAGTTTTGCAATATATTCAACTGACAAAGGTCTAATATCCAGAGGCTACAAGGAATTTAAACAAGTTTACAAGAAAAAAACCAAACCACCTCATTAAAAAGTGGGCAAAGGACACTAACAGGTACTTCTCAAAAGAAAACATTTATACAGCCAAGAAACATTTAAAAAGCTTAACATCACTGATAATTACAGAAATGTAAATCAATATCACAATGAGATACCACCTCACACCAGTCAGAGTGGTGATTATTTAAAGGTCATAAAACAGCAGATGATGGCGAGGCTTCTTCAGAGTAATAGGAATGCTTTTACACTTTGGTGGGAATGTAAATTAGTTCAAACACTGTGGAAAAAGTGCCGTGATTCTTCAAAAACCTAGAACCAAAACTATCATTTGAGCCAGCAATCCCAATGCTGGAAATATACCCAAAGGAATATAAATATATTATAAAGATACACGTATATTCATTGTAGCAATATTCACAATAGCAAAGACATGGAATCAATGCAAATGCCCACTAATGATAGACTGGACAAAGAAAATATGGCATATATGTATATATATATATATATATATATATATATATATACACACATACATACACCATGGAATACTATGTAGCCATAAAAAAGGAAGGAGATTATGTCCTTTGCAGGGACATAGATGGAGCTAGAAGCCATCATCCTCAGCAAACAAATGCAGGAACAGAAAACAAAACACCACCGTGTTCTCAGCTTTAAGTAGAAGCTGAACAATGAGAACATATGAGCACAGAGAGGGGAACAACACATACTGGGGTCTGTTGGGGGTGGGGTTGGGAGAGGGAGAGCATCAGGAAAAGTAGCTAATGCATGCTAGGCTTAATACCAAGGTGAAGGGTTGATAGGTGAAGCAAACCACCATGGCACAAGTTTACCTATGAAACAAACCTGCACATCCTGCACACGTACCTCAGAACATAAAACAAAAATTTTAAAAAGAAATGATCCTAATAAAGGGATTATGTTTCATGTGTTATCACTTGAGATGCTGCGGACGGTGCTTCAGGTTGCGTGGTCAGCCTCAGGTGACTCTGTGTGTGGTGACCAGAGGTAAGAGAGTGCTGAATTCAGTAAAAAATTAAGAACTGTTTTTAATAAATTTTTGGACACTTATCAATACTTAAACAGAGAGGTGATTGCTGTCTAATATCCCACTAATCTCTGCCATATTAATCATGCCCATTGCCACCCTTTACATCATAGGATTCTGCACATCTTCAAGGTCATTTCCCAAACAGATGATTTCTGGAACTGAGAAAAGGTTCTCAGAAATAATGAAATGAGATCACAATCTAAGTAAGTGTGTGTAGCAAGTCAACCAGCAGACATATGAAAAAACAGAGGCTACATTACAATGAGATGCAGAGATTCCTTGTTTCAAGCCTTTTAACCTAAGCATTTATGTTTTCTAAACACTGGATTTGAGACTTGATGAATTATTATTTTTTTTCATTTTCAGGAGTGGTTATGGAATATTAATACTTAGATCCTTTTAACAGACTGACATTTGGATAAACCCTCCTTTTCCACTCCTTCCTGTGCCAAATGGTTCTACCTTCGCAGGTCGCTTGCAGTTTTTAAATCACTTCAGGTGCATTGTTTAAGTTGAGTTTCCTTTTTGCTCGGAGAACGTATTTAAAATACAGAAAAGTTCTAAGAATGATATAAACACCACCACTAAGAATTAATGACATTGTATCAGACATTTTCCCAAGTGTCTTCAGAAAAAAAAAAATGTACTTTAAGAGTTGAAAAACAACAAGCAACAAAAACCAGGAAAGGGAGGAGGAAAAAGAGAAAGCTAAGTAAAAGAAGAAAGAAACGGATGTGCTGGTAGTCTGGCATGCCTTTCTAAATGTCCTGGTCTCTGCTCATCCTGATGTGGGCACTGTCATTCTTATCTAGCCATCAGGCCAGGACCCAGGGTCACTAGGGGCCCTGATACACGGGGCTGGCCTTGGAGACAGAGCTCGGCCAAGGCCTCCTGGCCTAGTACTCCTCTGCCGCTCCCCACTGCCAAAGACTTATAAAGACCGCAATTAAATAATTCTGAAAAGAACTGACCCAAACGTTAAACTCATTCTTTTTTTCTTGCCTTCTCTTTCTTCTTCACGGGTCCTGAGTTTCCTTAATGACATTCTAATCCATGAGTGTGCAGAGAGAGCAGGTGGGCCCCTCTCCCCGGTGCCTTCTGACCAGCATCTGGAAAAGGATAGTCAAAAAGGCAGTGAAAATTACCCCACAACGCTGGCAGGCAGGGAAGCACTTAGTAACTTATGTGGGTGTCAGGGGAAGGGAGCTGTCCCAGAGCAGAGCAGTGATGGGCCGTTCTCCACCATGTGATGTTCATTTTCTCCACTGAGATTAAAAAAGAAGAGGAAAGGAAAGAAAAGTGCATAACCTCCTTGGAAAGACAGCTCCTGCTGCCGAAAATGTGTTGCAGACTCGGTCAGTCAGGTGGACTTAATTGGAAGGCACTCTCTTTTTGATGGAAAAAGAAGGAGAAAGATTTGTAAAACTGAACCAGTGTTAACACGCTCACATCACACAAGGAGCTGAGTTTTGATCTGCTTCATGCTGAGAGAGCAGGAAGGAGACCAGAGTGTGTCTCAGACTTTCTAAGCTTAGCGCTAAGGGATCAACTTCCATCTACAACTTCTTGCAGTTCTCACAATTGCACTACATAAAGTGAAGAAGAAAAGGTGACTATAGTGAAGAAACACATTTCTAAGTCTTCTCAAAGCCATGATATTCTATGAAGTCAGCATCCATAAAAGCAGAGCTTACTGTGTTCTGTGTGCCACTCCCTCGTGTGCACTGGGAATCCTGACCCCGCAGCTTGCTAAGTCCTGTTAGCTGTTCTCTCCTGCGCATGCACAAAGCCGACTGCACAGCTTACTACGTGTAAACTGTGTGTTGTGCTCTCGCGTGCATGTGGAATGCTGACTTCATCTCAGCTGATGACTTAGTTTCCTGGTCCATTTAAACACTGAAAATGTTAGGACTGATTCCTCCATTTTCTCAAAATCCAAGTGCGTAATTGAAATCGGCCCTACTGTTTTTAACTTTCTGTGGGGAGGGAGGCCCAGCAGTCCATCTGTTATGGAAATTTTTGAAAGACACAGAGGGTACATTTATTCTTAGCCAGAAGGATTTCTCTTGGTATTTGAAATTGTTCTCAGTCTTTCATCCTTTCTTTCCTTGGCCTCCCTAGTCCCCATGTTGTGACCATATGCCTGAGATACACGCATTGTGAATTTCCCCTTTGCTTTATGTTAGTTAGGGCCAATGAAACTCTTCGACGACTCATTGAGTTTCTCCTCCTAAGATTTCATCTTACTTTATATATTAAAATAAACAACAACAACAACCTTGAAACTGGAGGGTAGCTGTTGATTATAAAGTGAGCAATATATAAAAGGAAATGGGTAAAGAGAGCATGTTACACAGGTATTGCAAGCGTGAACAGCTCTGTTGTTTGAAGTGGGAACTTGGCCAATCCCAGACAATGGCTGACCAGCCATATCTGCAAGCTGATTTTTATGTCTACAGTACTCTGTGAGTGTTATGTGACTGCCTGTGAGATGGCCATTCCGAACTCTGCCTGAGCATCTGAGAGTGTCTTATCTTTTATTTATCACCTCTATTGCTTCAATTTATTACCCTTTATATTGGATTCTAAATTTTAATATGGCTATGTATATGTTATAGCCATATACATAGCCATATTAAATACATACATATTAAATACATATTAAATACATACATTTGATGACATATCCAATATCGCTAAGAAGTCTTAATTATTCTGTAATCAAAATATTTTAGAAAGTGTATGTAGCACATATAAAATAACACTATGATTATTTATAATTTAAATACTACAGTGAACAAGATAGTTTGCAGATATTAGTAAACATAAAGTTATAGTGTGCCTGCTATTTCCAAGAAACTTTGGTGGTGTTAATTGTATTATTATACTCATTATATGGTATTCCTTGTATAAAAATCACACTCATTTTGTGACCTGGTTGTCTTTTGAACCATATAAAAGGTTTCGTCCGGTACAGAGGAGAAGTTCAAATGCTGAAATTCTGTTTATATGTAACACCTACTTGACCCAAGCAGTGCAAACAGTGAACTCGAACAGTCCCAGTGACGACTGTCCCTGTGGCTCCAGACATGCAGAAGGAATGTGGGAGCTTTGAAAAAGTCACAAGCAGAGTCTATGTCCAGCCTCAGTCTTCATAACCTGACATTTGCTCCTAACAGTGGACTTTACGTAACTCTCGCAGCAGCCTGTGAAGTTGGGAGAAGTCACTGACATTTTGTCCGTCCTCACGTTTCAATGTGATGGCATATGCAGAATACTTGCCAGGTACAACAGGAAATGCCAGTGACTTGAAGACCAGGGGCTTCATCTCTTCTTCTGGGCACCTCTCCCCATATATGTTTCTCCTGTTGCGTCCTGATTCCTTTGCATTCTCCCTTTCAATCGCTTTCCATTTATTTCTGCGTGCAACATTTTTTCTCAAACTAATTTTCATGGGACACTATGGACATCTTTCCGCCTCACTGGAATTGCTCAAGGTAAAGAACATTTCACAGATCAGTGGCTATGCTGGACAGGAATGGCTGAACATAGAAACCATGACAGTCAACAATTAAAGCCAACTTTCAGTTGAGTTGCAAACGTTCCTTATTAGGTTTCTTTAGCACGAGTACTCCACATATGAAATCCTCTGCTTGGTTCTGCATATGGGGGCAATTATTACAAGCAACACACTTCAGAAAAGTTGAGAAATCACTTCACGAGGACCATGTAATCTCGATGCATACATGCAATTATTTCTGCATTTGAGCCATTATTCCTCACTTTCCCATTGATTAGAAATTAATATCATCCTTTCACTAAACCAACACTTCCTTGGATTTTTGTTTTTGTATTTTAATGGCAGTTCTCCCTGCACAATTATAAGCTGTGTCTGTCAGGCCTCTATCTCCAGCAGTTCCCACCCTCTGCTCTGCAGCTGGAGACTTTGGACATCTGTATCACGCTCTGAGGATGGTCATGGTGAAACTCCTAATAGTTTCACATACCCGGTAGACCTGCCCCCATTCCACACTTACCCCATTTTGCATATATGCAAATTAATACACAATCTGGGTGATTTTATATTCCAAGAGGAATCTTCATATCCAAAATCATAATCCACTTTTTAAAAATCCTGAATGACATGTTTTGACTGCCAAGCCACCAGTACTGACCAGATTATCGTCACCGTTCGGCATGTTGTCTGAATCTGTTTGCCACTTTAGTTTTCTTTTTTTGAGATCTGATAACACCAACACTGACAACAGTAATGACAACAGCAAACATGAGGGGAGCTATGCGTCCCACGGCCTCTTGCCTGAGCTCACATCGCTTTGAGGGGATATGTGTCCTGGTCATCCCCAGCACACAGACCAGTAATAACCGCTTGGTGCCCCCATGGAAGCATAGCAACTGAACTTGAAAAACAAAGTCATTCTAACTTTTTATCACTTTGGTTCATACATTGTGAGTGGTTTATTCTCCATGGTCCTCCTGGGTTTGCTGGCAACAGTATGACCTTCAGCAGGGACGGCTCATCCATCATGCTTTGAACTTTTCACTTCATTCCATGCTCACTTCAGCTTTGCAAGGAAACCTTTGTCCACAGCCCTGTTTACTACACACGAGGGAGCCTCAATCTGTGTAGCTCTCTAACACGGGAGAGGCCCAGGGATGGCAGCAAGTATCGCCCATTCAGCACCTTCAAACTTGAGTACAAATGGTCATCTCTAAAATGCATTTATTACTTTGTCCATCATCTCATCAGGTAATGAAAATTAGCTATTTTTACTATATTTCTGACAGAACTCAGTTACTATATTTGTAATAGTGAGTTTTTGATAGGAATCTGAGAAATTTCCTTAGCATTGTGTAGACTATAAGTTTGTTCACAGCAAAAAAGGTAGGTAAAAACTTAACTGAAAAGTTTATTTGGTATAATATAAAGCATGGTTTATAAACACTAAATCTGGCTTTCTTCTTCTCAGACATAGAGCAAGGGAGATAATAACCTAGGACTGTGCTATTGGAATCTTTGAGGAAATTCTCCCAGATTTATTATGTCTCCCAGGAGCAAAAAGTAAAACCACCTAGTAATACATAAATAAGCAAACAGGCAAAAATGGTTTCCAAATGCAAGACCAAAATGAATTTGCCAGCCACTTATATTCACAAAAAAAAAATGATTTACTGACTTGAAAACATAGCTTTCTAGAGGTCTGGCTGTAAATGACAGGTCCTCAAATACCTGGCCCAGACCTTGGCTTTGGGGACAAGATGTTCCCCAAGAAAAGAAAGTGATGCTTGGTTGATAACTCCATCACATCTGTAATTTGTCAGGGGAATAAAATTGCTCTAGACTTCATCTCTGATTCTTCAATTATGTGCAAAGAATGTGGATAAAAAACACTCCTAGAAAGACATACAAAACACTTTTGGAGATTATTATCATGGGGTAGGTAGATTATATGTAATTTCTAATTTTTTAATAGTTTCTCTATGTAAATAAAAATGCATGCAATAGATAAAATTGCAGATATGGTTGATATAGTACTTACATTGTATGGTAATTGGCCAATTTCTAGTATGAATTATATTAGATTTAGTTCTTTCTTCAAAGTTTACTATTGTATGAAAAAAAATCTTTGGATGAGTGATTTTCAATTGACTCATGAATATCCCAGTTTCATGCATCAAGTAGGAAGCAAGAAGCAAGATTTTTACACGGGCTCTAGAGATAACAAATGACACAGCAAGAAAAATCAAGTATAATAAATTTGAGAAAGTTCTAAGGCTAGTATCTTCTCTGAATTTCAGATAAGGAAATGGTAGCTGTATATATTACTGGTTGACTTTAGGTGTCAGATTGGCTGGGTTAGGCAATACCCAGACAGTTGGAGAGCTGGTAATGCACTGGTTCTGGGTGTGTCCCAGAGGTGGACGTTTCCAGAAGAGATTAGCATTTGAATCAGTGCACTGAGTGAGGAAGATCTGCCCCCAGCTAAGGTGAGTGAGCACCACAAATCAACGGAGGGCCTGGATAGAACAAGATGGCAGAGAAGAGGAGAGGAAACTTTGCTCTCTTTTGTGGAGCTGGAAAACCAATCAGAACTCCAGGTTCTCCAGCCTCTAGACTCTAGGACTAGAACTAGAAGCCTTACAGGTCCTTAAGCCTCACACTGAGAGTTATGCCATCAGCATTCCCCATTCTGGGTCCCTGAGACTTGGACTCAGCCACACCACTGGGATCCTTGATTCTCTAGTTTGCAGATGATCTGTAATGGAGCCTCTCAGACTCCAGAATCATAAGTGTTAATTCCCATAATAACTCTCCCTTAATTTGTCTGTATGTCTATATGTCTAATTATCTATCTATCTGTCTATCTATCTATCTATATCTCTTAATATCTATGTAACTATATCTTCTATTAGTTATGTTTTTCTGGAGAATTCTAATACATATATATAGCAAACACACATGCACACACTGCACACACACACACACACACACATATATATATATGTAAATACACACACATACATCACAGTCAGCCCCCTATATCTGTGGGTTCCAGTACTATAAATACACTCGGGTTGATTTGAAATACCTGTATGTAGAAGGATATGTGCAGGTTATATGCAAATACTATACCATTTTATATGAAGGACGTGAGTCCTTTATATAAATTCATGAATTTTGGTATATGTAGCAGATCCTAGAACTAATGTCCTTTGGATATTGAAGGACACTTGTGTGTGTGTGTGTATCTCATATATTCCATATATTCATAGTATATATAAATATATATTCACATAAATCTCCTTCAACTTAAAAATCAGGCCAAACCTTGGTTTCCCGAATGTATATTCTTGTGGGAAGAGACAATGTGTACACACAGCAAACATGGACAAGCTCTCTGAAGACAATTAGGAGGATGCTCTGGTGATGCATGCATTGAGGCAGCTTATCTAACCTGTCCCAGCCTTCACTAAGACGAAGAGCAGAGTGTTCTGGAGGTAGGCCAGCTTGTGCTGAGTATTGAGGTGGGGTAAGCTCAATATGGATGAGGGAAGGCAAGGATGGTGTGATCCCAGCACAGGAAAGGTGAGTGGGGTAGAAGGTAATGAGGTCATGGAGCTGAGCAGGGACATATACATGGTGGCTTTATTTGTCAAAATGAGGAGTTTTGATTTTATCCAGAAAAGTGATGGGAGGAAGAAGAGACTAATTTCCCCCACACCAGAGAATTTGTGCAGATACTCTGCACTCAATAAGATTGAGCATAAATCACCATTCCTTAAATGTGGGCTATACTTAGCAACTCACCTCCATAGTAAACAGTGTAGAAAAGGGGGAAAAAAGTGTACCTTTGCGAGAATGCAACAAGTATCATCTTAACAAGTCAATCCATGCCTGTATGTCTGTATCAACAGTGGTAAGTCATCTTGATAGTCTGTATTCTCCAATTTATAATTGGCTGATGGATTTTTTTCTACTCACTGCACAGACAAAACCAATTTGCAGAGACCACAGTACTTCAGGAGAGAAAGAGCTATATTAATTCAGAGCTAGCCTGAGGGAAAGACTGGAGTTATTACTCAAATCAGGCTCCTTGAAAATTCAGAGGCTAAGGTTTTTCTAGGATAGTTTGGTAGGCAGGGGGCTAGGGAATGGGGAATGCAGATTGGTTGAGAATAAAATCATAGGGGTGTGGAAAATGTTCCTTGTGTGTGAGTCAGCCTCTGAGTAGAGGCCAAGGATGGGTTGACTCATGATTCCCGGGTCTGGGTGGGGTCAGCTGGTTATCAGAATCAGAATGCAAAAATCTAGGAAAAATCTCAAAAGTGTAGTCTTAGGTGGTATAATGGTGATGTTATTCATAGGAGGACCTAGGGACATTATAAACTTTGTGACCTCTGGAACAATGGCTGAACTATGCCTACATTTTAGCAGAATTCAAGACTTTCCCATAATCCTAATCTTGTGGACTTTTATTAGCAAAGATGGGGCTAAATTTAGGGAAGGATTATTATCATCCTTTGCTTTAAAGCTAAACTTCACATTCCTCCCTGGTTAGCTTGGCCTCTGCCCAGGAATGAGTGAGGGCAACCAGTCTGTGAGGCTAGAAGCAAGATGGATTCAGTCATACTAGACTTCTCCCACTGTCATAGTTTTTGCAAAGACAGTTTCAATATAATACCCTGATGAGGGCACGTTACCTCTGTGGTCTTCCACCCCAAATCCATAACACCAGTGCAATCATGAGAGAAACATTAGACAAATCCCAGTTAGGGAGCATTCTACAAAATGCCCACTCAATATTTATCAAGCTGTCAAGGTTATCAAAAACAAGGAAAGTTTCAGAAAGTGTCACAGCCAAGAGGAGCTTAAGGAGACCTGAGGACACAATGTAATATGATATCCTGGATAAGTTACTGGAACAAAAAAATAAAGTGTATTAGATAGATACCAAGGGAATCTGAATAAAGTATAGAGTTATTTAACATGAAGACATCAATGTTGTTTTATCGGTTTTGACAAAAATGTCTCCCTGATGTAAGATGTTAACACTAGGGGGAACTGGGTACAAGGAGTAAAGACATTGTATTATCTTTACAACTTTTCTGTCCATTTAGAACAATTATAAAAATATAAAGCTTGTGTATGAGACACAAAGCAGTAGAAAATCAGCTGTGGATTTTAAGGAAGGTGAACGTTATGATCAGATCCTGCTGGAACATGGGGAAGACAGCAGAAGGCCGAGAATTTGGGAGGTTTCTCCAGGCAAGAAGAGACAGGGGCTTGGGCCAAAGAAGTACCAAAAAGAAAATGGATTTGTGATACATTTTGGAGATGTAAGACATATACTTTGCAGTCTGGATGAAGGGAGTGAGAGAACTCTTTTTTTTCCCAAGCCCTTGCATTGATAGGGTCTGAAGCAGGAACTCAAAGGAGATCCCAGTTACCATCTGTATAAATATCTAAAATTTAATACACCAAGTAAACAGGTTTTAAAAATGTATATTAAATTTTTAAGTTATAATTATTAAATTTATAAGTTATTTGCATTAAATTAATAAGTGCATATTATTTGAAATATGTTGAATAATCTGTTTATCATGATTTATGTGCATGTATAATCTATATACACACACATAGCGACTTTCAGTATTGACAGATATAGCCTCATAAAGATCAGGAAAGCCAGGTTTCGAGGCAGAATTCTCAGACTCCTCTGGAGGCTAGTCCCTGGACCTGCTTGCTTTGTCTTCTGGTAACAACAGGCACACAAGAACCTCATTCACACAATTATGGCCATCCAGGGCCACGTGTCCAAACTCCCACCTCAATCCATCACAAGCACCTGACTCTCAGCCACCCATCTCCGTAGAGGTTCATAAACTGGCTGCCAAATCCACTGTTGAGTGGATGCAGGAAAGAATCTATGCAGGTTTCAGAAGTATACCTGGGTCATTTGGGGGCAGAAATTATGGGGTCTTGGGTATGTGAATGGGCTTGGAGAGGGGTATACTCTAACTGTGGGGAAAGACACAGCCTAATGAGGCCAGAGCGAGGTTGCCCCACAGGCAAAGGAAGGGCTCCTTTTGTCCAGATATAAGAGCAAGGCTGAGTTAAACCTGAACCTCAGAGGGCACAGTGTTTTCATTTACAGGGATGAGCAAACAGAGGAGGAGTGACAAGGAGTGAGGTCTAAAGTTCTGTCTGTTGTTTTTATAACTGAGAAACCAAAACTTTTCCTATGTTCTCTGATTAGGGATATACCAACCTAAAATAAACAGCAGAAAAATTGACTCTCCAAAACCAAGAATTTGCTTGGGAATAGCAGGGGCTTACAATTTGGTAGAGGCATCTATGACAAAGCATAGGTCCATCCAGTGAGGCAGAGGAAGGCAAGGATGTTTAATGCAAAATGATGGAAGTGACCTTCCTTGTCTGAAACAATTATCCTTGGCTGCAAGGTCAATAAGGTGGTGTCAGTGTTAGTTCATTAAAGAAACTGGCAGCTGGTGGGCAGGTGTCCTCATAATGTTGACCACAAAATGGGTAAGTTTTATCACTTGGAGGGTTACAGTTCAATAAGCACAGCCAAGGAGGATTAAACAATGGGATTTCATTACTTGCACCAAGTATGGAGGACACCAGGGATAATTCCCCAAAACAGTGCCTCCCTGAATAAAGGTAAAGACGTGGGTTTTGTTGGGCTGGTGAGCTGAGTCATCATACACAGAGGTGCAGTGAAGGCAGTGCAGGTATCACTGATCACGCTTCTACATACATTGCATGCATAGCAAATGGTGGGTAAGCTCCTCCCGAGCTGGGGTTTTCAGTATGGCAGTGAGGAGTGCTGGCCAAAGATCATCTCCAACTCAGGCATCTCTGCATCCGACCAATTTTTTTTTCCAGGGCTGAGCTTCATCTTGGAACTTTCTGAAATAACAGGAACTCAAGGTGCAACAGTTACAAGGGGGTAATTTTCTGCAGGATGCTCTGGAAAACCAGGGACCCTGGGCTACAGCAGGTAGACGTAACCTCGGTGCTGGTTCTGGCTTCTACAGAATCTCGTGGTACTTCCTTTTGTCAGGTAGGTATGCGTGAGGGCCCTCTCCAATCACTTCCAGCTCCATTTTGTTACGGTTTGACAGAAAGACTCCATTTTGGTACTGACAACTTTTACAGACACAATATTGTATATTTATTGTTTCAGATGTTCTATCTATTCAAGAAACATAGTAACATTTTCTAATATCACTAAATTAAATTACAAAATTAAAATCATCAACACCTACAGTGTTCTTCAGGGAGAAAGTGGACATTTCAAAAAAGGGAAAGACATTTAAAAGGATCTCCTCTCAAAGTTTCTAAGAAAGAGAAAAACAGGGTTAAGAAATCCCTAACTTTTTGGTTATAATAGAGGCAAAAAAAAATATGCATGGTACATATGTAAAACTAGTGTTTTGCCTTTTTAGACATCGTTAAAATTGTTACTTTATTAAGTGATTTTTTAAAATGGTTTGCAATTTTTAGTTTTTAATTAAATGGAAAGCAATGTAGAAAGCATTACATGACCTTTCTTAACCAAAAACAAAAACAAAACAAAACACACCATGAAGCAGTGACTCAGGATTCTAGAAGAGGAACCACCACAGGGAGCCTGATGAGGAGCTCACACTCCCCCTGGACAGGAGTTTCAGACTGTGATGGGGAAGTTTCTGTGGTCTCTGGACTGGGTTCTAGGTGGTGGTTGGAGAACCATCATTTTTGCATCATGAGGTGAAGGGAGAGCAGAGCCCTTCCTAATTCAGGGATCATTCTGCTAGTGCTTTCAAACAAACTCTAAGTCTATGAGCAAAATCAGTTCCTGAGATTAAAGCAAAATCAAAAGGATTAGAGGGATTTAGATGCTCAGTTACAAAAATAATTTTCCTAAAGGAGCACAGTCCTTCAAAGCAAGTAGGCTTGCAGTGTGAGTTTATCAGAAGCATCAGAACATCTGAAATACAGAATCCTGATATTTTGAGATTATCCGTAAATATTTAATTTAAGCCTCCCAACAACCAGTAATATTATCGTCATTACATCCCATTTCAATGAGGAAATAGAAAAAGTAGTTAAATGACATCAAGATCATTAATGAATTTCAGATTCATTAGATGTGTCAGTATCAGAATCCACAGTTTTCAAAGCTGCAATGTCCTATCCTCTCTTGCTGAAAGGGACCATGTGGCTTCAAGATTTAGCCATGTCGTTGGGCTTCTATCAATTTGAATTTAACTCTCTTCTTAAAGCACTCAAGTAGGTACTTGTCAAATGGGCAATATAAGAATAAAAGCATAACCAGCTAGAAAACTGTGATAGGTCCTTTTGTGGAATAAGAACTAAAGTGATTTATTTATTAAGATATTATGTAAAATATTTGAAGAGCTCAACATTAAATTTTTTAAAATCTGTTGAGTTTGAGATGAGCTCATGGATTATGGATATCCAATGAAACAACTAAACCAGAACATCTACTGTATCTTTGGATGAAATAACTCTTTACCTACTTACGGTAAAACTTCATTTCTAGAAATTCAGCATAATAAATAGAGTGTCACTCAAATGTTTGGCTCCTTCCCTCAAGAAGCAGAGCCTCTCTATCTTCCCATCCCTTGAATCTAGTCTGGACTTCTAGAATCTTGGAAATTATGTTATGCAAATGCTATGCATAGGAAGTAAGAGAGCTGACATCTTCTAGCTCTGATGATTAAGCCACCCCAGAAAGAACCCAGGCTATTCTGCTACAGACATATGGTGGATAAAAACCAGTAGCAGACCTGGACAGGTAAGTGAGGCCATTATAGGCCATCTTATCTCAGGTGAGACACCAGATATGTGACTTCAAGTGATATCAAAAGAAAATAACTTAAAATATAATAAAAAGAAAAAAAAAAAAGGAGAGAGAGAGAAAAAAAAATTCTCCAGCAAAGCCTATACCAAATTGCTAGGCCCAAACTCCTAAGCAAATGAGAGGGGTTGTTCGATGCATGGTGTAAATATTGTATGAATTATGCATGTGTAAATTATTGTACTGACAGGCATAATGGTAAAAAAATATCAAAACTTTCAGGGCTTAACTTTTAACAGCATGATAATATTGCAAATGCCTCCTCCCTCTGTGATACTATTTATTCATTAGTAAGTGGGAATCTTTTGTAATGAGATAATCTGTTGTGGTTACATTTTTATTATTTCTCTTTTCTAGTGAGAGATGCCAGAAATCTTCATTTAGTCTTTGAATCTGGCAATATCAGAGGGGAGGTGTGGACCTCTTGATATCACTTGAGGACTTCTCAGATAAGGTGGGTTGATGATGGTGAGGCAAGAAGAATGAGTGGACGGCCCCCTAAAGTTATGGCACATGATGGGCAGAGTCCTATGATTTAAGCAAGAGAATATCATCAGAACGTTTGGGTTTTTGAATTTTAGAAGAAACTCTACCAATGGCTTAAGTTGTAATTCCCAAAGAGAAGTAAAGGAGACACTAATTCTGTGTCACTAAGATAGCAAATGTAAGACTTATTCTTGACTCAACATCCTTGGGGTCATCTGTGACTACTAAAACCTTGGGAGCCTGTCGTGTGAGGCCTAAAATTAAAGCCCAATATTATGTGCTACCTTGAACTCTGATGAAACTGATATCACTATTTCTAACCACAAGGTATCATCCCCACTTGCTTCAGTAGATAGTCTTCTGGCCAAACCACCCTCCTTATCAAGGGAACCAGGTACATTCCTATTTATCCTTGAGTGGTGGGTCTCACATTCACGCCACCCACAGAGTGATTCCATCAAGCCGATGGCGTCCTCCTTCAGTGCGATGGTCTGAATGTCTTTGTCTCCCCAGCTGCATGCTTTGAATCCTTACCCCCGAGTTGATGGTGTTAGGAAGATCCACCTTGGTAGGTGATGAGGTAGAAAGGGACCTCATGCAATTCGACTTTCTGACAATAGAAAACAGTAAAAATTAGGGCAAAGCCTAGTTTGTTACAAAAGAAAACATACATTTTATATCTCCTTAGAGTTTTATTTTATTATGAGGGGAGGGGATGATTTCAAAGTTCTTTGTCTCAAGAAATGTACACATTTATTGGGAATTTCCTTTCAATAAATGTCATGTTCTCAATTTTTTTAAGTGACATATAAAAGAGGTCTCCAGGAGCTAAGGGAGCCTCTTGCCCCACTGGAGAACACAATGGGAAGGTGCCATCTGTCCACCAGGAAAACTGCCCTTGCCAGACATCGGATCTACCAGTGCCTCGAACTTGAACTTTGCAGCCCCCAGAACTGAGAAAAAAATGTTTGCTGTTTACAAGCCACCCAGTTTATGGCATTTTATTACCCCTGCCAATATGGACTAAGACACATGGGAACCAGGGGCCACTCCACCTTCTTAAAGCCTCCCACAGACGCTGTTTGTTCCCACATGCAGTCTCCATGGGGCCCCAACTGCTGTGTGATGTCCTCCTCTCTCAAGCTGTGAGCGTATATAGCTACTAAAACGTGGCCCACCTCACCAGACATGTATTCTACAGTCTCCATAACTAGAGGGTGGGACTTCCTTCTTCACCAATGGGGTAAAGAGGTGGTGAAAACAGAGCTCCACATTGAGGACAGATAAAAGGAAGCATCCCCACATCAAGGACACTGGGTGGCTTAAGCAGCAACCTGGACCAGTGAGCCAGGCTTAGGAGCAGACTGCCAGCCTTTCAAATGGCACAGCCTAACGTTGTTAGAACAGTGGGGCCTAGTGGCCTGAAGCAAAGATGATGGGCACAAATTGGATTCCAGTGCTGCCTCTGCTTGATTTGGACATAAAAGTGGCCTGCCTCTGAACTGGACTTTGTAAATTCTCTAGGATCTTGGACAATTTCAGGTAAAAGGTATAATTTAAGTGATTGATTGGGTATGAAAGCTGAGGATGTATTTGCCTCCTAAATCCAACTTGTATAGTAATTTGTCTGCCAAAATGTTCCCAGACACTTTTTTAGAGACATGGAGTTGGGCTGCCCTGTACCTTTAGCCAGCCATCCTGGACACCGATGCCTAGTCCTCCTGCTGTGCTCAGCTGATTCTCTCCATGAAGATGGCCTCTGAGTCCCTGTACCAGGCACTAGCACTAGAGCTCAGAGATGTCCTCTGCTCCTCCGCAAATGGGACCAGCACTGCAGTCTCAGTAGCAGCTTGAAGGCCAGTGAATCCTTCCTGGCCTCCCATCTGGGCACATGCAGGCGGGCCACATTCAGATCTCCCTTGACCTTCTCTCTGCTCATGTCTTCACAGCCATGCTTGGCCACAATTTGCCTTATCTCCTGGCTTCCTGCTTACTGCTCCACTCTCTCCTAATTCTATTTTAATTTTGGCTTGCTAACTCATTAGTTATACCTCTCTTTTTTATTTTACTTGTTTCTCTATAATTTTTTTTTTTTTTTTTTTTTTCGTTTTCTTGAAATGGAGTCTCAGTTTGTCTCCCAGGCCGGAGTGCAGTGTACCAATCTCGGCTCACTGCAACCTCTGCCTCCCAGGTTCAAGCGATTCTCCTACCTCAGCCTCCCGAGTAGATGGGATTACAGGTGTGTGCCACCATGCCCAACTAAATTTTGTATTTTTAGTAGAGAAAGGGTTTCACCATGTTGGCCAGCTTGGTATCTAACTTTCAACCTCAGGTGATCTGCCTATCTCGGCTTCTCAAAGTGCTGGGATTACAGGCATAAGCCACTGCACCCAGCCTGCCCTGTAATTTATAAAGCACATATTGACTTATAACAATCTGTCTTAAATCATATTTTTCTTTCACTGCTTGCCCTATAATCTATAAAGCACATATTTGACTATAACAATCTGCCCTAATTTTTAACCACATACATGTACACGCACACACACACACACACACACAGTTTAAGTGTATATATATACACTATAAGAATCTTACAATAGTATATTTTCAATTCTTAACTCCTATCCTTTGTATAATTTTGTCATATTTTTATTTATGCTTTAAACGTATAATACGTGATTACCATTTTTACTATATAAAGTAAATTATCTCTGGAAAAATATGTATTGTATATTCACATTCATATTTACCATTTTTGGTGATTATTTTCTCCTTTTAGAGATTCAAATTTGTATCTGGTGTCAAAATTCTACTGCCTGATGAACTGACTTTATCATTTCTTATGATGCATATCTGACAGCCTTGAATTCTCTTGGTTTCCATTTTATTTTTATTTTTTAATCTTGATTTGTAAAAGATATTTTTCTCTGGGTAAATAATTCTATTTTTTTTTTCAAAAGTCTTTTAGTACTTTAAAGATATCATTATATTGCCTGTTTCTTATCTTGCATTTTCTGACAAAAACCGTTGTTTTGTATGTCTTTGTTATTCTATGTAATATTTTTTTTCTCTCTTCATCTGTTTTTCTTCTTTATTTTTGGATTTCAGTAGATTGGCTGTGACATGTCTAAGTGCTTTATAAAATAATTGTATTTCATCCTGCTTGGAGTTTTCTGAGCTTCTTGGATTTGTAGTTTGATGTCTTTCATTATCTTGGAAAATTCTTGGTCACTATTACTCCTGTTTCATTCCCTTTTCTTATTCTGCATTTTTAATTATCATCTTAATCTGGTAAAATTATCTGACAGTTATTGTATTACTTTTTTTTAGCATTTTCTCTCTTTTCTGTATTGGTTTGTATAATTTCTTTTAACCTATATTCATTTACTTAAGTTGTCCCTAATGTACTAATGATGCCATCAAATTTCTTTACCTCTGATACTGTCTTTTTTTATTTCTCGTATCTCAGTTTATTTATTTGTATTATTTCTATCTCTGTGAAATTTTCCATCTGTTTATAAATGTCATCCACATTTTTCCTAGATTTTTTTTTAACATTTATGGTTATTTTAACATCTCTTTATGATAGTTCTTACTTCCATTATATTTGACTCTGTATTCTCAATTGCTTTATCTCTGGACCATGGATTGTTTTCTTCCCTTTGTATAAGCCATAGATAGATAGACAGATAGATAGATAGATAGATAGATAGATAGATAGATAGACAGGCTATCTACATTATATAAAATTAATATGTTATTATATATAATTACATATATATTACTGAATGTCAGATGTTGTGTATAAACAAAAAATGGAGACTGTGTTCACTCATATGTAGCTGTGGAGAGGCATGCCTCATCTGGCAGGCTCAGTGTAAGATGTTGAGTCAATCCATCAGGAGTTGAGCTGAGTGGGTTTTTGTTGTTGTTATCATTGTCTTTGATGCCTCATAGGTTTTGAATTCTCCTGGCAGTAGGTTGCAGTAACTTTGAACTTACAGTGGAAGATGAGGTGCTGAATAGTTTTACTCAGTGATTTCTCTCTCAGCTTCCAGCTAGTCCTGCACTTCATTGCTGTGGGGTGGAAAGTGGGGGTTGATTCATGTTTTTGTCCCTCTCAAAAGGGAAGACAGCTCTTGATTGACATTTAGTGTTAGCCTTATGCTGGGGACAGGAGTGAGTATCTCTTGGCTAAGTCCAGCTTCTGTTTTAGGTGAGTCTCATGCACCTGAGTCTTGGTGGGGGTAGGGGGTGCTTTTTCAGCACAGCTGTACCGTTTCCCATGGCAGTTAGCCTCTTACTTGTGCCTCCACTTGGCCTTGGGAAGGAGTTTTCTGATACTCCTCCCAATAGTATTAGTCCTATGCTTGGTACTGGTGTAGGATGCTGGCCCCAAGACTGATTATTGCACCTTCTTTACTCTGGTATATTTGCTTATACCTTCCACAAGGAAAAGTGGACCTTAGCTCATGTCCTGGAAGTGGGAGGATTTGGTGCAAACTTACTGACTTAAATCTTGCTTTGTAGGAGAATGTATCTGGGGAAGCCAGCTAAGTTCTATGCTCATCTTCCAGGAGCCTCCAATAATTCCTGCATGCCTATGCTGCTCCCTCAATTCTCTCCTGCCCCTAACTTTTCTTATGCGCCCATGAGGAAGGCCCAGAAAAAAATGGTTATGCATGAGTATGAACTCTGCCTGTTTCTGAAGCCCACAGCTATTCCACATTGACGTAGTATCCACCACTGAATCTGTAGGAATTTTTCTTATCTAATTTCTCAACATCAACTTATAATAGGTCCACTTGGTTATCCTGCACCCTTTCCTGATGCAAGTGTTCATTTGCTTGCCTCTACTTGAAGGGATTTATTTCTCTTCAGATTGTCTCATTGGTTGCCTGGTTACGTCAGCTCTTTTGTGGCCTGGATAAAAATATGACTGTATAGATCACCTGGCTTCTTCCTCTTATTAAGTTAGAAGCAGAACTCTTTATTCCTTTCCACATTGCAAGTGGAAGCAGAAGTCTAACACGTTGATTATAATTGGCTGCTATATCCACAGCACCTAAAACAGTGCCTGGAACACAGCAAACACTCAATAAATATTTATTTAATGATACAAGATGCCATGAGAAAAAGAAGGCACATCGTAAAAACATGTTGTCACTAAGCTATTCTGCTTGGCTCTTGAGAATTTTAATATGAAATGTGTTCTGATACTTAGAGTAAACGCCAGTGTGATACACACATTGACCCTGCATCATGTATTTAACAAAGAAGTCTGTTCTTAATCGTAATTGTGTGGAAGACGTAAAGAAGATGTGAAACAAAATAGAAAGTCTCTGCTTACTGAGTTGAAAGCATTGTGAAGGAGTTCCGGCAGAGCACCCTCAAATCCAGTCAGGGATTTGTATGCAATGAGTCTTGTTCTCATCAAATCAGAGCATTCTACAGGGTTTCAAGACATCTGGCCATACCAGTCAAGGGTTCTCATAAGCTGTGAGGACAGAGTGGCAGGAACATTTCAGTTGCATTGTAGAAGAGGAAAGCTTACTCACAGCCTGGATGAAATCATCTAATTGTTCATAAGCAGATAAGGACATGCACAATTGTCATCAAATACAATAGAACTGGCATTGGCTGAAATTCATTGTTCTGTTCCCACTTTAAAATAATATCCCAAGTGTTACTAATTTGTTTTGTACATATTGAACCAACATGAATCAAAACAGAAGTTACTTGGTACTAATGTAGATGTCGTGTGTAATATAGGCATTCTGTGAAATTTGCACAGTGTGTCAGTCTTAATTATGTTGTTCCCTTGTGGTTTTAATGTGTCTCTTCTTTTTTTCCCTTTATTTTCCTTTACACACCATCTTTCAGAAAGAATATATTTAATTTATAAAACGAGCTCTGAAATACTTCAGTCATTGAAAAATCTTAATATTTAATTGGCATAATATGATACTTTTAATCACCGTTCTTAATGTTAAACTTTAAAGAGAGAAGAACATAAGAATATTCAAGTGCCAATGGATTATACCAAAAAAGAAAAAGAAAAAAATGCCTTTATTTTTTGGTAAATATATTGTCTTTGATCTCCAAGCCTTTGCTGTTGAAATTGTTGAAGACCTTTCACAGTAGGTATCTTTCTTTGTTTTCACTTGGAAAGCATTCACAAGCCATGTTTGATATGAGGAATGCAGTGCACCCAAGTAAAATGTATCAGTGTGACATAACATAATAATTCTGGTTTGTCCTCTTCCTTTCAGAGTGTCTGTTCCATGAGGAAGCAGGATTGAATTGCACAAGCTTTTAGTCAAAGGAGCACTTAGAAACAGAATATTTGTGGTCAAGTATGGTCAAATCTGGATGCTATCACTTTCTTGCTGAAGAAGCATTTTACATTTCATCCATGGTCCCATCTATGTTGTAGGGCTACTGTGGGAGTCATGAGAAAGGACAGGTGTGGTCACGGTGTGTCAATTGTCACAATTTTGAACGAGTATTAAAACAAATAGTGTATGGTGGGAAATGGATGTTTATTTTCAAATACCTCCACGCTATGTGGCAGTTATAAAGTAAATCTTGTTTCTTACCAATCCTTTTGTTTACTTTCAAGCTCATTCCAGTAGAAGTTTCCAGTTTGCTTCAGTGCCAAATGGGAGAGACAGTATGGAAAATGGTGGCCATTGCCCTTGCAGTGGACCTGGGAGCATACATTTCTGGATGTCTTGCTGGTGTGTGTACTCCATTGTACCCATTCTGTCATTACTTAACTTCTTTATGGATAAAAAACAATTCTTTCTTCTATTTTTTTTTCTGTTACCCTCACCCAACCTGTAACCCTACATCAATGTCACCTTTGGTCATATCTGCCTTGTGATAGTGTGGTTGGGCTGCCCCATCTGAGAACACTTAACAGCCTTGCCTACCCTAGCTGATACTGTGCTTACCAGGAACTGTCTTGCTGGGGCCTTGTAGAATTTATAGCCTAGGATAAGAAATCAAACACTTATCTCCTTTTTTCATACAGTGCTTTTTCTCTGCTTCCTCAAACTAACCAATATTCTAGATCCCTGGATGGCAAGATCTTCTCTTCTGCACCTTCCTGTGGAGACCCTATTTTTTTTCTTCTTGTCCTCAGGGATTCAAGATTTTGACTTTTTTCTGCACCATGGTGAAGGGTTATGAACTCAAAGGTACTGCAGATGAAGCCTTCATCCCCTCAGAGCTTTCTGTCTGAGGCAAAGCGACATAGAAAACTCAAACTAGAAGCCTACTTTAATGTACAATGGTGTAACATAAATCTCATTCATTATAAGATGTACTCTGAACTCATGGAATGAAACCATCTGACACTACGGATGAGAGCTATGTCTCACTCCTCGACATGGTTAGGTGGTTGAGTGAGAAGTTACATAATTAAAAGATAAAGATTCCATTAGGTGCAGACAGCAACAAATATCTTCCAGGCCATGTTTTATGAGGAAAGGACTAGGAGCCAGACAGGGAAAAATCTATTTCAGCATTAATTTTAAAGGAATATGTTCATTTGTATGTTGAGTTTATACTATACTTTTCCTCGATAATGGGATTTATATTTTTAAAATCTATGGAATTTATTCGGAGTGGAAGAACTTTGCCAGAATAATCAAAAAGGTATGACATGTTCATGCCAACAGAGACAAAAATTAAAGGTGAACATCTGAACTGTGGGTTGCCACAGTTGTCCAGGCACTGTCCACTTGGACAGTCTGTTTCTCTGTCTGTCTTTCTGTTGGCTGTTTTGACTAGGTGTGACTCTGTTGAAGGTGACAGTGAGCCATGCCTGGCTTAGTTAGTGTTGGCCTTCATGTGGTTACGACAATATGAGAAATAATGTGGATGAGGCTGTTTTGGGGGCTAAATATTAACTTTTAATATTTTTAAAAGAGAATGAGAGTGTAAGGAGACAATAAATTAAATTAATTAATTAAAAAATAACTTTTATTAAGCAAAAGCACTCTGCATAAGATAACTTTATACTCCAAAGTCTATTCTAAAATTCTGCTCTTGGAAAAGTTCAGTGACAATAAAATTAATGCTCTGGGTGTATCTCTCCTTCACACTCTTAATTTAATTTTCCCTTTGTGTTTTCTGAATCATTTTCAATCCACTGATTAATCAGAGCCACAGCCATGTTTGGATCTATTCTTAGGCAGCATTGCACAAATGTTCTGCTACAAACAATCCTAATGAGGAGAAGGCTTTCCATCCATCCGTGCACCAGCCAAACTCGAAGTCAGGGAGGAAGAAACTCAAAGTCCTTCTTGCGGAATACCCATCCATTGCCATCTCCGTCTTGCAGCTCCTTTTCGGCGTTGGTCACCATTGGAGTCTAAGTGTCATGGATTTTTCAGCATTAATTGTGGATTAAAAAACCTTATTCTAAAGCATAAGTCTAGGAAAGTCACAATCTGTGTAACATGTTCCTATTTATTAAGGCACGTTTAATAGTATTTTCCCATTGTAAGCATTACAAAATTGTCATGTGTAATTATCATGAACCGCTTTGTAAAATGTAGCAAGATTTACATTGTTTCTCATTAATCACTGGGGCTCCCTCTACAGTCTTACAGTGGGTCCAGTAGCTCTCTCTTCTTGCTTCCTGTCATCCCAAATTTCTAAGAGCTCTCGGAGTTTAGACAAAAATGAAAGAGAATCAGATATTCACACCCAGAGAGAGAGCACTGAGATGCCATTAACTCATTTGTGACTTTTACTCTTTATGCCTTCCTGTATTTCTCTTTAAAGTGGGCTTAGAGCAACCTAGTACTTAGCCATTCTGAGAGCTCTGGGATGCAAGGCCTACATACACTGTCATGGTTACTGATGGAGTAGGATCGATACTTCTCCCTCTTGGTTAAAGCAGATAAACAATTGGCCCACGACTGGGCTCTGGTGGCTGCATCTTAGTTCTCAATTCATTCATTTCCACCCACCCACTCAAGACAGCCCAAGAGCCCTGAGTAAAGATGGAATCCAAAAACCATCCATTCCTGGACTTTGAACAGTCATTTTCTTTGCCATCATAGAAATTCCTGCTTTGGGGTTCTCAAGCAACTCTAATCTTTAAATCCTGAAAGTACAAAATAGAGGATTACACTCTTTCTTCTAAACAAAGGGTTACTGGTCCATGCCTGTGTGAGAAGTTGCCCTGGGTGCTGCCATTAGACCTTAAGATTTCCCTTCTAAAGGAGACTGATACAGTGATTCCAAGTGACTTTGCTTCTGAAGTATGATTTCTCATGTCAGCCATGTATGCTCCAACGACTGCAAGAAGAGTCATGCTTAGAAAAGAATTTTTAGAAAGGTGAACATATATCTTGAAGCACGGTAAGAAAATAGAGCTGCACTGATTTAATATAGAAAGTTTAAATGTATTTGGCAACCACCTTGGGTATTGATGAACAAATATTGGGTAGAAATAACGTGTTGCAGAATTTTGTGTAATGAAACATCCTACAAGATGTAAAAAAAAATGTCCAGAGCTTGTCTTCTCACTCAAGAGCATGGGCAAGCTACTGAGACAAGGAAGCAATTATAGTTTCCTTTGCCTTTTCTTGAGGAAAAAAAAATCTCCTGGATCTGGATCTAATCATGTTCTGAGAAATTACTGAACACATCTTTTTAACTCTTGTTCAGTGTTGGCACGTTGGTGGCTTTGGCATTGTTATTGTAGGACTACGTATGCCAGATACATTAGCAAACACTAAGAATTGGGTTTGTTTTCTCGTTTCCAGAGAGCAGTCTGTAAAACATCTTCTGGCACATCACTGGCTGTTCCCACTTCACAAATCTGAGTTAGTTATGCTCACTGGGAAGACACATTTGAGAGATGGAGGAAATCAGAGATTTGAGAAATAAGTTTCTTCATCACATGTAACAGCTGCAACAACGTTGATATTTTTATAATTAAGAGGACAAAATCCTGCATCACTGCAATGATACATAAATAAGAGCTAGAGATATTGGACAACTCTGCAATTAATTTGCTATTAAGAAATAATAACAGTACTATTTTTAATGACAATTTTAAGCACAGAAAACATTTTGTTATTTTTATTTTTTTTATTTTTTATTTTTTTAATATATAACATTTTGTTATTTTTAAAGAAAAATTTATCAGCTACTTGTGAACATATAGGTAGTATTTTAAGTATAATTTCTAAATAATAAAGAATCTTTGATACATTTCTTAAAACACCTAAATATTTGATAATATAAAATTGTTGCCATATTATTATAATAAATCTTAAGAAATTCAGAGTTAAATTTTATATAACACAAAAACACCTTGGGTCCCTAGATTCACAAATAAAAAGTATTAGTGACTAAATAACTTCTGCAATAAAATACATAGATGTTTTTATCTGTGGATTATAATAACATAGCTTATATCATATATTAAATCTTTCTACACTATCTCACAATTATCACAAAATTCTAGTGCAGAAACAATCATAGCTGTACAGGCAAAGCAGAGATTAACAGAGTATGAATTTACCTAAGACATCATAATCTGGTATAAGTTCTATCTACTGGGGGCTTCATTATGAAAAGAACAGAATAATAAGAAACTGTGAGTTAAAGTACATTGAAATACCTACCATATGCATGTAATAAAAATAATTTAATATTGTGATTGACAAATGTCTCTTTACCTGCCCAGATTTTTAAAAGAAGAAAGAAAAAGAGAAAGAAAGAAGATAAGAAAGAAAGAAAGAAAGAAAGAAAGAAAAGAAAGAAAGAAAGAAAGAAAGAAAAAGAAAGAAAGAAGGAAAAAGAAAAGGAAGGAAGAAAGGAAGGGGGAAAGAAGAAGATGAGGAAGAGGAGGAGGAAGAAGGAGGAGGAGGAAGGAAGGAAGGAGGGAAGGAAGGAGAGAAGAGAAAGGAAAGAAAGAAAGAGAGAAAGAGAGAAAGAAAGAAAGGAAAGAAAGAAAGAAAGAAAAAGAAAGAAAAAGAAAGAAAGAAAGAAAGAAAGAAAGAAAGAAAGAAAGAAAGAAAGAAAGAAAGAAAGAAAGAAAGAGGAAGGAAGGAAGGAAGGAAGAACGGACAAAAGAAAGAAAGAGAAAGAAAAAGAGGCTGGGTGCGGTGGCTCATGCCTGCAATCTCAACACTTTGGGAAGCCGAGGGGGGCAATCACGAAGTCCGGAGTTCGAGACCAGCCTGACCAATGTCATGAAACCATGTCTCTACTAAAAAATACAAAAAAGTTAGCAAGCCATGGTGGTACAAGCCTGTAATCCCAGCTACTTGGTAGGGTGAGGCAGGAGAATCACTTGAACCCAGAAGGTGAAGTTTGCAGTGAGCCGAGATCATGCCATTGCACTCCAGCCTGGGTGACAGAGCAAGACTCTAAACAAACAAACAAACAAAAAAACCACAAAGATAAAGAAAGAAAGATTTATTCTAAGTTGTAAGGATTGCTTAATATAATAATTAATAATTGCAATTTATAAAATAAGTTATAATTGACAGAATAAAAGAGGAAATCATGTGAACATCTCAGTAGTTACAGAAAGCATATGCAATACATATTTAGAATAAGGTGACAATAACACTCTCAATAATTCAGGAAATACAGCAAATTTACCTGAAACAATGTATCTACTAAAATATAGAGAAAGCTAACAACAATTTGGGGAACATTAACAGCATTTATTTTAAAACTAGAATAATTTACACTCAATGTCATTACTTATACTCAAATTTGTACAAAAGGTCCTCAGCAATAAAGTATGATGAAAACAAAGGAAATTATAAGAATGAAATACTCACCAGAATGTAGAAAACTTATACTTTTATTATTTTTAAATAATAATTGTTTATATTTTGAATTTTTTTTAATCTCCAGAAAAGTTATTGAAAACAACAGTAGAAATCACTAAGCTAGATATAAACTTAATATACAAAAATAATCTAATTTCTGTGTCTCAGTGGCAAATGATTTGAAAGTTTAACGAAATGAAACACACCATTAAATATTAAGAAAATCTTAAAATGCCCCAATAAATACACAGAAGAAAATACAAAACTTTCATAAGAGATGTTCAACAATACAGTAATACATACAGATATACTACATTTATCAATAAGGATAATTAATCTAGATAATTTTTAAAATGTATTTGAAAGAGTACATGACCGTCAATATCTGAGAGGACTCTAGAATGGGGGTAGCCTACTAAACATTAAGCCATTATCATTATAAAGCTGTGATGTTTGCAAGTGTGTAGTGCTAGTGCAGAGGCAGACATTATATCAAGGTAAGAAGTTACTTCAGTGCAATTCCAACGTCCTAGTACACTACCAGGCAAGCATTTGCTTTTTCATGGAGCCATCGAGGCTCACAAAACAAATTACCATCACACAGTTTTTGAAGAACTTACAAATATTAAGCAATATGTAAGAGGATATATATTGAAAAATCAAACACCTAGAGTAGTTTGCAAGCAAAAGGCGAAATGGAAGGAGCATATTGAAAATCTAAATTAATTGTTACATAAGAGCCCCTCTCTTGCTGACGTTAGTCTTTCCCAGTAGCAATGTAATGACGTGGTTGTAAGAACCAGACTGAACATGAGCAAGAATTCTCAGCATAGGGAAGCAGCCTAGAATCAAACACTTGCTCCATGGGAATATTCAGAAGCAGTGTATTGGCCACAGCTGTGACTCACTTTTTCCTGCTGAGTAGTAATAGTTGTTCTGGGCAGAAAATGCATAGAGTCCAAACAGGTGTCACCAAAGGATGTGCAATACAGCTGTCATTCTGTAAGTGACAGGTCTGTGTTTTATAGCTGTAAATTGGGTTCTTTTAATCCTTTATTTTTATTAGCATTACTTTTAATATCCCCATCTATTTTCAAAACTATGTCCAACATATATTTATAGTCTATCTAAGAAAAGCTCTATCACACAGGTAACTACTTACAACCCATCTATATTTGTAAGTTGTTCCTATTAGAGTATGCATTTATTTCTCTTGTTTCTATGGCATAGTGAGGCATTCTCAATAAATGCAACAAGCACACAGACACAAATCTATCAATACAACAAAATAAAGATTTCAGAAACAGAACCATACAAGCATGGAACTTTATGACACTGCTGGCTTGACAGATGAGTGGAAAAAAAAGATAATTATTCAATGACTAGAGATTCAAAAAATAATTTTCTATAAAGCGTAAATACATATTTTTTATACTATATCATTCCACATATAAAAATTATCTCCAAATAGAATAACTTAAGTAACAGAAACTAAAACTCTTAGTAGAAAATAAATGTTAATATACTTTAGAACTTGATACCATGAAATATTTCTTGAATAATACACAAAAAAATTAACTATAAAAGAAAACATTAGTAAATTTGACCATATTTATCTTTTTTTTTTTTTTTTTTTTTTTTGAGAAAGAGTCTTGCTCTATGGCCAGGCTGGAGTGCAGTGGCATGATCCTGGCTCACTGCAACTTCTGTTTTCAGGTTTCAAATAATTCTCCTGCATCAGCCTTCCAAGTAGCTAGGACTACAGGCATGCACCACCACACCCAGCTAATTTTTTGTACTTTTTAGTAAAGACGGGGTTTCACCATGTTGGCAAGGATGGTCTCGATATCTTGACCTTGTGATCCACCCGCCCCGGCCTCCCAAAGTGCTGGAATTACAGGTGTGAGCCACCGCGCCAGGCCAATTTGACCATATTTAAATTGAAAAACTTTTGTATATCAAAAGATGCCTTAAATCCAGTGAAAAAAACTTTAAGAAGTTTTACAAACTTTTACTTTAAGAACTTTACAAACTCTAAGAAGTTATTTGCAATATATACAACCAATGGATTTTGGAATTAACAATATATAAAGAAAGCCTTCAAATTCAGAAGAAAAATACAAGCAATCCAATTAAAAAGGCACAAAATATATAAACAGACATTTCACAGAAAAGGAAAGCAAATGGACACTGTGTACTTCAAAGAAAGCTTAACATTAATGACAGAAAAGTACAAACCAAGACTTTGGTGAGACACCATCTTAAACATTAAAAAAATACAAAAATTAAAAAGCTCTAAGTAGTCTTTTGGAAGTCTCCAATAAGGTGCAGATGAAGAGAAGTAACCAATGTTTGTGGCAATGGGTGCGACTTTTTGGACAGAGTTTGGCATAACTTCTTCAGGTTCAATGGTCATACGTCCCCTCTCTGGGAACATATCCAAGGAACACTTGCTAAGGGGGGAGTGTGCAGTAACGTTCTTGCCAACACTTTTCTAGTGGCAGAAACCTAGAGCCCACCTTGAATGCCCATCAGCTTGAGAGTGAACAAGTAAATCAGTGTATATTCACATAGTGAAATACGTGGCAGCAGGCAAACCAATGAACACAGTGACGCAGCAAGGTGGTGAATTTTAGGCCCAGCAGATTCTTTGGCAGTTCGCTTTATATGTCGACTTGACAAGGTTATGGTGCCTAGTCATTTGGTTCAATGTGAGTCTAGATGTTGCTATGAGGATACTTTTTTTTTTTTTTTGAGACGGAGTTTCGCTCTTGTTACCCAGGCTGGAGTGCAATGGCGCGATCTCGGCTCACCGCAACCTCCGCCTCTTGGGTTCAAGCAATTCTCCTGCCTCAGTCTCCCGAGTAGCTGGGACTAGAGGATACTTTTTAGAAGTGTGTAACATTTAACTCAGTACCCTTTGAATAAAGCAGATTATCCTTCATCACATGGGTTAGCGGACATGTGGACAGCCTTAAAAGCAAAGACTGAGGTTGTGAGGTTGAAAGAATTCTCCTCCAGACCACAATATAGAATACCTACTTAACTTCCCATTCTGTGCCCTGTGAAATGACTCAAGATTGTAACATCAACTTTTCCCTGAATTTCTAGCCTGTTTACCTGCCCCACAGATTTTAGACTTGCCAGCCCCCACAACCCCACAACAGCCAATTCATTGAAATCCTCCTCTCTCTCTCATTCCTGACTAATACAGTAATAAAAACTCATTCAACAACTATTTTTGATAACTTAAATGGCTAAAATTATATATGTATATAATTTTAGACATACATATGGCTGCAATAAAATTGTAAGTAAGGAAAAGCAAGAGGATAAAGAACACAGATTAAAAGGAGATTTTTATTGGGGTGAGAGGAGACAGAAGGAAGGGACGGAGGAGAACTCATGGTTACATGTATGCTTTTATTAAGGATCCACCTGTTTTTTGAGGGTGGGTTCATGAAAACTAGTTACGATCCTCCCTCAATATCTGTAGGAGATTGGCTGCAGGAGCACACCCCATGAATAACAAAATCCCCAGATACTCAAGTTTTTTAAATATAAAATGGCATCATACTATTTGCATAAAACCCACACACATCCTCCTGTGTATTTTAAATTACCTCTAGATGATGTCTAATGCTTAGTACAATGCAAATGCTATACAAAGAGTTGCTATACTGTATTGTATTTTTATTTGTAACATTTTGTGGTAAAATTATTTATTATTATTTTTGAATATATTTTGATCTGTGGTTGGCTGAATCTGCTGATATGGGACCTGCAGATAGGGAGGGCTGACTGTACATTATTTTGTTATTTTATTTTATTTTATTTTATATTTCTGAGAACATTTTTGAGAGAGTCTTACTTTGTCACCCAGGCTGGAGTGTAGTGGTATGATCTCGGCTCACTGCAACCTCTGCCTCCCAGGTTCAAGTGATTCTTGTGCCTCAGCCTCCCAAGTAGCTGAGATTACAGGCACCCACCACCACACTCATCTAATTTTTGTATTTTTAGTAAATACAGAGTTTCACCATGTTGGCCAGCCTGGTCTCGAACTCCTGACCTTGTGATGCACTCTGCTTAGCCTCCTAAAGTGTTGGGATTACAGGTGTGAGCCACCACTCCTGGCCCATTGGGATAAATTTTTTTTTTTTTTTAATAAACATGAGATTTCTTCATGTCGGCCATGCTAGTCTTGAACTTCTGGCCTCAAATGATCCACCCACCTTGACCTCCCAAAGTGCTGGGATCACAGATGTGAGCCAGCCTGCCTGGCTGATTGTACTTCATTAAAAATAATAACTTAATAGGAGCAAGACAGCATAGACCAATGACAGCTTGCCATAAACATGAGTTGCATTTGATCCAATCTTGTGCATCTGAGATCCTTTAAAATATAAGTGAGTAAGTGAATCAATCAATGAGTCAGTAAGATCAATGATTTTCTAGTGCTCATGAATTGAGGCAGGAGAGGAGCCAGGGAAGACACACAGACCGAGGGAGGTGTGTTTCCCCACAGCTAAACTCATCTTGTCAACGTGTCTGCCAGGTGGAGGAAGCAGGATCATTTGCAAAATCTGACTGCCTTCTGGAATCACCGGGGTAGGAGAAAATTCCAATATCAGGATCTTACCCCCAGGTATTCAGGTTTAATTGACCTCAGATGTAGCCTAGGCATGAAAATAGCCTCAGAAGTTCCAAGTGATTCTCCGGAGCAGCTGTCGAGATTCCCCAGGAACGAAGGTGCATTGTATTGTGAAGGTGGGTGGACACTCGCTTACAGTTAGTTTTCAGCAAGCGAGGAACTTGAGCTGATTTTTCTTGTAGAAAGAGTGTTCTAGGCACACAGCAGGATGGATGGTAAAGAGGAGAGGTCAGAGGTAAAGGAGCAGGTTGGAAGTAGCCCTTCTCTATGGCAGTGGAGAAAAGGTGACATATCTGAGACATGAGGCAATGAAACTAAACCTGCTGAGCAGTGAATTCAGAGGCTGAGAGGAAGACAGAGGCCAGTCTAGGAGGGGCTGAAATTCAGAGGCTGAGAGGAAGACAGAGGCCAGTCCAGAGGGGCTGGAATTCAGAGGCTGAGAGGAAGACAGAGGCCAGTCTAAGAGGGGCTGGAATTTATAGAGTCTGAGAGGAAGACAGAGGCCAGTCTAGGAGGGGCTGAAATTCAGAGGCTGAGAG
>PVKV010001184.1:0-140403 GCA_004027835.1 Alouatta palliata
GGGGGAAAAAGGGGAGGGACAGCAGGGGATGGGGAGTTGGGGAGGGATAGCATGGGGAGAAATACCAGATATAGGTGATGGGGAGGAAGGCAGCAAATCACACTGCCATGTGTGTTCCTATGTAACAATCTTGCATGTTCTTCACATGTACCCCCAAACCTAAAATGCAATAAAAAGTATATATATAAAAAAAAAACACATAATTTAAAATAAATCATATTTCTCCATATAAGTCCACAAACATAAAAAGTAAAATTAAATAAACAATATTGATTTCCATACTTTTCAGACCTAAACTAGCTTATTTATGACCAAAAAGGAGTATTATCTCTAGAATATACAAGGACACAAAAAATTATAATTTACAAAAGTTGTTCTCCACTTGATGATGCTTAAGAATCCTCTGAGGGCTGATTCAAACACAGATTACTGGGTCTACCCTCATAGTTTCTGACTCAGTGGGCTAGGAGTGGGGCAGAGAATTTGTATTTCCAATAACTTCCCTGGTGAGGCAGATGCTGTAGGTGCTCTTGACCCCATGCTGAGAACATAGCTACACCATCCTGTACCATGCCTCCAAAGTACTTGACTGACCCTGTGGGAGTCCTTAATCTGTTTAGAAAATAGCAATATTCTTGTATTAGGATCCTCAATGACTAATCTGAACTGATCTTCCAATAATTTTTAAAATGCATGAATTAAGAGAAATGTTTACAACATATCTGCCAAATCAGCAAAATTATTCTTTTAAGGTATACTGAAACTCAAAAGTCTTACGCTAGTCCTTTCAAAGGAGCCAATGTAAATGTTGAAACAAAGATAAAAGGGTAGAAACATTTAAAGAGAGCAGCATTAAAATCATCCAAATTTTTAAAGAAATATATATATTATATACTGAATGAATTATTCTAGTAATCGCTCTGGAATCTTTAAGATAAATTTTAAGTGTCTATCAAATTGCTACTTATCTAGGATTACTGATACAATAAAATACTGGCTAAATTTATCATGTAAAAGATCAAAATATTTCATTAATATTTCTCTGTTGCTAAAATCTTACCCAGTGTGTCTGGTGGGACACTGTAACATTATTCCCATCCTCCACTAAGTGACAAGAATGAAAAATGGCCAAACTACATGAAAATGCCCAGGTGGAGGGAGAGTTCATTTCCAAAATATCACACATGACTGTCAAAAGCCTTTTACTTTGTTTCTAATTTTAGTAATTATGTCAGAAAGTTTTAAGTGTTGTACGTTGCATTACACTTTACGAAGTATAATCACGATGAATTACCTTCAATTTCAACTAACATGCAGCTAGCCACCAATAATGTTGTATGGCCATAAAATAAATCTGTTTTCCTTAACCCTGAAAGAAAATTCTCATTTTTAAAAACTACTTACTGAAAATTTTTATAAGATTCATTTCTTAATTTTTTCCTTGTTAGTTAACATGCCTGGTGTATTCTTTCTTTCTTTTGAAATCTCCATGGATCCCAGTCTACCACTCCTCCACTCACGCATTCATTAAGCAAATATTTGCTGATTGCCTACTCTATGCCAGGCTCACAGGTAACCTGAAATGGAATTATTAGAAATAGGAAATCAAGATCTTAATGTAAATGGCAGCTTTATCAAGGCGAGTTGATGATGCTTAAAATGTCTATTTTAAACAGTGAAGAAAACAAGCTGTACCTTGGGATAATACAGAACTGAAGTAAAAGGCTACACAGAATTCAGCTCTCCAGCAAAGCTACCTAAAAAGAGACATGAAAATCAGTAGGGGTGGGGTGCGGAAGAATTGGAGGATAGACTCAGTGATGTAAATTGATGCCACAAATTAAAAGTGCCATTTATTAGTACCTGAAAGAAAAAATAAAAAAAAAGCAAGACAGGCTTTTGAGGGTCTCACTTAAGCATGTGCTTTATTATGTGATCACCATTCTAAGTTTGGTTATCTGGTTCCCACATTCGCAAATAACTGGGATGTGTAAAAGGGACATGCTGATAGAGAAGGGGTAAACAGCTGACACAAAGATGAAACAGAAAATCCTATCAAGCACAGGCAAAACCCAGAAAATCTCAAATAACCTACACAATACACGTCAAACACAACAGGTGGCACTGTTTTGTATGGGGTTAAACACTGTCCTCTATTTTTTAACTCCAAAGAGCATCACTGTCTACCTTTAATAACTTCTTTGTACAGGTACACAGCATATCTACAATCACTATTGCCATCCTGTGAAAGTTAACAAGGCAGAATAATGGTTTCTACTTTTAAGACAAAGAGAGTGAAACTGACGGACTGTAAAATGACATGTTCAAAGTCACAACATTAAATGGAAGAACACTGACTCACACTCAGGCACTGAAATTCTCAATGCTGTATGTTTTTAGTAGATACCCTCATAAAACATAATATGTTGATTGCTCATAATATAAACCCAGGTCATAAAGCTAAATACATTCAGCACAAACTAATCAGCCTGTAAGAAAACCACAGCCACTCAAAATGATTAGTAAGTACAAAAATTTTAAGCAAGTGAACAAAAGTAAGTATGGCTTAAAGAGATGACAATCTTGCTCTCAAGAAACATTACAAAATGATTCAGTTCTCAAGAGGTCTGAGGAAAAGGTTTATTAACCTCACAATGACATGGTACCAAATGTTTCACACTCAGAACATATAATCAAAATATAGATAAAGATAAAAAAAACTGGAAACATATTCCCTATGTAGTAAGTAAACAATATCAACAGCAGATAACTCTTCCTTTCAAAGACGTTGTTTAGAAAGATTCCTAAATTGTACAAAATAGAAAAGGTTTTGAAAGCCTAGTCACACCTACACTTACCAACTTTGGAAGCCACTTCATGTTTGTATCAATTTATTCAATTTTTTTTGAGACAGGGTCTCACTGTGTTGCCCATGCTGGAGTACAGTGGAACAATCACAGTTCACTGCAAACTTGAAATTCTGGATGCAAGCGATCCTCCTGCCTCAGCCTCCAGAGCAGCTAAGATTACAGGCAGGTGCCACTATGCCTGGCTTCTACTTCTTGTTTAGCAAGCAAATGCTGGTCTAAAAAGAATGCCTAGATAACTAAGAAGTTGAATTTTGCCTCTGACTGCTATCATTTTCCATATTTTATAAACCAACTATGTATTTGGAATATTCTAGGAAATTGGAAGAAAATATTTAATACAAAGTTTAACAAGTGTTTTCTATAGACAAAAATATTTGTTTTGATTCCCTCTACGTATTTTGTCGGTAGACTATACAAATATAATGCTAAAGCAAAAAGAAAGAAAATAAATGTTAACAGGTCTTTCAAATGAAGTGTTACTATAACTGCTAAGTATATAGGCTCAGATACAACCATAACAAATAAGAAACAATGCCCATTGTACAGGGAAAACTTCACAATCACAGCCTTTCTTCCTTCCAGTCTTACCCTCATCGGGACGTATTTAAGCATTTCAAATGCAAGAATATATAAATTGTTACCTCAGGACCCTCAAATTTTACTAGATACGTAATAACCTAAGAATAATTATAGCAAACAAGCCCTGAGGAAGGCAGTGAAGTTAAATCAGGGAAAGTTCAAACGTAAAATAGCAAGATGCTCAAAAGCACAGCAATTTCCTTTTTTAAAGTTAGCACCCCATCACAATCATCCCAGATTGTGAAAAATGCTCAGTTTATTTTGTCAAACT
Source organism: Alouatta palliata (assembly GCA_004027835.1). Classification (NCBI taxonomy): domain Eukaryota; kingdom Metazoa; phylum Chordata; class Mammalia; order Primates; family Atelidae; genus Alouatta; species Alouatta palliata. The sequence continues at coordinate 3,721 of PVKV010001184.1, forward strand.
CTTTAAATGCTTGTTAAAGTCATAAATATATGATAAAGAAATCCTCCTACATCCCTTCTTTCCTAAAAAGCATTTCACCTATCTAATCACATAGCTCTTAAAGCCAAACTCTTCACGGTATCGTGTTCTCATAGGTACTTCTAGAATTATTTTCTTCCATGAGCACTGGGTATTCTGTATAATGCTAATAAGCCACACAAAATTAAAAGAATCACTCTAATAAAGTGAGCCAGACTACACTTATCACTTAGCCTCTAAAAGGGAAATGTGGAAAACAGAATCAAGCCTTCTAGAGAAAGCATCCCACAATTTTAAAAATCAACTGCTTTTTTTTTTTCTTTGCAGGAGGTGGGGGATAGCAAAAAAAGATATCTGCTTTCTTAAGAGTGTACTCATCTACTGGAAATACTCTGCCTGCTTGTCTAGGAGCTCCTGGGGGCAGAGCCACGGGGACCCAGCAGTCTCACCACCAAAAAACCTGATGCTTTTTTTAGCCACACAATTTATAACAATTTTGTCTATCAAGGTGTTAAATATATTATTCACTTTCCAATTTTCTACTAATCCAAAACACAGAAAACCATCTATCGGAACTTCCGACTAACAAAAGAGCCAGGATGATCACATTCCAAAAGCCAAGAAGGGTGATATTTCAGTTAACCTGTATAGCTTTGTCAGGGAATAAATTTATGATTTCTGTTTTTGCTCCTGTATTTTAATGTGCCCTATGATTTCTATTAGGGTTTTCAAAACAATAACATTAAGTCTCCTGATACCTGTTATTTCCATTGTTCTCTTTCAGGAGGAATAGTAATAGACAGAGAAATAACCAGCTTGCTAACCTGTTTTATCCAAGATCATTCTTGATGATGAAGGCTAATGCTTTTCCATGTTTATTTTTCAGCAAAAAAAAACCTCTACCTTCCATGCTACTATAATTCTTCAAATGTTCCATTACAAAAGATCCTGTCATTAAGCTACAATATACTGGACCTCTCTCAAAAATAAAATGAGGAAACAAAAGAACTCAAAGTCCAAGGAATCCCAACTCTATCACTTCACTTTACCTATATGTCCTGGGGCAAACTGCTTAATTTATCTGATCTTCAGGTTTCAACCAGATCACATGGTAACAGAAACAATTTGCAAAGCTGTTGTGAAAATCAGAAAGTATATACAGTGCCTAGCCCACGGCCTGGTATATACAGGCTTTCAATAAAAGGCCGCTCTTAGTATACTGGCTTTCAATAAAAGGCTGCTCTTAGTATACTATCAGAGATTCATTCCATTCAGAGACAGCAGTTATATCTTCCCTTTGAGATTAAGAGGATTTCCTGATTCCTTTGATTGGAACTCTATGGGATGAAAAATATAATTAAGCTAGACATTCTCAGAAAGTACACTTACATTAATATTAATTAATGCAAACAGCTATTTGAGAAAGCCAGCATGATAAACCTCCTTCTTGGTCAGGTGTGAAATCCTATTGTTCTCAAGTTATGAGTCATTTAAGTTAATGACTTATTCCTCTACATACGGTTAGCTACCAAAGAACTGCAACTGTACACAAAGAAATAGCTTCCAAGAAATACTATATCCACTGCCACGCACAGAAATTAAAATCTAATAAAAACCAAAATGAATGCCCTATCCTTAGTATAAGAACAACAAACTAAAAAATGTTAAGTTACATTAAGCGAGATCTAGTCTGCAGCAAGTAGAAGGAGACAGGCAAGGCATTCCAACAGGCATTCGCTTAGCCCACCGTGCGCCCTTCCCCTCCCTACGTCTCTGACTCCTAATCCAGGTGGGTACTTCCGCTGTGGGCTCCTGCATGATCTCCTACTATATCCAGGCTCTGTTTACTTCTCTGCTGGGAACACTCCAAACATTTTGAGGGCATGGAGGGACTGAATTACGGCTATCTGGTATCTGACACATTTTGATCAACCTACAAACGTCTACTACCAGTATTTCCTCATTACAGCAACTTTTCTGTTGTCAAAGCCTTACATTTTTGGTTCTGCTTAACACTCTCTTAATTAACTACATTTAGGTTCCCTGATTCCCAAACAATTATAAAATAAATTTAATGGGCACACTTGCCATAGGCCAAGTGATTATTGCTACAGAATTTTCTCCCAGGTAGCTCTGCAATCCTAGAGTGGGAGGGGAGAAAGCACACAATGAGAGCGAACCAGCACTGAAAATAAAAGACAACAAAGTAAGACTGACACTAAATGTACACTTAATGTACATTTGAGATTTAGAAGCGGCATAGTAAAGAGAATGGCCTCAGAAGATCTTACTTTCAAAAACTACCTGAACAAGTCCCTTAATCTTTAGGAGCCTCAGTTTCAACATCTGTAAACTGAAGGTGCTTACAAGATAAACCTTCAAGCTCTAAAATATATTTATTCCTCTGATGGTTCAGAAGGCTTTTCAGAATATTACAATTATAGTATCTTCTTTGCAAACATCCATTAACAGTGTGGTGATAAGATAGCTAATAAACACGTCTGTCTAGGCTACATAATGTCTACTAAGCAAATGTTTACTTTAAGAAATAAAAATAAGGCCAGGTATGGTGCCTCATGCCTGTAATCCCAGGACTTTGGGATGCTGAGGTGGGAGGATCAGGATGTCAGGAGTTCGAGGGCAGCCTGGCCAATATGGTGAAACCTGGTCTCTAATAAAAAATACAAAAATTAGCTGGGCGTGGTTGTGCATTACTGTAGTTTCAGCTACTTGGGAGGCTAAGACAGGGAAATCAGTGGAATCTGGGAGGCAGAGGGTGCAGTGAGCCAGGATCCTGCCATTGCACTCCAGCCTGGGCGACAGAGCAAAACTCCATCTCAAAAAAACAAACAACAACAACAACAAAAATGAAAGAAACAAAAATAAACAAGTAGTTGTCTTATGAAATCTTAAGATGTCATAACCATCACCTCCTTCAAGAAAAAGATTAAACAATTATCATTTTCAATAGACCATTAACTGCAGAGGAAGATGGCCTGTAAGTTTCCAAATATCATTTTAAACACATAGAACTAAAAGGCCAGGTACTCTGCAATGTTAACAGAAAAGAATGTAAAGAGATAAAGGGAGAGAGTTTCAGGGTTTGAAGGGAAACTGGCCTGTCTACATGTCTGCTATAAAAAAGTAATGCTGCACAATCTACATTTATAATTGGGTATTTACAACTTACATAGTTTTCTTCTATAGTTGACACAAGGCTTGTTTGATACAGCAAAGAGCCTGATACAATGGCAAACCAACTTGCAAAGTAAAATAGAGTGTCAGTGAATAGACTGCTGTGAGTGTTTTTATTCTTGCATAATAGCATTTAGATGCATCTATTAAAAAAATAACCAAGTGCATTATCCAAATGTTCAGTTACTAGGGATACTAACAGTTGTCTGTCCATGGCAATTTCATTTCTGTTTTTTCACACAAATCATCGCTTGCAAGCATTGATGTTAAAAACAGAAAAATAGTCTAGTACACAGTGGCTATAAATGCCAAATCAATTTTCAGCAGATAATAAAGTCCATGTTTTACAATCAGCAATGCACTGTTTTACTGCCCAAAAATGTAAGCTAATAATATATAGCTCTACTAAATGGAAAATGCAGATATGCTGTTAAAAAATGGGCCGGCTGTGAGAGGATGGATCATTTCTGCAGGGACCTTCTTAAAGCTATGTGTAAGTGTTTTGAAAATATCACATGATGTGGCCATGTGTTAAAAATTACAGCCAGTTAAGTTCTCTGCTAAGGAAAATATGTGGGCAATTTATGAAATGCACTCCAGGATGGAGATGTCTTAAGTAAAACCAGATTTTGAAAACAAATCTTTTTTTTTCTCTCTCTTTTGGAAACTTGAACTTTAAAAAAAGTTCCAGGCACATCTGGAGAGCAGGACCATTGAGAAAGGGTGGTCTGACCGAATACTAGCCATCTTCTAAAAGAAAAAGCACTATTTCTGGGATACAGGGACTGTGCTCACTTATTGTCCTTTTAAGGAAACAGTCCTGAAAGCATTTTGTAGGTCAACATATGTTCTTTGATAATATTATACAAAGATTCATAAAAATATAAGTGTTTCAGAAAGCTTGGAGTCACTGCCTCCTGAAACAATATAATGCCCAAGGTCTCCCAGCCTTCTCATAAGAAAACATTTTCCTTTTCTTAAACACAAGGATCTAGTTGTTAGAAAAGTGATAGGTAGTGAAATGATATTTCCTTACAATGAGTTAAATAATTTTGAAATAGTTCAATCTATTTCTTTAAAGAATGCTTAGCCTCTTTTTACTTTTATAGTTCATTTTGTAACAATATGCTATCAACAGCTTTAAAAGCATGTTTTTTAAAACCAAAATAGGTCTAGAAATCCTTAAATTAAGACTTTTTAAACTACCCACCCCCAAAGATTGGTATGTCTGAATAAGATCAATTTGTGCACATCTGTTTCCAGGGATCCCCAATTTTATTAAAAAGGCCTTAGATATGACAATTGTTACATCATGTCTGAGACAACCAGGAATTAGTTTTGATATCTGAACTACCAAATACATACGTGTGTGTGTGTATATGTATATGTATGTATGTATGTTGATATATAAATGAGTAGTCATTTCTTAAAAAAAAAAAAGCAGATGATATCAGATTGCATAGAACACAACCTTTTAATCTTCTACACATAATGTCTTAAAAAATATAACACCTGCCCAAGATGGCTAAAATTGTTCATTGAAACAGACATATATGTATGGACTAAAATAAGGTAAAAACATATTTAGAGGTAGTCCATCCAATAGTAGAATTTAAAAAGTGCAGATGAGTGTCAAAAATAGCCAAGTGTCAAATCTGCTCAAGTATCGCCATTCTGGCACATGCTCATAGTCACAGCTGTTAATATATTCTATGTATCCAAGTACAAGGTTTTCTAATACAGTCGATGAGAGAGAGAGAGGGAGAGAGAGAAGCAGTGCCCACACTTCAGGCTATTGCTGTAGAACCAGACATATTAACAACAACACTAAAACAAACTTATCAATGACTAAATCCCTAAGTATAGCTCAATGCTTTTTAAATAAGGGTGTTTTGAAGCTTAGTTTAAAATCATGCTATTAGTTAGAAGTAGCAAGGGTCCTAACTAATCTCTTTCACCTATTATAATTCACAAATGACTTTGGTTTATTATGGGGTTTTGTTTTAAAAAATTAACATAGAGACTCTTCAAAACACTGATAAGTCAGATCATTTAACATATTGATTAACAGCATAAAAAAAAGACTTGAATTATCACATAAAAATCAGATAAACTGTGCTACAATATTCTGCTAAAATAAAAAACACAGGCACTTTCACACTGATTCTGTATTACATACCCAGGGCACATTACATCTTTAGTTGCATGGTGCATATAAATCAAGATGAAAGCTTAAAGAGTTAAAATGACCTTTCAAAGACCTCAGTCATTGTCTTTTTGTAAATTGATTTTCCCCATATTTCAGCTACATACATTGCTAGTCTACTAATGAAAAAGTGCAATTCTGCCACAAATGCATCCTTTCTGCATATATATCAATAATGATTAGGATGGACTACAAGACACATCCTAAAGGGAAAAACATTCTTCAAACAACTGGCAATACCTACGCACAACTGTGGTTGCAGAAAACTGGCAGATAATGTTTCAAAACACCATCTGTGAGGTGTACAAACTCTGTGACCAAGCACAGCCTCTTCTGCCTGTCCTACCCAAATAATCCACACAAATCGGCCAGCTGGAGGATCTCTATCTGCCCTGTCTTTTTTATCTGAAGATAGGAAGCTCCAAATTAGGCACAGGGCAATTTAGATAGTTCTTGAGAACAGCCGAAACAACCCTTTCCCTGGCCAGCCTTCTCCATAAGCAGAGCCTTCACTGGCAACGATCACAGAAACACTCTGGGCTCCAAAGATAATATTTTTCAGAGGAAACTGACATGCACTAAATTTCCAGGACAACAGCTTCACTAATTCAGCAGGCTTTTTATTTTAATTAATCTATTTCAATTATTTGTCTGATGATATCTAAAGGCTGTGATTGAGGACAAGACTGAAATTCCTTGCAGTTCCAAAGCTTCCTTCACTTTCTCTGACATAAACAGCTTTTTAAAGAGATCTTATTCCAGGATTCCGCCATAATCTGAAAACTCTCTCCACAGATGAAATTTCCAGGACACCAAGTACAGATGACAGTCACAAAATCCTGAACAGAAGCAATACTTCTTATTTGAGCTAAAGCCCTCAAGTAAATTACTCCGGCAAATATACGTGGCTGTACGACCCCCTCAGCCTTTAAAATACGTCTCCCAAATTTTAAAAGCAAGGGCTCCACACCCTGTACCCCTCCCTGTATCCAGAGCTTAATGGTTCTCTTTATGCTACCTTCCAATCATACCTCTGTCACCCCCAGCCTCTTCTTGCCCACATCAGATACAACACGCCGTGGGGCAGAAGGTATTTTCCATGCATAATAGAAAGTAAGCTTTCTTCACTGGAAAATCAGAGAGGACACAGAACAGGACTAACTCACCAGGCATCCTTGAATCCAGCGTACCACACAGAAAGTGGCTGTCTCCTAAAAGCAAGCGCGTTCCGGACTCATGCCTCCTGTTCTGGAATGAGTGGCAGCAGAGAGGAGGGCCATCAGAGGGGCTGGGGCGGCATTGCCGGAGGCAGGGTGCTGGGCGCGTGCGCCTGCCAGGCAGAGACAGATGGAGAGCTGACACTCCGGATTGCACTTGGAGCAGAAATGTGGAGGATGACAGGAGCACATGTGGCCTTGAACCCAGCCCTGTCTCTTCAGGCAGAACAATGACAGGGATGTGTGTGCAAAGTATCACAACCCCTACCCTCCCCTTAGCACTCTACCTCTCTCCGCAAGTTTTAGAGCACCAAAAAGCAGAAAGTGAAATGCAGAATAAGCTAAATGCCGAATAATTTACTCACCACCACCCCCATCCTGTTCAAGGTTAACCCTTATTTTGCCAAAAGATAGAAATGTAGACCTGGCCCCCTACCACTGCTCACAATAAAAGGCTTTCCTTCATCTTCTCGTTTTCACAGCCATAATTGGGAACTACATTAAAAAAAAAAAAAAATAGGCACAGACCTCAAAGCTTGTTTATTCAACTGGAAATCCCAGTCTACAAACATTGTTATAAGACTTTGTATATTATGCCACTTTATCATCCCGAACAAAGTATCAGAATCATTCCTTTTGTCAGCTTCTCAGTAGTATGTGTAAAATAGAACACTTTTTAGAAGCAGAGCCGACCACTTTTATTTAACTCGAGTGCTTTTAACCCCCTGGGATCCCTGTGTTGATATGCTCCAAACATTTTCAGCTTACTTTCCTCTACCTTGCATAGAGATCCATGGGAGATAAAAACAAAATCTTCATTGTAAAGCCTTTTGAAAAGCTGAACAATCATGTCCTCCTGATTTCTGATTTTTTTGCACACCCTTAAATGTTTATCCTTCCCATGAATAACACATACCCAGCCAGGTTCAATGGACTCTTCCCTATTAAGCTTTAATGGACACCATGATATATAAAACTAGGAGCCTTTGTTATAGTGCTTTATCTAAAGCTGGCTATTTTCTTCTCAGCAGTCCCTCTTTAGTCCTTTGTAAAACATCCGTGCCTCACAGGAGAAACATACGCCTGCTTGCCTTGCATGTCTTTTCTAAACACACAACAATGCCAGGCAGAAGGAAAATACTGTTCTCTCCTAAAACTCTTCCTCAGTTTTACACTTGCAAATCTTTCCTAGGTGTGTGTTTGTTTCAACAACAGGGCACATGATGAGGTAGATCCCTCAGGCTTTACCTTTCCAATGTATGCACAATCCACTGTCAACACAGAAACAATTCCACTCAGGTCCTCTGTTCTGCCTGCAAGCTCAATGAACATGATAGACAGGAGCATTCCCCTTAACTCTTGCTATTCCTTTACAGTCCTAACATGTCCTTTATTTACTCTACACTTTCCATCTGCTTTTAGCCCTTTTCAGATGGATTTTCACATTCCTTGCTATCTCTAAAAAATTCTAAAAACCCATATGAAAACAGGCAATGACTCTGACTTCTACCTACTCATTCTTCCTACACCTCTCCCCATGAGTGCACACAACCTGTTTCAAAGCATACCCACACACACTCTCTCTCTGCACAAACTAAAAATATATTCTCTTTGATAAAGTGTCAATCAATAAGAACTTCTACAGCCCCTAAATACTGTACCCAAGAAGTGCTGCTTTATCCAGCGAACCCCTCAAAAATCCATCATTGTCAGAGACAACTTGTAAAAAGACTACAACTCATAATGATTACTCTGTTCTGTCACTAATAGTATACTGCACCCTATTTATGAGGCCAATCTTTTTGTTCATCTTAGTTAGATGTCACTTGTAATGAGGTTCTGTGTAATGGATTTCAGTACAGTTAAGCACCAAGCTCAAACATTCTTATGACAGAAAGCTTTATAGCAGGCATGAGTGTGATAATCAATTAAGTCCTGCTATAAGGGCCTTTATGGAATCCAGCATCCTAAATCAGTAGATTTTCATTTTTAAAGAGAGTATTTTTTAAAAGCCACTTAATGCTACATGCCACTGATTTTTTTAGTACTATACTTATGTTAGAAAGAAAACATTTTCACAGTGGGAAACCCAACCTTCCATCAATATGCACGGTGAATCACTTCTAAAATAGAAAATCATATGACAAAATGCAATACACTTTTGAGAAAACTGGATGATATCTGGTTTTAAAATGGGGTCTTAATATCGTATACTGCAAGTCCCTAAACCGCAGCTCAGAAAATTGAACTTCCATATGCTGTGTGATTATGTATCTTTTCTATGTGTAAAAAGGCTTTTTAAGCTGTTATCTGACTACAGTAATTGCCACTTTAAATTGATCCACGTCAACAAAACCTGGATCCCTGGAGATTCTCACCTAGAAGTCTGATTGCAGAAGGGCCTAGCTAAATGTGTGTGCATCAGAGACTAGTTCAGCATTTTCTCAAGGAACCAGTTTCCTCCTCTTATTCTTTAATCCATGGAGGAAAGAAAAGCAGAACCCCATTTGGCAGTTCTCCCTGAACAGGGAAACCTGGATACGCATTTCTACACAGTTACTTAGACAGAAATAACTTTCCGTTCAAAAAAAAAAGAGGCAGGATATGGAGCCAAGATCTCTAACATTCAAATTGTATAATAAAAATAGACAATCAATAACATGATGAATGCATTTATACGAGTGAATGGGGAGAAAACAATACATATTGCAAAAGTTTTCTCCAGTACTAAACACTGTCATAAGAAGATATATTTATACAACTAAAATATATCCCAAATAATAACAAAGAATACATTACTCACCAATTAAGTACTTCCTCAGGAGAACCATGTCAGTTTATGCATGTCATTGAGTTAAGAACACAGCCCATTTTTAAGGCAATGTTTTAGAGACAGTCATCTAAATCATCACTTCCCAAACCAGTAAGTGTAGTCAACAACAAAATGCTGTGCTCCCACAAAAGCAAATACATAAATTATTTTTCTGACAACTTTAGATCATTCATCAGAAAGACATTATGGTACTGTATTATTCCAAGGTATTTTTCACTTATATCCACAACAAAACTTCCCTGAAATACAAATTTTCCCTTTGTTCAAACCTGACTTAGCAACAGAGACTAGCAGTCTACTGACATGCTCTGCAGTTCACGAAAGCTCTCTACACTGGTAAAGGGAGAATTTGAGTTAAAGCCTTTCCACAGGTCTTCTCAACTTTCCTCCGGGCTTCTAGTAGGCTGTTGTGATACACTGTGACTTCACACAGTGGGTATTAAGTGAGTTAATTCAAAGGAGCTGAAACCTCATTGATCCTAATTGAAAGCAATACACCCAACCAAATACTTTCCTACCCCATCTGCTCTGGCCTGCCACCAGCTATTCAATACAGGAGAATTAATAGTTTCAGATATTCTAACCAACCCAATAAAGGCACTCATTTAAGCAGGGCTGCATTAACAAAGTGAAAAAACAAGGGCAAAACGGGTTCAAATGGAGCATTTTACTCCTAGTTGGCTTTAACAAAGCTGAATAAGGCTTATTCTGACTTTTTATGTGCAAGACTTGATAAACTGAATGAGAAGGCACTCAATGATCACCCAACGAGCATTGATGAATGGTCATTAAGACCCCCCTGCTCTTAGAGGAGACCCTTCCACAAAGTGGCACACCAGCTTGAAAGGGCGGACTCACTAATGTCCAGATTTCTCCGCTTGCTTGTCCCACTTTCAATTTCAGACCACTGGCCACCAAATGAGGCTGACATATTGGAAAATAATGTTTTATGGGCGGGTGGTAAAAAATAACATGGAGGCATTAGTTCTGCTTTCAAATTCAAATCTGCTAGTTTTGTCAGACCCCAAAGGTTTTGATTTTCCACCCAGCTGGAAGCTATTAGTGTTTTCTAAAGGCATCCCACTGACAAGGCAAACCTACCTAATGTGTGAGTTGTTGGACTAAAGGAGATGGACCTCTCTTTTGGATGATTTCCTAACTTCTCATCACTTTGACAGTCAATTAAATAGATACAACACCTAATAAAAATGTACATTAATTTGTTTCTGCCACTGAAAGCCATCTGAAACTGTATTAAATAAAAGCCATAATAGATTGTCCCCTGACAAAGATAAATCCAATTATACTTTGCAAAAAAAAAACCACACAAATGGTTTATGTTTTAGTAAGGCTACAATGTAAAATACAGCCAACCACAAGAAATAAGTGGGATAGAGGGGGAAAAAAAATCTAAGTGAAAAAGTTCATTGAAGTATTCCATCAAGGGTAAGAGGTTATCTGCCATTTTAGCTCCCTTATATAGATATCTGTTGTAAACAACTAAACACATTTATGCTATTCCCTCCCTCAAATATTTCCTTTGGGGGAAATGATTGGCAAGCATTTGCACCTCCTCAACTTTCAGCCAGCCCACAGAAGAACTCACAAGAACTTTGCTTAGATGACAAAAGAACAGGAGACATGATTGCCATCTTAAGAATTTGAAGGTTGTATAAACATCATGGGGTCAAAGGGTTATTTAGGGCTGTCCAAGACAGCCTAAGTGCTAGCAATGAGATGAAATCAAGTAAAAGAAAACATGCTGGATAGAGGAAACCTGTTTTAATAGGTGATTATAAAGACATTACAGAGGCAGAAAAGCTTTACTGCTTGAATCACTTGCAACTAGCCAGACAAAGCACTATACAAAACAGTGGCCCATGGAGGACATGCCATAGGTCTGTTAAAAAATCCTCATCTACCAGAGCAAGTGGGAGGCTGAGAGCTAGAAGTCACAACCCCTAGCCTTCACCTATGACTTATGTCAAACTCATGGACTCAGGTCACTTTGATTTTTGCATCTCCATCAGTTAAAGTGAGCTAATAATGGACTCTACAACTGTACTTTGAAGACTCCAATGTTAAAACAGTTTAAATAATGACTTCCGAAACTGATAAGTCAAATAGTCTCTATGATATTCTTTTTTCCATCTTCAATGTCTACAGAATAAAATATTAGTGATATCATTCTGACAGGTTTTCAGGCAATATATTTGACTTTTAACTCTGGTTGAAGTATAATGTCTTCTTACACCTGAATAAAACAATGTGCATTTGTATATTTAAGTATGTTGTGTGCATTTATGTGTATGTGTACAAAATAAAATCTGTTTAAGATAAAGTATCACACTGAAAGTAAACAAAATTTATATTTATAATTGTTTCTGATAGTGCCAATGGCTCTAAAATATCACAATACATTGTAGTTCATTTCCACCAACTTATTTTTAATGTCTAATATTTTAAAATTTTTTGAAATGCTATAACAGCTTTTAACACTTGCACCGATTAAATTTGATGCTATTTAAACACAAACTTTAAACCTACTATAATAATATAGTTAAAGGTAGATTCCTACATAGGCACTAACAAGGGGTTAAATTGTTTTAAAAATCTTAAAGTAAAACACTTCCTTATTAATCCACAAGGCCGAACATTAGCTATATTAACTCTTGTTTTTTCAAGTAAACATTTCCCATAAAAACAATTCCTAAAAACTATACATTTGCAATGTAAATCTGCAAATAAGTTACCATTTACAGTTTTCACATATTATGCATAGATACAAAAATCACTCAGATAACATGGAAAACATCCTAACTACCCATCTCTTATTCATTTGACAAGGACTGTAACACTATATAGAAAACCTTTGTTTCAATGTCACCACCTCCCCATCTTGACTAATGGCGAGTTAGTTTTGTTAAAATGCAAGGGTGATGGCGTATGCTCCAATGAACTTTCCCCCCTCTCAGCACCAGAGACAAAAACCTGCAGCTCTGCTCTGTGCAGGCAGCCATCTGGACAGCTTTCCCTCAAAGCCCAGCCCACACCACACTGCAGGCAAAATCAGAGGGCTTCAGAGCTCTGTGGGGCTATTCATGACATACCAATTTCACATTTTCTGCTTGTACGCTTGCAACAATAAATGCTAATGAGGACTATGAATGACAATTTTAAAGACAATAAAAAGGTCTCCAAATCCCTTGCATATGGAGACACTGTTTTCAAAACTTCACCTTCTGTTACAGAGCTGTTAGAGACTGCAGGAGAAAAAAAGAATAACCTAAAGAAAACAATAAGATGATCAAAGCACAACTGAATCCTTAGGATTTCCAGAGAAAGCAATCTGTGTAAGCCCAACAAACAACAGATCTTAACCACCCCTATGAACAACCCTATGAATGCATGAGATACCTTTAATCTCTACTACCTTTGCCTTCTGTAGACATGCAGCTTAATAAAAGCAATTCTTGCAGAACATTGATTACATTCACTTTTTTGGAGCCTGGGAATTCTAAGGATAGTATTTGTCCAAAAATAATTATAGTAATCACCATCATCATCATACTTTGGCATAATATTTAACATTCCATATATCTTTAAATAAATTCAAATGCAAAGTAGTTCTGATAATATCTATTCTTAAAAATAATGCAATTATTGTGGATGGTAAAATTATACACAATATTTATTCTCTATTTTTAATTTTTCTGTGTTTCCCAAATCTTCTAAAATGAGAATGTATATTTTGAATTTAAAAACTGTTATTTTCAATGCAGTGAAAGAACCGAAAGAATGACATATAAATGGTTTGACCTAGATAGGAACTAAACTATTTTACACAGCAACAAAAATAAAACAAAAGATTCGTTTTTCTATAGTTCAGAGAAATTGTCTAAAGAATATTCTTTTCATTAACAAGGATCAAAACACTTTCAACAAAATCCACCAGGTGGAGCAAATACACAGCAATAAAAAAAAAAAATCCCAGAATTTTTTCATCATATTTTCTTTCATAGGACTTTTATCTCTAACAAATTCTCCACTTTTATCTCTCCACATTGCAAAGTATCAAAATCTGTGCATACATACTAATCTGTCACGTTTATAAACAATTCAAAGTTACTCAAAAATGACTTTTAGCTACAATGAATTCTATTACAAATGTTCACTCCAAAACTGCTCTATTTGTTCAAATAATACCCAGCATAGTGTATTTGCTTTTATATCAATGTAAAATTTTAAATTAATGTTTTACAGTGACCCTACAGCATTTTACCAGGCACAAGAGAATTTAATGTTGTATATTCTGAAATACACTCAAGAATGGTTAAAGTCTATAAATCTCAGTGCAATTCCCTTACTCTATATGGAAATTTCAACTCTTACTTTCACTTACTAAAATTATTCTTAATTGCATCTGCCAAAATCTTATTAAAATTATGGAATATTGTGCCTTTTTACCCATTATACCTGAATGTCCTTTTTTCATCCCTATTGGTAAATTGACACAAGTCCACAATTACTTATATGTTTTCCCTTCACTCTCTAGAGTAATTCACTACCTCCCTTTCTCTTCTCTCACAGATTTTTTTTCTTTCATTTCAGTCCGCACTTACTGAGCACCCTCAGTGCAAGGCTCCAAACCCAAATTCTTTCATTTCTGACACCACCTGCAAGCCACAATTCTCCCCATTCAGTTTTGAAAGTCTTCCACATTTTTCTCACATTATATACTCTCTGCTGCCAAAGCTTAATGCTACACATGGTCCTAATGTTACCCTTATTTAAGAAGACTCCACTTGGACAGAACTACAAAAATTTTGGAGCTTAAAAGAAATGTACCAAGAGTTTGTTGGTGTAGGAGAACACTAGTCAGGAATGTTGACTGTGGCTTGAAATATATTTATATGTTTTGTTTTTTCGTATTTATACTGATGTTGAAAAGAGAAATATTCTGAAAGAAATGCAGCAGGCTGACACATAAACAAACATGCAGACGCCTGAGGACACACAGAACACTATGGCAGAGCTACTTACGCTGTGCATAATAGATCACGACGATGCCAGCTCCATCACAAGGCGCACCAGGCCAGTGCAATTATTTAAATGATTATATATTTTTTTACTAGAGTGGTAAACAAACATATACTATATTGACATTACTTCCATAAATGTAACATGAAAAAGAAGTTTTTAGAATAATTCCCACCAAACTCTTCCCTGCAAAGCCCAATCCCTTTATTCTTTGCAAAGGACAGAATCAATTCCTCGGAGCTGTGCTTGTGCACTAGGCAAAGGTAGATATGCCCATAACTCCTATTAACATGAATGGGAGGCACATATGTGCATCTAAAGGGTAAACGCCCTTCAGTCTGCATGACAAAATCCTAATGAAGTAGTTGGAAAAACCAAATCACTGCACATGTAGTCACACTTTCCCCTCCCTTTGCAGGAAACACCACCAGCACCACCTTTGCTCCCCAATCCACAGCAAAGACGTTTCATCTGCCCACAGTGTGGACAGAGAACCTGCTGGATTTCCTCTTGGTAAGACAAAATCCTGTTATATTCGTGGGATCTCCCAAATGTTTCCATCTCCAAGCACTTCTCAGAGTATTTATCCCATGTTACCCTCATATTGGCCACACATTACTGTGCAAATATTATTTCTCACCACCCCCAGCTTCATCAAAGGGTGTGGCCCTTTTCACAGCAAATGTCAAAGATCATATTCCAATTCCAAGGAAAGAAAAAAACATCCAAGTGTAAAAGTTCTATCACCTTTTATTCAAGTGGACTATGCTATTTTCATGGATAGATTAAGATTCCAAAACCGCTTCATAAAAGCAATCTCTAAACTCCTAGCTCCACACTGGCCTACTAATGAGTCTGACTTGAAAAGAGCAACACACATAGGACACTATATAACGGGAACTAAGAAATAAGAACCCAACAAACTAAGGCCAGCCCTCTACTGGTTAACGTCTGTTGCTGTTGAAAGAGATTGTTTCATAGCAAGGCCAGAAGTGTAAAATAAAAGGAGCCAAATTCTTAGATCCTTTTTCTTTAAATCAAGCATGTCTGTCAGTGTGGTCCAACAGGGGAGAGCAGGGGACACAGCATTGGCAGGAACCTCAAATTCCTGACCAAACCCTCTTCCACACAATGCCTTCCAAAAGAAAGGAACCCAGGGTTTGAGCCAGCCTGACGCTGGCGGACAGACAGGGCTGGCCTTGCAGGATGTCAGAGCGCCAGGCGGCTGTGAGAGATACTGGGTTTTCACACACTCCCAGCCTGACTGTTTTGCTCTTCAGGTAATTAAACAAGGAAGCAGGGCTGCTGGGTATGAGCCTGACCCCGAAGCTGCGGCTCCATGGTTCTGCATATCAACTTCCGCAAGAACTGCCCGGGGCATCAACAGAACATTCTCCTCTCACTCTCTCTCATTTCCTTCTCCACCTCTTCCTAAAGCTGACCCAGAAACAAACCCTGCCTACAAAAACATCCAGAGAAAGGTCTGATTTTATTTGTCATAAAAATCTTTGTGCTATTCCTAGTCATTACCCTCCAAATTTTAAAAAACAAGAACTACCTTAATGGCAGGAACTTCATAAAAATTCATATATACCAAATCTATGTAAAACATTGGTATCTTAATCAAGATGAATCAAAGAAAATCATACTCAAATAATTACAATTTTTAACATGCTTGATTAAAGTGTAAATCTTCAAATTCAAAGAAGGCTCACCAAGAAATACATGATTTTGATAGTCCAGTTTACAAATTAAACATAGTTTGCATTATGTAATTAACATTGTTATTTTAAATTTTGATAGTGGTAATTAATGTAAGCAAATACCACCTATAATCTGGTTTATTATGTTTCATCAAAAATTTTATTTAAACAAAACTCTAAAATATCTCTTATGTGCAGTCACCACTAAAACTCAGAAATATCAAACATATCCTTTAAAAGAAAGTGATGCATTTGTATATGTATATATATATAATTAAACAATGATAAGAATCATATAAATAATATATTCTTCCTTCATCTCAAAATCCATAGAGTAAAATATTGGCTGAAAGAGACAGAGACCAAAAGAGAGAAGAATACAAATGCATGCCTGCTTGTCTGTGTTCAACACAAAGAACATTAAATGAAAACAACTGGCATGCTGCCAAATTCCTATAGAGGCAAAGAGATTCAAATAAATTGATTTCACGCATCACACTGACCTGGGATCAGTGTGCAGTGCTACAATAAGCTCAAAGCTCCATGTGGGGTAAAGCCCATTAATGCTATCAGACCCCTCAAACATGACCAAGAAAAACTAAAAATAAAAGCAGATACTCTCTAAAAGCAGCAATTTTACTTAAGAAAATAACTTTCCTCTTCCTAACAAAGATACCAATATATAAAGGTGCAAAACATCATCTAAATCAGCACTTTAAAAATAACCCTTTTTCAAAATACAAATGTGGCTTTTGAAACTCACATAATACGTAAAAATTGATACTACCTATATATCCCATCCCATGATATGAATGAACTTAAACACGCATCCTTTGGAACGAAAGTTTCCTGTCATTCTTTCCTCCCAAGCTGCTTCCTCTTACATCTTTTTAAAAGCATATGGATGCCAGATACTACACCCTTCTTAGCATTTTCCGCAATGGCTTATGAGGGCAAGCTCCTCAGGCCAGACCACCACTCCTAGGTGTCCTAAATCTGTCCGGTCCCTACAATGGCAAGCATTACAGGAGAACGGCTCCAAATGGCCTTCTAGAGGACCAAGCACTGTCCGTACCTTGGGTACGCTTTAAAACACCAGGTGGGAGACACACCAGCATTCTCATTTTGCCAGCTTCTATGCAAGCTGGTGGCATACCCCTTTAGTATCATTCCCCCCCGGCCATTACCCTAAGAGAGGCCCATCTCCAGAAGATCCCAGCCTGTTTCAAAGTTGCTACACAGGGCAGACTCTCTGGCGCCATCTCAGGCCATTCTCACCCACAATGCTGGCTGTTCAGCCATGGGTGGTAGTCCTTTGCTTTAGCTGCTTCTAAATTACAACTCCAAAACTCCAAGAACCCAATGGATTCCAGGTGTTCTAAGACATAAAGTACGTGATTTCTGTTCTCCACTTCTTGAGCTTGAATCCCATGTTTCTATACATCTAATATTATTACAAAGAGGAAAAAAAAACTAGGAGTAATTATTATTGTTGATATATTTATTCATTTATTTAAAAATAAGGTCTTGCTGTTGCCCAGGCGGGAGGGCAATAGTGCAATCATATTCCCACTTTAGCCTCCCAAGTAGCTGGGACTACAGGCATGCACCATCACACTCATCAAGAGTTTTCAAAATTTTGTAGGGATGGGGTCTCACTTTGTTGCTCAGACTGGTCTAGAATCCTGGGCTCAAACAATCCTCCTGCCTCCCAAAGTGCTGGGATTATAGGCATGAACCACCATGCCCAGCCTAGAAGTAAATTTCTAATGCCACATGGAAAACAAAGAAAACTCAGCAGTTATAAAATAGCTCAATACAAATATGTGTATGTGTATACACCCATGTTTAAAGTATGGACACAAACCACACATATAGGAGAGTAGGAGAGAGAGAGAGAGGAAAAAAGAAGAAATTGCACATGGTGTTTCTGATACATGATGCTGGTGATTCCGTACATGAATAGCAAATAAATGCATTTAAAATTATATTAAGATGTGCGTTCTTGTCATGCATTTTTGCTTTCAACATGGATCTTCCAAGCTGCAATGGTTAATCGCCAGCAGGCCAGATATATTCCACATGACCAGAAAGAAATAGATGCAATGGGATGGGAGAAGGTAAAGATAGTAACTCTATGTATCTGCCATATGTTCAAGCTTTAAAATCCAATATCCTTTTCAATTTTTAATCTGCATTTTAGATATCTTTATCATATTAATACAAACTCCACACAGATACATAAGGCAGAAAGCAAGGCATTCCATCCTGTTTGGAAACCCAAGCTGGTAGAAGATGACAAGAAAACAATTCTAAAATAGTGATGGTTGTTGTTATTAGTTTGCTTCCTTTAAGATATTGGTACCTTTCTTTTTCTCTATACAAGACTTTACAAGGCTAATCAACCAAGATCTGAGTTCTCAAAACAAACAAACAAACAAACAAACAAACAAACAAACAAAAAACAATGTTTAGTAACAACAGTGCATAAGGTAAGAAAAGAGAAGTAGTCATGGGAGATGTCTCAACTGCTTCAAGAACTGAACTCCTTGCCTTCTCTTTTGAATTGATGTCTCTCATTAATTGCATTAAAAGAACATCATCACAACATGAAGAAGGAGGGGTGAAAGGAAGGGAAATACAGACACAGAAACCAGATCACGATCAAGGCTTTCCCAAAGGAGTGTATCATTCTACAGGGAATTATTTCATTTTCTCTGGTCTTAAAAAACAAAACAAAACAAAAAAAAACCTTATTTTCCAACACCTTCCTGAGAACTTTAAGAACAAGCCAATAAGCATTTGTAAAAATGGCAAGAGTAAAGACTGTGAGGTGGACACCAGCAATAATGTTTCCAGAACAATGGTCACCGAGGTTAATATTTCGCTCCCGCTCTTTCCATGTAGTCAGTCAGTCACAGAACTTAAAAAATCTCTTCCCAACCACTAGAGTGCCAACTGGTATCACACAACATTTGTGTTGACTCTCAACTTTTTCCTAGCAATGGATCCTTGTGCACTAGTGCTTCTGTACAAGTCCACTATCCACTAAACCTGCAACAGAGCTGGCTACAGGAGACATGAACTCCCTCTCATATTCAGGGCTTCCTTGAATTTTCAAATATTGCAGACTTTAAGAAGTCTCATGCCAAATGGCAATACACTTAGTTTATATTTGCTGTTTTCCTAAATTTTGATATTACCTTTTTTCTTAATGTGTCTATGGAATGAACTCTGCTTAGGGAGTGACACTTGCCTGAAAGTTTTTAAAAAATGCAAATACATCAGAAGAAATAATAACTGAAAGGCACTTTTTTGCCTATTTAGTCAACAAACTGTTTCAGAAAACACCATCTCCTCGTTACAATAAACACAGAAATCATGGCATAGCTTTTACTCTTTAACTCCAAGTATTGCTTAGCTTATAACAGATGTATTATGAAACATGGCAAGAAGAACTGCAACAAGAAGAGGGTGAAAAAATTTGGTACTTGATCATTTGATATATTCAGACCCAAAGCTATGAAACAGGGTTCCCACCACCAGATTGATCCCCACCCAATACCCACACCCCAAGATTTCAAAAACAAATGTTTAAAACATACAATACAACAGGCACTAGAAGAAGGAAGGAAAAAAAGAAAATCTTCACAATTATAATTTATCGGAAAAAATAGATGGATTTTTCTGGTATGTAAGTAAATTGCAAAAATCAAAATATTTGTCTGTTCCTTACCTTGACAATATTCAAAGTTCCCTTTTTTCCGGCAGTCACCTATTACTAAACTCAGTGCTCTCCAAGTGTTTCTTTTGACAGATATCATTCTCCACCAATCGCTCTGCTAATTTCCTCTCTCCTTTTCTGACTGGGACAGAGATTATGTTCACCAGCCCAGAGATCAATCTTTTCTATTGACAACAACAAAGGGAAAAAAAATGCATATATCACAACCAGTCTGAAGTATCATACTCATCTGTTTACATAACACTAGGCCAGTTTTGTTTTGTTTAAAAAAAAAAAAAAAAAAACCAGATACAAGCTCTTCTAAATTTTAGAAGAATCCAAAACAATCCCCATTGTCTCAGTTCCTATAACGACATTTTCTAAAGGACTTTTAATTTTCCAATCATGTGACTCAAAGCTGGATACAAACTGAACCTGAAAGCTCTTTTCTTAAATTGGTTTTAAAGATATGTACATCAATACATTAATAGAATGTTATATTTTACCTGTTTCAAAAAAATAAATAAATGGTCTGTCAGATATGTTTTGTTTAGAAAAAAATTTAGACTTTTTTAATGGAATTTTACATACAAGTTAATCCTGTTTCAAAACAAAGTGGTTTGTTTCATTGTTCAAATATTGTTTCATTGTTCTGAAATTTCAGTATTGCCATTATTAGCTCACATAGTTTAAAACAACTAACAATGAAGAATAATCCTTATGTAATAGTTAAAAAAATTAATAAAACAAATATTGTTGAATTATTTTACCAAATCAACAAATTTCTACACCTTTCTTTTCTTCCTTTTAGTAATACAAATTTTCTCATTTCCTGCTATATTTGACAAATTTAGAATTTGTTCAATCACAAATATTTACTGAGTGTCTATTACTCATCTACTATGATTAATAATGCTACCACTACTATCACAACTATAAATAGAAAAGTATTGCTATTTAATTCTTACAAACTAGGAAATACAAGGGTCTAGTACAATCATACACATATAAGGTAGGAACTCAATAAATTCAAGGGAAGAAAGATTTATAAAAGCAGTCTCAAAAAGAATTACTAAGGCTGTTGCAATTTTTTTAGACCCAATTACCTCCTAGAAATTAAAATTGGTAAACATATTCTGATGTAAATAAAACAAGCAGATTCTACATTTAAAAAAATCGATGTAGTTTACGTGCCACATGATTCTTTTGTGATGCAATCAGTTGTTTCTTATTATTATTTAAGGTTAAAAAAGTAAATAAGTACTAATTAATTAAAATACATTACTAGATATTTCTTAGATGGGAATTGCCTTGCAGTCAGCAAAGATCATTAAAGACAATCAGCTAGATCTTGGAAACATTTAGCTTACTATGAATACTAACAATTTTATTAACAAATGGTAAAGCAAAAAATTTTCACAATATAACCAAGATATATAAATATATGTACACATATAGATTACAGAAGTATTCAAATAGTGGAGTGGGGGAGGGGTGCACACACAGGGGAAGACTGGAAATAAATACACCTAGATGTTAAATATGATTATTTCTAGAAGACTGAAATATGGGCAATTTTTCTGCACAATTCTGTTATTTCCAATTTTTCTGTACAAAGGTAAAGAACATTTTATAGAGAGAGATTAAACAAATATTGGGAAAAAAGAAAATGTATACTCTTCTTGGATTCAATCATAATATATATTTTGTGCTTCAGCAACCATCAACAAAGGCCATTAGAGAGCCTGACAAAAGTGGATCATCCTCCTGTATGAGCCATAGTTAACAATCTCTACTGAACAAATGAACCAAGCAAAACATACACAAATCCTCTAGAGTCTAAGTCTATTTCTTCCTTCTCGTGACTGCTAAATACCAGAACAAAGTCTGGGTTTATTAACAAAAACAGTGTAGTGAATCTTGGTTTTGAGGCACATAAAATTACCATGTGATAAACTTCCTTTAAGACAAATTTCTCAAATAAAAATGATCTCTCAATTTGAAATATACTGCTTTATTTTTTAACTTCACTTGTAGTAACTACCAGAGTTTTCTGAAGTGAATGAAGAAATTTTGGCAGGAACATAACAAAATATTTTAAATGTACATATTTATAAATTCTTAAATGTTAACACAGTATACAAATACACTTTCAAACAACATACAATGTAAATCTAAAGTTACCCATGACGATTTTACCCACTTAACTATTTTATATATGAAACAATATATCACAATCAACAGAATAACTCAGAAAAAGCTAATCTTTGGAGTTTTCAAAATAATGACTGGAGTGTCACATTTGTGCTTCGTATCTCCAACACATTAAATGCTCTTCCAACATGAGATAATAATAAAATAAATAATGGTAATAAGCACAATGTTCAAGTATTTCTGATACCTATTCCACACTGAAGTCTGTCACATGGAAATGATAATAAAATTTCTATCTTTAATAATTGCTTTGTTCAGATCTGGATGCTCAGCCCTCAAATTTGTAAAACCTCATTACGAGGGGAACACACTGAGAAAAGTTTAAAAGCTAAGCTCCACCAAGAGCAGAATGCCTCAAACAATTTGTAGTTCTACAAGCATTATTTAAAAGGCTCAACATGTTGTATTACCATGGAAATTGTGGAAAACATACATTCCCAAACAAATATTACTTTTTCTCAATGGTATGAAGTAATGAAAACCACATGTGTAAATCTGCGATCCGTGCAGTAGTTCAAGCTGCAGCTAATAGAAAATACAGAAAGTGAACTCTGCTATATAAAGGATTCTTGTTACAGAAATATAATGTGAAAACCAGATGCAGACAGAAAACCTTAATCACAGATGGGAATGTAATCACTGGCATACAGAATACTTTTTTGATCAATCTTAACCATATGCGCAATGTATTTATTTTCTAAGGAATGCAATAACTTGAGAGAACCTTCTATTTGAATTCAGTTAACCTCATATGGCCTTGGCAAATCATTCTTATATCAGTTTATCTTTCAAAAATTTAATAGGATGTAAAGACTACACACATCAGAATCAACCTCAAAAGAGATCAAGTGCAGTTCCCCATTACTGTATTTCTCAATCACTGCCAGGAATCCTTTCACTGCCTAAACACATTTCTCTAGAGAATTCTATCAACATTTGGGGCATTTTTTTCCTTTAGTAAATGATATATGGTTATTCCAAAAATGAGCATTTAAACATGCCTCTTTTTATCTATCAACCTGAGTTGAATCAAACCTTAAGTCTCTTTTTTATTTCCTTCATAGAACCGTTTTATAGTATAAAGGCCATTCCTTTACATGAACAAATATACTATTCGTTTTTATTTCCAAGAAGAATCACCACAAAAAAAAGCCTGTTATATTATATCTGACTTAGGAAACATTACCTTGGTAAGCACAGCTTCTGGCATTGGATTGTAGCTTACCGTTGTCAAAGCTTCACCATTTCTTTGCAGGCAATTCTGTGTCCCTCTAACTTGAAGGAGTAGTCAACAGAGTACCATGAATGCCTCAGTTCAGGACTATATTCAACTTCCAACAGGAAGCAACTGAGACATTGTGTGACTTGGGTGCCCCTCATCATAGGCCACATGAACTAAATGTCATTATTTCAGTTTCACAAGTTTCTTTAAGCTTCCATGCATATACTCATCCAGATTCTCCTTCTCTTTTCTAACTACTCATCTCCTAGATCCACACACAGAAACACACAGTCCTCATTCTTACCTAATCTCACATACAAGACCCTCTGTCACTTGGCACTCATCTACAGTATTCAGCCTCCACTGCAACCACGCCCTTCCAGAGTGCAGCTCTTCTCTGGCTGGATAAAATCCCTGATGGAATGCTTCCTCTCATGCTTGTGGCTACACTCACTGACTTCATGGCTCTTCCCATAGACTCCTGGCTACACAGCCAGTTCTTCCTCAACCCTCAGGATTTAGTTCAAGAGTCACCGCCTCAGAGATGCTTTTCCCAACCATCTGAAATAAAGTCTCACTACCATCTCCCCCCGCCCACCACATCATTCTAACAGTGTTTCTTAATTGTCTTAACTACACTTAACACTACATGAAATAATCTTAGTAACTTTTTTATCTTTCTCTCTCCCCACCCCAAACTGCAGGATCTGTGAGAGCTAGGGTCTAATCTGGGGTGCTCATTACTCTACCCTCCACATTTGGAACTGGACTAGGAACACAGCAGTAGCTCAAATAAAAAGAAAAACAAACGAATCCCACCCTGTGAAATGCCACAAAGGCCCAGTTCAATCCCCATGACTTTTGCAAACCTTTCCCTGGCTACTTCTGGGGCCCTGTGATCCTCTTCTCTTCTTTATACTACAGCACTTTGGGTCTGTATCAGGCTCTGCAACCCTTTACTTGCCAGGTACTGTTCACAAAAGCCCATTCCCACTGGTGCTGTATAGAGAGACAGGCCAGCATGGAAATCACTCATGGCATCCATGGCTATGAGGCCAGTCCTTTGTCTCACACTTAGCAGCAGGACCCTGTGACTGGGAACCACAGCACAGTCCATACAATCATTAAGGCATAAGTACACTCTAGCAGCTTTTTATGCATTGAGTTATCTTGTAATTGAGTGTGTCAGCTGTTGTAGAAATGAGATGCCATCTTAATTTCTTATACCTTTGGACCCTACATTGATGTATCTACTCATTCCATTGGCAAGGCTGCAAGAGCGTGGCCATGTTTATTCAACAATGCTCATACACAGTGCTGAGCACAGTGCCTGGTACACAAAAGATGTTCACTAAATATTGGCTGAGTAAACAGGGAATAAACGATAATGGAATACAATCTGGTCTTTCTTTGAGTCCCTTTCTCTTATGATAAGACATTATTTCAAAATCCTACAAATTTTTGAAGGAACAAATTAATCAGAAGGTAAGCAACCAACTGAGTATCAACAATGCAATATGACCAGTGAGTTAAGAAACCAGGCAATTTTAAATGGTAGGAAGCTCTTAAATGTCTTCTCTGTTGCAGATATAATTTAATTTTCAAAAACTAAAGTGTTATAAATGACTATGGCGTACACACGCTGACTATTTAGAAACCAACTGCATGCACACTCTGGCTGGACTGGAATCTCAGTTCCTACACTTACTTATCAGCTATTTGACCTTGGACAAGTCACTTAACCTCTCTAAGCTTCAGATTTAAATCTCCAAAGTAAGGCACCTAACTTACCAGGATGATATGAGGAGATAATACTTGTAAAGTGCCTACCTTAGTGCGCCCAGTGCAAGTATTGTTTCATCCAATGTGCTCAGTTATTATTATCTGATACTAGAAAGGAGGTAGTACCTATTTTAATATAATTAAATATGAAATAAATGAAAGCAAAGGTCACTACTCAAAAATATCAGTAAAAACATAATCTTTTTCTTTCTGAAAGCAATTACTGCACTATTAGTGATAAAAACAAAATACTTAGGATCAGTCAACAAAGCAAAATATGTGGAATTAAGCTGCAGGCGCTAAAACATTTTGGAGTGACGGAAAAAAACCATACACATACACACAAATTAATGTACTGTGTGTGTGTCTGGTTTTTTTGTTATCTAATTCCATCTATGAAAGACTCTTCTAGGGAATAAGAGAGAACCAAAATCATTTACAAAGACTGTTTTCTCCAGATAAAGGCATTTCTTCCATGCCAGCAATTTCCACCTGGGGGGAAAAAATGGGACTTTGGAAATATCTGCATTCATGGTTGATGGTCACACATCTCAGGAGGCTATAACAACCATCCAGCTGCAAGCATGATTTGGTTGCTGCTGTTCCTATTAGCTGATACCCCTCTCTTTCTTTCTTCTTTCTCTCTCTCTCTCTCTCCCCCTGCCCCGCCTTTCCTCTCTTCCTCCCTCCCTTTGTCTCTGTCTCTCAGAAACGGAAAGGTGTGGTATTTTTGTACTCTAAACGGTAACTTTTCTAAGTGCAGTGAAAGATTTTGATAGTTTTCCATTTGTACTTTAATATAACTCCCCCCTGCAATTGGTGTGGCTGACCCTATTCATGGAGAAAATTCCTACATGGTAGGGTTTGAAGAATTCAAGATAGCAGTAAGCCCTGGAATAGTGAAGCCTTGAAGAAAATCTAGGTTCAGACCTTGTCCCCTCATGTATGTAGGGTCATCTTGGGCAAGAGAGTAGATCTCTAAAAGTGACTTACAAAATGAGCTCATCGCAAGCTGACATTAAGACAATATGGAAACCTCACTCCATCACAGCCTCCCTTCAGGCGCCACACACAGCTATCTAAAATTGTCCAGTCGCTTGCATTAAGAAACTAAAGGCTGTACTTCTGAAACTGTATCTTCAAATAAAAATGTTACCTGAAGAAAAAACAGTGAGAGTCTTTACCACTTCTGCATTCTGAGCCAAGGCATCTCAGGCTGAGATGGACCTGCCTCACTGTTCAATACCATCTGTGGTTGTGAAGCTGGTTCATGAAGTAGAGCAGCTGGAATCCCACACAATGTCAAAGACCAGACTGGATGGGGAGGAATGTGGTGGGAAGGGTCCTGGAGGGGGAGCGCTCAGCCCAGAAAGCAGCTATGGGTATCGAGGGGAAGAGAAAAGGAAGAGGGAGACTCTGGCAACTAAGAGACAACCTGAGGGAACCTCGTAGAGAAAACCTGGAAATCACTACAATGATCTTCAGCTTTGCTTGGACTCTTGATCAAAGAAATTGTTCCATCTCATAAAAATGTCCATATACACAAAATTTTGCTTACAATTTCAAGAAACTCACCCTTTATTAAAGCCCATTAATGAACTTCAGGGTAAGAAAATAAAATTAAAAGTTACAGTGTGCATCTGTGAAGATCCAAGTGGCATGACCACTTCATAATTTGCCTAAAGATGGAGTGTTTTCCAAAAGCAATAGCAAAAGCCAAAATTGACAAATGGGATCTAATTAAAGAGCTTCTGCACAGTGAAAGAAACTAACATCAGAGTAAACAGGCAACCCTACAGAATGGGAGAAAATTTTTGCAATATATCTATCTGACAAAGAGCTAATATCCAGAATCTAAAAGGAAATTAAACAAATTTACAAGAAACAACCTCATCAAAAAGTGTGTGAAAGATATGAACACACTTCTCGAAAAAAAAAGACTTTTATGCAGCCAACAAACATACGAAAAAAAGCTCATCCATCATCACTGGTCATTAGAGAAATGCAAATTGAAACCACAATGAGATACCATTTCATGCCAGTTAGAATGGTGAACATAAAAAGTCAGGAAACAACAGATGTTGGAGAGCATGTGGAGAAATAGGAATGCTTTTACATTGTTGGTGGGAGTATAAATTAGTTCAACCATCATGGAAGACAGTGTGGTGATTCCTCAAGGATCCAGAACCAGAAATACCATTTGACCCAGCAATCCCATTACTGGATACACACCCAGAGGATTATAAATCATTCTACTATAAAGACACATGCACACGTATGTTTAATGCAGCACTGTTCACAATAGCAAAGACTTGAAACAAACCCAAATGCCCATCAGTGTTAGACTGGATAAGGAAAATATGGCACATATATACCATGGAATACTATGTAGCTGTAAAAAAGGACGAATTAGTGTCCTTTGCAATGACATGGATGAAACTAGAAACCATCATTCTCAGCAAACTAACACAGGAACAGAAAACCAAATATCACATGTTCTCACTCATTTTATTTTATTGTATTTTTTAGTTGTCAAAACATACAAGCCAAAATATGACAGCAATGAATTGTGCATTCTATGACAAGAGAACACAATAAAAGTGACCCAACATGGAAAGTGGTCGAGAAAAAAAAAACAACATGCTATTGGAACCAAAGATTTCACTATAGTCTCAGCAGTGAAATGTTTCAGGACAGTTTTAAGTAAATCACTTGAATTCAAGGCATGAGTTCTCAATAATTATTTAACAAAGCATAAAAAAGTACGCCAATTGTTTCAGACTCCCATTTTCAAAGGGCTTACAAACCAGCAGAGAAGTCTGAATTTCATGGATGATAGCAGAGCTTTGGGGAAGAAGGGTCATGAAGGCTTCAGAGAGGGAAGTGTCACCAGAGGCTTAGGAGAGGACAAAGTGAGCCAAGCTTGGCTTCCCTGCAGAAAGAGCTTAGGTGCCCAAACATGAAGCAACCCATGGTCTTAGAGAAGGCTGAGAGAGAAAGGCACCGGAAAGGCCTGGCAAAGCAGAGCATCATTTGTCTTCAGCATCCTCATATCTCCCAGTGCCTATCAGGGCCAGATTCTCTATTAAGTATTTCCTGAATGAAGGAGCAGCCAAAGAAAGACTACTGGGGTTTTCTAGAAGAAAGTGATGAACAGTTCCATAGTCATCAACTAAGATGCCAAGAAAAAGCAAGCCTTTACTGACGACTGTGCTTCACACATACCATATTATCCTTATGACCATCCTATGAGGCCATGCCATTATTATCCAGATGAGAATTATTTCTAGATGAAAAGGGTAGCTAAAGGAGGTAAGTGGTAAAGTACTTGAGAGTTAGGTCTCTTCACCACTATGCTTGACTGCCCTCTGGCAGAGAAGAGCAGCATCACTTCCTCCTGGAAGGGCAGAGTCCCAGACCAGTCAACCTGGGTGATACAGGAACAAGATTTGCAAAATGACTCAGAGTAACAAAGGACATACAGTAAAAAGGCTCCTTCCACCACCACTTCCTGGCCCTACTTTCTTCCCTAACAGCAAGCACTATTGTCAGATTCTTGTATATATTTGCACAAGTAGAATTCTATGCTTTTGTACAAATGTAGCATTCTACAGACATTCCTCTGCTCCTTGCTTTGCTCATTTAATGATGTATCTCAGGAACAATTCTGTATCAACATATATAAATGTCTCATTCTTTTTAAAAAATTGATTTCTATGTTGAAATTCTTTTTTGACTGCCAATGATTAATTTTTATCAAGCATAATTCACTACAGAGGGAGAAAAATCTTAAAAAATCCAATTCTGACAGATTTTAGAACAAAACCACAAACTCCAAATATGGTTAAAGTTCAAAAAATAAAAAGAATTGCCAGCATGTTTTTAAATTAAATGTTATCAGACAAAACAAGATAAAGACCTTGAAATAACATCTTAATGAACCATATCCTAAAAGTCCTCACCTAGCTAGTTTTTTTGTTGTTTCTTTCAATCATAAAATCTCTCAAATAGGGGACAACTAAGAGTGAGCAATAAGGACTTAAAGCTCTTTAACATGTTAAAGAAATTCTTTACTTTTCCAAAACAACGCTTCGATTTTGAAATAAAAAGGTATGGCTCAGCGCATGACAGTATTTAGTTTACTATCTGTTGATTGTAAAATGGATAGACATTTCTATTAAACTCAGTAGATTTTAATGCATTTTTTGTTCTTTTCATTTAAAGTAGATTTGAAAAAATGTCATTACATGAAAAAGTGTTTGGTCTAACAGACAGTGCTTGGGTACTGAACAAATGAATCTAGGTTCAAAGGCACCTTTAGATAACCATGCTCCCTCTTCCCCCAAGAGTACTGAGCCCAGGGTCTGAGGCCTGCTGGTGTACAAGCACTGCTTTCATCAGCTACTCCTTAACTCTACACGCTGTCATCTCTACCTTCTCTCCTTCTTACCCCACGTTGGAATTAAAAGATGTTTTATAAAATATTCTACAAACAAAGATCCAATATTTGAAATTTATAAAGCAGGCTGCTCTGGTCAAATGGGAATTAAGGGTCCCAGAACCCAGCCCACCTGACCACTTTGTGTCTCCCACATGGCCCAAGGGCACCTGCAAAAGAGAAACTCAGAGAACAGTCTGAAATCCATGGAAAGAGCCAAAACACACAAGGGAGCCAAGTCCTAAAGCAGTAAATAACAGATCCCTTATGTAACAACCACATTTTAAGAAACACCTACCACTTGACAGCCCTGTCACCATCTCCCAAAGGCAGCTGGGACCACCAGAAGCCCTGGGACCGAAGTCTGCAAACGGATTCTGAGGCTCCCTCTAGAAGCTGTCATTCTATGAGTCTGGGGTAGCGTAGCAGAGCTGCCCCTAAACAAACACCTGAAGTGATTCCCAGTTTCTGGCAAGTTAAGGGCACTTGATACCAAATCCACCACTCTATCCAAGTACTAATTATTTTTCCTTTGCAATACCTCCTGCCTCTGCCTCTTCCTTCTCATCCCACAAACCCAACCTTGGTCATCCTTCTGCAATACCTAAAACCTAAACTACAGCAACAAGCTTCCTGCCTGGCCTGGGCCTCCAGCCTCTCCCTGCCTCCAGTCCATCTGACTCCTCACATTAGGACCAACTCTTTGCAAACACAACTGTTATTGGGTCCAGGGGTTCCCTTTGCCTAGCTCAATTTTTATTTTAACCTTGGTTTTATGAAGATCTATTTTACCATGGACTCCTCTGTTCAAAAGAAGTCCAGTTAGAAAATCAAATACATAAAGCAATTTCTTATAAAAGCAGAACTATTCTGGTTTTATGGTGGTTCGGGGATGGAAGACCCTGTGCCCAATCTGGGTACCCTCCATGCCACCTCCCAACCCTTAGGCACCCCACAGGACACAGCTGAAAAATGTCTGGTGAATTCCAAAGTTGAAGATTAAATCAAAATGCTTGATATTTAAGACATTTATGATCTTTCTGCTCTTATTTCCCACTCATCACTCAAGGGCCCTTTTGGCTGCAGCCACATTATTTATTTATTCTCTCTCTACCCCTACTCCACCCGAACACTCCTCCAAAGGTCTTTTCCACATCTAGGTTTCCACACTCCCTATTCCTAACTGTATAACTTACCACAACTCTATTAAAATAACTTTGCCTTAATGAATCCTACCTGTCTCAAGACAAGCTTAAATTCCAATTCACGCCTGCCTCTAAAATCTCACTTGTTGTACCATTTAATTGGTAACTGATCAAGCTTCACCATCTTTTTAGCTATTTAATTTGTCCTGAGTGAGTTTATCATTCAGTGCAAACTGAGCCGACTACCTGCTTGTGTCTACACCTAGCACACAGCTTTACATATAGAAGACGTTTACTAAATATTTATCCATGTACTTCAGATTCACTCCCAAGAGTAAACATTTTACTTTCTATCAGATGCTGTAAAAGGTACCTTTACCATGGCTACCAAAACAGCATGTGACTTTCTTTATAAATAGTCAAATCAGGTTTAATGGGTTGTTCATTTTATTGCTCCTCACCTATATTTTCCTCCAATATTTTATACCTGCTCTCTCGAGCCAGCTCAAATCTTAGGCACATCAATGGAGACTGATCACATTAACTCTCTCTTTAGACACAAACTGACCTACCTACCTTTATTTAAACAAAAGGATGAGAACTCATTGTCCACATTTGTTTCTCATCCGATGTCAAATGTGGATCTCATTTCTAAATAAATCTAGCTGGAGCTGAGAATGAAAATGTGTGACAGGTGGGCAAAGGAGCTGGCGAGTAAAGGACATTGCTTATGTGACACATGGTAAAAGTTACAGAATCCTAACAGCCACTTAAAAAGAACACTTTCACAGGAAAGGAGGATTACTATATCAGCCTGATAAACACCCAGTTCCAGTACCAATATCATCTGCTGTTCTTCCCAGCTGTGTTTGCTCATCACTGTGTACATAACATATGCATAGATTCAGAAAATAAACTATTAGTCCTCCATGACCTGTCTTACAGTTCACATGACCCTGTATCTTGAGGTTAGGGAAAGGGGTATAGTACTTCTAGTTTTAACCAGCTAATCTAATCAACTTCCCAAGACTGCATTTAAAGCACAGCTTGTACCATGCTTATAACCAGTGGGGATGACTTCCTAATTTCTAATGTTCCACTTGCCAATGTGCATTTGAAGTGGTCTCCACAATACTGCTGTGCTATTTCCCTGGCACCATGATCTGTGCGAACCCTTTTAGGTACCATTACTGATCTGTTTTCCTAATATTAGGCTCTGGTCTCCTCACTAAGTATTAGTAGGCGGATTGTCCAAAAAGTCTAGCAGAAGAATCCTCCCAGATACTCTTTATAATAATACCTCACAGCTAGTTCTCTCTTCTAGTGCTCTAATTATCTTATCACATGGCCATGTCTAGCTCATTACTGCTCTGACATTGTTTCCCCTCATATTATTAGTGGCCACCCACCTCTTGAACTTCTTTAGACAAATTACCATTATTCCTGCTAATATCTTCTCTAATATTTCTCTGACATAATATTCAGTCCAGTTAGGCACCAACTAAGAGTTCACTGATATATACTTTAAGACATTCTCCTTTGTAGCAAAGAACTTCTATGTGACTTCCCAATGAACTTTGAATACCAATGCAAAAATTTTCTACAGCCTAGGAAGCAACAGTGCTTCCTGTGGCATCCACTTCTAAGACAGATGAAAATATTACTTCCAAGCGAAACCAATCCCAGACATCCTAGTAAACAGCAAATTTCCACTGTCATTTTGGATGATGAGGAAGTGGTCACCTTGATGAAACCAGAAGAATGCCAGTAACTCTTAAGTTCAAAAGAAACCCTAGCATGGGTTTACTATTTATAACTACCCAACTTAGAATCAAATCTCTAATAATGTGTATATTTAAATCACCTACATCAGTTATACAAACTAAAGTACAGTACAAAAATAGGTAATAACTGAATTATTTAATTATTTTACAAGCAGTGGCAACTATTTCTTCAGACAAAAAGAGAATTTTTCAGACTTTCTTGAGATCTGATTCCTAGCCAGATGATCATGTGCCCATGTTCAATTAAATAAGCTGCTACCAGGTTCTCTCCAAAAAAAAAAAAAATGGCTTAAAGAGGTCATTTTCTAAATTTCTCAAGTGAAGTGGGTTCAAACTTTAAGAAAAGGGGGTATGGTGAATGCCTGCTAAACACAACCAACTCCATGCAGCTCAGTCACTAGCCCCTCACTCCAGCACTGAGTTCATCTTGTCCTGTAACTATGTGGGAAAAGCATAAAGGCAATTTTCCTGGGACGAGACCCAAAATCTTTGAGACAAGACTCAAAATCTTTAGTTCCCTCCTCACTACATAAACAGATTTATTCCTACATCATTCACCTCTGAAAAAGGAATCATAAAAACTATAATTTCAGAGAATCATCTAAGATTTAGGATGGCTATGCAAAGAATGGCTTCCTAGTCCATAATGGCACTTATTTATGATGGAAAAGACTGGAATGATAGTAATATTCCACACTGATACCTTTCCCAGTTAGATGAAGATTTATTGTATTACCCACCCGGTTCCCAGAATTAAAAAAAAAAAAGGGTTTTTTTTTTTTTTTTTTTTTTTTTCCGCTTTCCTAACCATGGTAAAGCCTCAAAGCCTACTTTCAGTACCACACATAGACTTGTTCATGAGAGTTGAGAAGCCTAAGAATCACCAAGTCTGCCCTTTGTCTTCTGGGAAATTTGCCTGAGGGCTGGAATGCACCCCATGCTACCCAACAAGAAAGGGAACCTCAGTTTGCCTATTAGTCAAGTGACTGCACATAGACACCAGGTCCCTTTTTTTTTCCTAATACAAAGAAAGCTTTAAACTACAAAACTAGTTACAAACTCTTTTTTTTTCCAGGAGTAAAAGGTGGTGTACAAGTCCTCTACCCTAATCTAAAGAGGTAACCAGGAAGTTGAACCTGGTCAACTAGGAAATGCTAAGATCAAGATATAATGGAGTGACCATGTAGGAAGGAACAAGACTCAAGAACTAAGGACTAGGCAGAAAATCATGCCAGCATACTGGATAAGTTCAGTAACAATCACAGAAAAAACAGGTTGATTCAGTGCAGCATAGGATGAAGGTATTCTGATGCAGGAACAGAATTTGGCAATAGAGAAGCCAGGATTAGGTGGTTTTGAGGAATACCGACTGGCACACACTTGGGAGTATCCAATGTTATGTCAGGTAGAAGCCAACTCTGACTCCTAAGTGGAGTGGAAGAAGTAACTGAAAGAAAATAGTGGATGGGTAGATATGGCCAATAAGGAGAATATGCAGCCAATTACTCCAAGAATAAAGTCCTAAATAATTACTAAAACTCAGGCACAAAGTAGGCCATTAATTTGGGGAATACAAAGAAACCTCAATTTTCTAAATTGGGGCAAAAGATCAAGCCAGAAGAGCAACTACGGCCAGAGTCTCAGAGCAATGAGCTGGAGTTCTTTGAAAGGAAGAAAGTGAAACACTAGTTAATCATTTACTTAAAATCAGTGATGAGAACGTATGTGAAGGTTGGTTAAGGTCAGGCTCATAGTAGGTCTCTAGTATTTATCAATTCCTCTCCTCTCTCCCAAGACCAACAACTAAGTGGCAGCCTTGAGCACACTTAGAAGTGGTCTGTGCCCCAGGTGTTAAAAGATTAATGAACCCAGTCAATCGCATTCCCCCAGGCACTTAGAGGTGCTTAGATTGTTGGAGACACAAGGGGAAAACTTCACATTTGTGCCCTCTGCATTCCTCTTCTACAAACTCTATATTCTAAAGGTCCTATTCATCCAAACAGTCATTTGCTTTAGAGGACTTGATCAATATGACACCTACCAAAACAAATACCTGCTTTATTCCTTCATGCATTACTTTATAAAGGCAACCACAATTAGAACTATTAAAGCAGATTATTTTAAGTTGGTATCTCTTGGTCCTTGAAAACATTAGTAGTTGTAGACAAACTTTTTTGAACAAGCAGGTCTCACACTTTAAACATCAACCATGGGGCATTACTTTACCAGTAGTTCTGATGTAAGAGCCTGGACATGATTTCATCAAGTATAAACATTTGGAAAAGACGCACAGGAATCTCCCTGTTGGTGTCACGTGAGGTCCTGCGGCTTCAAAAACAACTCTCATTAGATGATCATATCCCAAGTGATGGGATCATGTCTGTGAATAAACTTTTTGTACAATGATACGTGATTCAGCATCTTTTCTTAAAAGTGAGAGAGTCTGGTGCTATATTAGGAGAAACAGCCGCGTGACGCCCAGCTCTCTTTAAGATACGCCAGCATAACATGCCATACTGAACTGCTGTTTGGGCTTGATATTGGAAATTCCATTCCTTAAAAGCATTCTTCTTTGGTTGGTTCCTTACATGTAATCGCAAATACTCGCATTTAATAGTCTTCTTCAAACTATCTCTTCTTTTGAGTTGGTGTTTTAAAGAAACATGGTATTTGTTAATATCAAACATGCTAAGATGTCACTGTGCCTGCCTTCCCCTTTATCCATTCTTGAAATATTTTGAAAGGTTTATCTGTGACGAGTGTGTCTAGCAATTCGCATGTGAAGCCACAAACTTAGCTAATTGATCCTCAGCAGTGATCAGGTCTCACCCCAGACAAATTAGCCAAAGTCCACCAAACTGCAATCCAGGGTTGAGTCAGTATTGAATCGTATCCAAATGTCACCAGTCTTCCTTCTACTTTAATTCTCTCTGCCCATATTTTATATGGATAGCGTTGCCATTCACTTTCTTGTTATAAGGATGCAGTATTATTTTTATTATGAGTATTTAAGACATGTTAAGAGTTTCCTTTTTAATTAAAATTTGATCATTTTAAAAGAACAAGTCTTTCCTAGAAACGCCACTAGCAAAATGCATCCAATTTTTCTCTATGTGGTGCTTTCCCTGTCCATAAAACTTATTTGATTAGCAGTACTATAGAAGCTAAAGCTTTTGTATGCAAGCACTCAAGCATAATTTAATAATTTTATTTAAGCATGGAAAAGATTATTCTAAAAGCCCTGTTGGTAAAATATCCCTGATTAGTTTAAACTTACATTTGCAGGTATATTAAAGGTGAAATAAATCTCAGAATGCTCAGTATGTAAGGAACAGTGTTAACTTTGTTACAACAGTCCGGCAGTAAGTTAAAAATTGTAGTATTAGAGAATGTAAGGAATAACTATCTGATATTAAATACATGTATTTAAACAGGTTATTTTAAAATACATTTTGTTCTGCGTGAACCCTTTTTATATTCCCTGGATTTTCACCTATGGAAATCTCTTTTACAGTCAAACAAGATGAGGTCTTAATTGCATACTACCATTTATCTGCTGAGGATAAAAGTGCCAACAAATGAAAATGCACATTAGGCAAGAGATTGTCAGAATGGAAATTATTTTTTTAAATTTTTTTGTTTTTTTGTTTTTAAATAACCCACTCACATTAACAAAAGACTGCAGTAGCTTCCAAATTATAGGTTGTTATTTTTAGTGGAAGTAGTTCAATATTCATATTGGAGCAGATGTAGCAGTTTAACAAAACAGCTCTTCAAATCCTGCACAAATTGAAAACAGGAAAACTGATTGCATTTTCTCTTATCACTTTCCTTTTCTGAATTGACACTTTTGGCCTTCTGAAAATTTACACATGGCTTTCATCTCAACAGCACCTGCTGATCAAATAGAAACCTAACATTTTCATGAAAATGGTATAAAGGACCAGTTTTGTTCTAAATACTGTAAAGGGCATCAGTTGCCTACTTGATGGCAACAATTGCCATGTATAAGTCATAGGCATAATAGATTTATATCTTCATAAATTTCTTTAACATAAAAATACTTTAAGTCCCTTCTGGTTTTTTCTTTTTTTCCATATTCACTTTCCGTATTGTTCAAATTTCTGTGACTCAATGTCCGCCTAGTTCTGCTATTTAAAGACTATGCAAAATGTGTGAAAGGGTAAATTACACCAAGATAACAAATACTTAGTATTTCTCTGCCTCTGCTTGAAATACACATATTTATCTATGTAAGTTATTGTCTATGCATGCACATGAGTGTAAAATACATATATCTCACTTTGTATTCCACCCACTAAAAAAAAAAACTGGAAACAAAAAGTCAGAGTCAGACCCTATTTTTGAAGGGATCTTACCCATTATTTTATCAGATATAGATTTAGCAGGTGCCTGGCCGTTTCAGTACCCCAGACAGGGAAAGAAAGAATGTCACCCATGCAACAAACTGGCCACCTAAATAGTGACCGACCACTCACTGTAAATAACTCCAGGTAAAGGTAAATCTTGAAAGTGGGTATCCTTCTATGTAAAATATGCAAGATCGATGGCTACCTTTTCAGATTTTTAAACATGCTCCACGTAGTTCTCTGTAACACCCAATTCTCAATAAAATTAAAGATGTTCCTAAGACATGCTATCTGCTAGCTTCTCAGCCAAAAGAGTTCTACCCTTTCTGAAAGACTCCAGGCTGTCCTTTCCCATTCTGTCTGGGTGATAAGGTAACCTGAAGGCAGAAATGACATACAGTAATATATGTGCCACTCTGGCCAGTTGGTCTGTGAATTTCAGTGCTTCATCATGCTCACTGAGGCAACAGCAAACCTGAAATGTCAATATGTTCAGTCAATGGAAGTAAAATAATGGGACTCTATTGTCTTACTCAATCGATCTGCTGCTGTCAACAAGGAAACATGCCCCCTTGGCTTTAAACAAATTTTAATTAGGCTTTTAGTTACTGGATCATATCTATCTATCTATGAAAACACCTATCTTCACAATGTGTAGGAGGCAAAACAACCATTTTTTCTACTTTTCTTCATTTTAAGAACCTTCTAAAGTTGATATTATAATGTTTTCAAATACTTGTAAGTCAATAAGACATTTTTTCTTCTTTTTTTAAACTAGCTCCAAGCAAAGGATTTCATGGTTCAAATCCAAAATACAAATCTACCTAACAGACTTGGAGTGATTTTTTTTTCTCCTCCAGCTTGAGTTGAGCCATACTATAAAATTAACTAATTCCATATTAAAAGTAGGCTTCATTTGCTCGTCTTAATCAATTACCGTTAGCATCAATTCATCATGCATTTATAACAAGTCACACAAAACCCAACATTAATGATCAATCCCAAAGCCTTTACCCTCTTTGCTCAGTTCATCACTCCTAAACAGGGTAAAAAACTCCTGTTAAAATCAGGTAGGTGCATGGTGCTGAGAAAGGTAAGGGGTTGTGGGGGGAGAGGGAAAAAGACATCATAAGTCATCCAAATTGCACCGAAGTTCTCTAGCCCTTCCTTCCACCAAAAGAGACAGTCTCGCCTTAAAATAAAAATGAACTAATCAAGTTGTTAAGCAGCTTTGTCTCTCCCTTCTTCATCTAAAGGCTTCAGCGTCCAGTCAATAAATAATCTATTGTCCCCGCCTTATCAAGTCTCTTTAAACCTATTCAGACTGGCAAAACTAAACCCAATTAAAGATAAGGCCCTCCGGTATTCTCACCTCGGTGAGTCCCGTCTGGATAGCAGAGGTGATGGGAGATAGCGTCAAGGCCAGGGTAGATGCTTCCTCCTCACCCCGCACAACAAAAGGCAGATTTCTCTTTCTCACTCTGCTAATCTTTAAATGTAAATTCTCTCCGCCAGCTAAGAGGAGCGACAGATAACATGTTACATCTTCACTTCTCCTGGTCTTATCGACTTCTGAATCATTTGGAAAGGGAGAGAGGGAGAGAGAAAAGCCGCCTCCCCACGCCCCCCTTCCTCCTGGCCACCCCTCCTTCCTCCCTGCTCGCCTCCCTTCCCTGTTCACGGAGATTACCTTCTGGCAAAGGAGCGCGGGAGAGCGGCCGCGGCCGAGGCGGCACCCAGACCGCGGCTTTGTATTCATTAAACACACATTGGAGCTTATCAGAAGTAAAAGGCTTGTCAGGATGGCACATTGTGTGTGAGTGAGTGTGTGAGCGCAGGAGGGAGAGGAGAGAAGCCAACGTGCATCAGGGTGATTACAATATCAGCAGGGCCCAGATGGAGGCAGGAAAATAAACAGAGGGTGCGTGTGAGACGGAGCGGGAGAGGGAGGAAAAGTGGGAGAGAGAGAGAGAGAGAGAGAGAGAGAGAGAGAGAGACAGAGACAGAGAGAGAGGGAAAGAGACACAGGCAGGAGGGAAGGAGAGACACAGGCAGGAGGGAAGGAATGGAAAGGGACGGAGGGGGCGGGGGCTCAGACCCCAAGATGGGGCCAGAAAGTGGGGGAGAGCTACCTTAAGGCTGTCTGGGAATGAGAGGCAGGCTAGGAGTCGCCTGCAAGCCGAAATCTGCCCCTACCACCCAAAAAAGGGAGGAATCCAGCAAACTGTATTTCCCTGTTCCAGGGCTAGGCTGAAACACATCAGAGATTCTGTCAAGGTCAGAGGAGGATCAAGAGCTCTCTTTTGGCAGAGCCGAGGGAGACAGTCACCATCTCACCTCCATCTAAATAGCCACAATTTGCAAAACAAACCTACTGAGTCTAAGAAGCAGTTAAGCAGCCCTCCAGATCAATCTCAAGTCGGAGTTCTTGTCCCTTTCTTTGCTGACCCCAAAACTCCTAAATTCCAGCCCCTGCACACTCACACATGCAGAGATATAGAATAGCTCCTGTCCCTGAACTTTAACGTGTCCCAGCTGAAGACTCCTGCAGCCAGCATCATTGTGATAAGTAGGACCACTTGTGATTGGTAGCTACAGGTGACTCTTAAAGACCTGCTCCACCTCCAGAAATTGTGTTGGGGGAGGGAGCTCCTTATGTGTGCATCTGAGAGTCTATTTTGGAGGTGGGAATCTGAAATTGAGGCAATCAATCTCGGCTTGAGCTGCCTCATGGCTCTTCACCCACCCAGCGCCAGAGAATCAATCAGAGAACAAGCAAGGGCTAATGCTCGTCCCTCAGTCCAGAGTTCATCCACCTCCCCAGCAGGGTCAGGAAGGAGACACACCTGAGTAGTCTCTTGGGAGGCCCTTTTCACTTTTAAATACACCTATCAGACACTGTGAACATCTGATCAGATCCTTAATGGCGTGTGCATGATGCAGCCAA
The DNA here is from genome assembly GCA_004027835.1 of Alouatta palliata. Taxonomy (NCBI): domain Eukaryota; kingdom Metazoa; phylum Chordata; class Mammalia; order Primates; family Atelidae; genus Alouatta; species Alouatta palliata. The sequence continues at coordinate 43,559 of PVKV010001184.1, forward strand.
GGAGGTTATTTTACTGGGGGGAGGGAAGTATTTGGTTATGCTGTGTTTCAAGGCACTGAAGCTTGGTTAAGAAGCTCTCACTACAGTATGAACAGTGAGTTCAGAATGAAGGAGCCAATAAACTATACAATTGTTCATAGTGTACACTGTAGCCCTAGCTGCTGTGAAACTGGATTATAAAATAGCTTCTGCATGGCATCTCCATAGAAAGGAATAAAATGGGGGTAGAGGGTAAGACTAGTGAGTAGAAAAAACAGAATAGCGAGAGAACTAGCCCCTACCTTTTAGGGGAGCCAAATTTTAAGAGGCCGTTTAGAAAATGAAGAGAAGCATTGTTTAATCAGGCACTCCCCTCCAAATCACTTGGCCAAAAAATGGTTTTATGCGTAGTGGAGCACCGCCCCCTCTCCCTCCACCCCACCCAAACACATACACACCAATGTTCCAACTCCAAGAATAGAATTAAAAGAAATTTGATAGGTAACACAAAGTGAAAAAGCTGGGCATAGGTCAGGGAAGGGCATGTGTGAAAATCTTGTCATGCAACGAATGTCAGACAAAAAGGGGTCTGCCACAATCCTCCAGTAATCCAATAATGTGGAAAACCTCATGGTATCACTGAGATGAGAACAAGGTAGTATTTCTCCATAAATCTTCAAAAAGTGACCAGGTTCAATAGTTAGAGAAGGATGCAAGCATAGAAAGGAAAACACTTGGCAGGCTACATCACAAAATCAGGTGGGCTGTAAATGGGTGAAAATCTGTCATTCTTACATGTTTCAAATGTAATAACAGATTTCTGGGGTATCATTTTAGCTCTCAAAAAAGGTCACCTTTCACCTTTTCTCTAGCTATTCTAGAAAAATGCATTCAGAGTAACTGAAAGCAACCATATATACCCCCACCCTTTGCTGAATTTTAGTTAGATCAGTTTGGACACAGATTACATACAAATGCCTAAAAATCCAACGAAACTCCAGAGGAAGAAAAATACAATTTATAGGTGCCCACAGATTTTTCCATTACATGCCCTTTTAAGAAATGCTATTTTAAAAATAAAATTGCATTACTACTGCTTTCAAACCCAGAAAAGGTTTGCTTTTTTTTTTTTTAAAGGGGCATCCCAAATACTAGAGGCATAAATAAATCTGTACAGAAGCTAATCTGCTAATGGTCTTATTTTGTAAATGCACAGTATTTCTATTAGTACCTTGTTTGTTCATTGACTTTTGGCTCACAGTTATAGAAAAGATCAACAAATTCTCAAATGGGAGGAATCCATGACTCTCTTCCAAAGCAAACACTTTGCTGCAAAGCTTTCAATTAAAAGAAAAAAAAGGCAATACAATAATCAAGAAGTATAGTCACAGAAGTGTACAACAGAAAGTGATTTCTATAATCACAGCTGTCTTAAAATCCAGACTAGAGACTAGAAATCTTAATTTCAACTAGTTCTTTTCTTAATAATAGTTACCTTCCTATAAAAGCAAGAAGTCCATCTGCCCCAGGCAGATAAGTTTTGAAGCATTAATTCAGATAAAAATCTAGCATTTTCTTTCTTTCTTTGAGTATGTGAATTCTAGTGTGCTATAATGTGAGAATTCCAACATATGACCATTATGGCATAATATCTCCTTGCTCAGCTTGTCATTATTTCATTTGTAATTCTTATGTTAATTATGTTCATAATTACTATAAACAGATGTGGTAGACATTCATGTGACCTTTTATAGCAGAATGCATTCTTCACTCATTTTGCTTTAATTTCTCATATATATGAAACTGAAATGTAGGAAAAAGAAAAAGCCTTTCCAATTTTCCAATGTTTTATATGCATAAGCTAAAACAGAACCTACCTTCTACTTTATCTGCATTTCAGAATATCATAATATTCTTAATGTTTAAGCTGCTTTATACAGCACATTTCTAAATTGTACACTGAACCTCACTGCTGCTCACTAAATTGCAGCTATGGATGCCAAACAAAGGCTAGCATCCACGTCTAAGTTGTTTGTCTTTTTTTTTTTTTTTAATATCAAAGGTTAATGCAGCAGAACTGTGCTTCAAAACCAAGTGCTTAGCAGCTACATAGCGATTTATTCACTCAGAACTCAACCATCAGCCTCTTTACATAAAACACATTTACAATAAAATCAGTATGGATTTCATTAGCTGAAAACCTCCTCGAATTTCATTTCTTTGGCCCTAATCTATAATTAGTCTGGACAGACAGGTGCAAACCCTTCTCTTCTACAGATGGCTACTGGAAATGGTGCAAAGTAGCTCCTTCTGTTTAAACAACACAGAGATAACCTGCTCTGTCTCATCACTTACAATTACCTCCATTAAACTGAACTAATGTTTGCTTTAATAAAATGTTCACTGTTCTTTAAACATTATTTAGGAACTCTTATATTAATGGCTGTGAAAAAAAATGAAGTTGGAAGGTGTCTCTAGATAATAATAAATAGCTTATTCTGGATAAAATGTTCCCACTGACAGATAATACTCAGGTTCACAGAGGTGTTTTAGTTGATTGAATATTTGCTAGTTATTTTGCATAGAGTCAAATTTGATTTTTAAAAGGCATCCAGGTGACAAACATAATTTAACAAGTTGGGGGAAACAACATTTTTCCCAAATTTAGAAAAAGGGTTTAAATTCATTTCTTACAGATTTTAAGTTATTGACATACAGAAATCAAAATTCTCGATTATTTTCAAAGGATATGTATGTTAACTTAGTTTTATGCACTTGTTTAACTTCTGATAGATGATTCTCAAAGTTGAATGAGTTCAGTCTTTTAAGGCACATTTTAAAAATTAACTATGAATGTAAGTGCACTCTGCAAGCACATGGTTAAAAGCACCTCCATTCCATAATAGATAACCTCTGTAAAGCCAGAGCTCACTTCTCCCTGCTTCTGCTATCAATAAAGTCTGCGGATCACTATATGATGAATAAGGTGTCCATAAAACAAAGAACCTTTAAATGCCCAAACAGCAACAAATAAATAGCTTTTCTCACTGAACTTATATAACTTACAGTAATAGACTCCGGCAAAATGCAACTGACTCAGTTTTTTTCACATGCAAATCCTGCAGGTGCCAATTTTTCAGACTGCTTTGCTATGAAGGGCTATGTTGCCTGCATAAAACCTCAGTGAAGAAGGCTTTGCATTCAGTGCCTGTCAGCTGATGTTCATATCAAAGAAGTGAGAAACAGGATTTGACAGTGAAGAATGTCCTAAACTGACAACCACTGACCAGCATTCCTATTGGAAGCATTTCTTTCTCGTGATCCTTTTTCAATGTTTAAAGAAATGCGAGATTTTTTTGGCTAAGCTTCTATGTGACAATAAAATAAATTATAATGGCATCTTACATTTGTGTAGTTATTTGCAATTTATGAAGTGCTTTTTTATCTACAAATATTTAAACTAACACCTCAACGGGAGAGCGCATCATCAAATACTAACATCAAGAGCAATATTTTACTTCTCTGAGGAAAAGAACATTGTGCAAATATTAAAAAGCTGCAGTCCCATAGCTGCAAAAATACTGTCTTTGCAATTGAAGAGGGCAATGTATTGTGCTGGACATAGAATGATTTTTAAGATCATTTTAACACAAATTATTAGCAGGTATTAATGGACCACACAGACTAGCTCTACAAAGGAAAATATCATTTCAAAGATTTCTAGTCTGCTTTGAGTTGTCCAAACATCAAAGAAAAAAATAGTTTCCCCCACTGCTTTTATTAGGTATAAACAGGACACTGGAGAAACTGAGTACTGAAATTCTCCCATGCAATATTTAGCTTTTCAAATAAAGTCACTCCTATCTAAATGGTTTATAATAAAATTATTAATGCCTAAACAAAAAGATTTAATAAAAAGATATCCTCAGTATTTAAAAAGTTGGTTTTTATGCACCCAATATAAGACTGATTGGTTGATTGTTTTGTTGGAATTTTCTCTTTTAAAAGAATAAACCAACAAAATATAAAATGCTGAACACAGTACAAGAATAATGGAATTCAACTTCCTCAGCATCCATCCTGGCTGCAAAAAAAAAAAAGCCCGGATCAAACCAAGATTCCCTGATTATTATTGGGTGAGACTGTCAGACTTTTCTGGAAAAAAAAAAAAAAAATCATCAGTATTAGAGAAAAAAAAGAGAAAATGAAATCAAATAACCCTATCTTTATGATCTGAAAATCATAATGATACTAAAAACTAGACTTTAAGGATAAACGAGGGGGAAATCCACAGAATTATAAATTTGTTTCTGTATATACACATCACAGCTGGCAGTAAACGCTCAGGTTGGGGCTACATGGTTTAAGAAACAATGGTGTTTGGTAACCTTTTCTAAAGAAATGTGTGACAGGAGAAACTGGGCACGGCAGAATACTCACATGGTCAAGGCAAACGCTGCCATAAACTAAAAGGAGGCCCCCAACACTAACAAACCGTTTATCACAGAGAATCTGGTCAATTTGTATTCTAGGGAGTGTGGACTCACTGGGCACAGACCCAGTTCCACTCCTGTTCTATGCAAAGGAGGGCAATGATAATAAAAGCCACTGAGTGCACTTAAAAATGGTACAGATGTTGAAAAGGAGACTAGGAGGGGGGGGGGGAATCCCTGTAAAACACATTTCAGTTCACACAGAAGGTATAAAGAATGCTTTGGTCAGCAACCCGACCTTTATCAGGAGATAAATCAATTTGCAGCAGCTGTGGACAGCCATTTATATACAGGCCCTGGGCAGATTAATTAAGGAAAGCGAAGTTAAAGATTCAAGGGGGCTCAGAGTTACATTAAGCACATAAGTTTGTCTGGAGTGGCCTCTCCAGCTCTCCTGGTCTTCACTCCCTCGCTCTGGCCTCGGGCACTGTTCCGCAGGACCTCCTCCACGGGAATCCTAGCTATTCCTTAAAGCGACCTTCTGCAGATTCCCCCAGGAAGCAGCAGCCAGGCTGGGGCACGGTGGGATTTGTGGTGCCAAATCTCGAAGGATTTCTCCACTGCGCTTTGCAAGGAATGAGGAGACCATGGGCTGCAGGGCCACCCAGCCAAATCACCCAAACTAAAAGGCCTTTTTGGGTAGAGGGGGAGGGAAGGCGGCTATTTTTAGTAACAGCTGTGGCTCACATCCTACTTCCCGGAATCGTAGTACTCAAAACTTTTCCAAGGGTTGACCGCCCTTACAAAAAATAAAAAATAGCATGTTTCATAAAAATGGATTTAAGCGCCTTGTGCTGACCTAGCCTTATTTGCTCTAGGCACCCCAGTCAGCGCCAGGTCCGCTAGGGAGTAGAGGTCTGGGCGTGCCAATCAACTCGGTCCTTTCAGATTCTCAAAGAGGGCAGTGAGCGGCGGGCCCCGGAGCGCGTCTCCACTGGCCCGGGGACTTCACGAGAGGGGTTCCTGGAAAACGAAAGGAATTCCCCGGACGCTGCTTCGGGTCTGGACCCCGTCAGGCGGGAGCTACAGAGCACAAGGTTGTGCTCCACGCTCAGGAGAAGCAGACACGGAGTCGGGGCAGCGGCGGGAACACCCAGGAGGGCCGGGGCGGCCGGGTCCCGAGCGCGAGGAGGTCGGGCGGGGACGACGCTGCCCATCGGGACTCTGACTGCGAAGTCCAGGACCCGCCCCGGGCGGGAGTGGCCGTCGGCCCGCTCACCCAGGGGCTTCCCACTCCTGCACCCCAATCGGCCAGGAGTAACAGGGAAAGTTCGCAGGCGGGAGCAGAGCGCCTGGGTACCTCTAAGAAAACCCCCATCCGAGTTGCAGCCGGGTTCCAAAGTTAAGATCCCGCCTCTCCTACTCCTTAGGGCTAAGTTTTCCACCATCAAAGCAAGTCTTTGCTTCCAGTTTACAAAAAAAGAAAAAGAAAAAAGAAAGAAAAAGAAAAAAACCCACGATGCGGGCATAGGGCCACCTGCCAAATGCACTGTGGGCACCTCGACCAGTTGTTTTGTCGGGGGAGAAACCCACTCGTCATCTTCCTGCTCGCATACCGTGACTATGGAGAGGGAAGAAAAATTACTTTTAAAAGACAGCGTGGGGAATCTAATAGCAAAAACTGCATCCTCGGCTGAAGTTCAGTGTCATCGCAGACCGCAGTCACCCGCGATGTTCCTCTGCCCTGGTGCGTACTCCTACCCTAATTGAGCGACAAGTACAGCCTGGAGCCTCTCGGTCGAATAATCCAAACGAAGATGACGGTCATCGGAACAGTAATTAATAATAACAGCCAGGGGCCGGTCCCCGCCGCCCGCCCGCCCGCCAAGCCCTCCCGCGGGCACTTACACTGCACAGGGCCGGAGAGTCCCACCATCCGCCACGGGCTCCGAGCTGCAAATAAAACTTCCCGTCGTCTAGGCCGGCCCGCGGGGCGACGGGGCGAGGGCGCAGCGCGGCTTCCCTCGCTAGGCCAGAGTGTCCGCAGCCACTCGCCCACGCGCGCTCGCCACGAGGCCGCGGAATCGCGCCGCGGAGCGACTGCGGCCGCCCGGCGCTGCGCAGAGAGAGCTGCGGTGCAAAAAGCCCGGGGTCGGGGACGCCAGCCAAACGCAACCTCCACGCAGAGCCCAAGACTTGCGGAGCTCTGCTCCCCTCCTCCCGCCTCCCTCCCTCCCTCTGCTTTTCTGTTGTTGCTGCTGTGGCAGACAAATGTGATGTGGGGCGCAGGGAATTGCCACTGTCACAGGCGGCGTCTGCGTCTGCCTCGCCCGCCCTCGCTCACTCTCGAGGAAGGCGACGCATTTATCTGCAGGGCGGCCGGGCGTCCGCCGGGGAGCAGGAGCGCCGCGCGCTGTGCGCCGAGAGCGCCCGCATCAGGCCGGCTCCGGCGCGCGCTCGCGCCGGCGGCGCCGCGGCCGCTCGGGAGGGAGGCGGCTGCGCGGCCGCTACCAGGTGCAGGGGGGAGGGCCCGCGACGGGGTTTGGGGGGGAGGTGGAGGTGGGAGACATCTGTGTCGTGCGAGGGTCATGGAGGTCAAGTATATGTTAACAATGGGCAGGCCCGGCACTCTAGGGCGCGCGGGCGGGCGCGCGGGCGGCCTCCCTCCCGGCCTCGCCCTCTCCGGTGCAGGCTGGACGTGGGGTTGGCTCCCTAATGATGCCTTCCCGGGCCGCCAGCTCTCAGGCGGCCCGAGTGCCCTGCAGTAACCCAAGACGACCACTTTCCCTGGCCATCTGGAGCGCTCCTGGCTGCCCTGCCTGTGTCTCATCACTGGCTGGAGAGACAGCTCTGCTAGAAATCAAGCCACTCTCAGATCTCCTCTCTAATCCCCTTCTGTTAGCTGATTTCCAGACTGACTATTTGCTTTCGCATTAGATAATAGCCTTAGAGAAAACAATTATCATTTTCTTTTATTCCCTTTGTTTTTCTACTTCTCCCATAGTATACCATTAAGAGGGACCGCTTTCTATCTCAGGTTTTTGTTAGATGTGTCCCCCTCCCCCAGACATTAATATCAATACTTGGGGCAGGGTGGGGGGTAGTCCCGGAGGAAAAGATAGGGTGAAAGAATTCCAGATATTTCCAGAGTAAATAAATAATCTCAGTGAAGAGGACTGACAATTTGTACAGAGCAAAAAAGGGCTTGAATAATAATGAAAATATTAATATGTAGGTCAAATATGATCAGATAACGGCTTGCAATGATAAGTAAAATGAAATCTTTTAAAATTACTGTGGAACGGCACCCTGACTGCAAATGTTATTGTATTTAGTTGAACTATTTGAAATCCTACTCTGAACCATGTTTTCTCCAACTAGCCTAAATCAGTGTAAGATGTCCTGAGTAGGTGTTTTAAAATCTCATTTTTACAAAGGAAAAAAGCGTCAGATAGAGTCTGAGAACGCCTGATGCAGTTAAGAACTGATAAGACATTTGTGGGTTTTATTTTTTGAAGTGGTGTTTCAAATATTTAATAGTGAGTAAAATCCCTTCCCCCATCCTTTTAAACCCAGCTGGAGCTTCCAATTCTGAAGTCTTTTCAGACTCTGCTAATTTTTAGCAATTCATTTCCAGAAAACACTCATTGTACATTCTCCATCTCCTTGGGACATTTGTCTAATGAATTTAGATTAATGAATTGCAGTGTTAAATCTTGGTATTTGATATTATGATGCTCTTAATTTGAATCTCTCCTTTTATCAAGGTATACATACTATAGTAATTTCTGCATTACAGTTCTTTGTATTTTGCTATACTCGCTACTCATCTTAATAGCATGAATATCTTAAACTATAAAATTTTCTGTACATCATACTAATATAACTCCTTTGTGTAGGAAAATTATGTCAAAGCTTACTATTATTCTTAAAAGAATAAAATCATGTTGACATTTTGTTATTCTATTACCTGTATTATCTCTTCTGTCCCCCAAATCAAAACCAAATAATTTGGATTCTGGAGGCATATATTCATCTTTATTTAAAATTAATAAAATGACATCTGAATCAGGAATAATTCTTGTGAAATAGTGTTACTTCTAACATCATTTAAAATATAGAAAAAGTAAATCAGCAATAGTTTTATGTTGTAAAAAAAACAGGTGGAGAAATAAAATAGAAATGTTATGCTACATTTTTTTTCTGTCTGTGAATTGTGCCAATGTAGGTGTAAAATTATGATAGAAACTTTGAACTTCTAAATCAATGGAAACTAACTTGCAGGAAATCAAGTCAGAATTTGATACCATCATGCTACATTTATGACAACAAGGCATATTTTATAAGAAATCACAAGAAGATCCCTATAGGATCTTCCCTTTTGCTAGTAATACTTCTGGAAAAATAATGATCATTCTTTAGTTATACTAATTAAAAATTCTCAATTTGGTTTTATATCAGATAGAATATATTGCAACTTGAAGGTGTTTTTTTTTTTTTCCAAATTCTAATAAAAGCCGTGGAAGAACCTGCATCCTTGAGTTGATGTAGAAAGAATTATTCAATATATTCCTTAATCCTACTTGCTACCTCCTTGAAAGGCCTGTGTTCTACAAAATGTAAAACATATTTTCCTGTAGAGTTTATCCTCATATTATCTCCTAACTTCTTTATTTGGAGCAAATAATAATTATAGGGGCCAACTCAAGCATAAGATGATTCTTGAATTACAAAATCTAGGAAAATAAAATATTAAATGAAAAGAGAAGAACTGGTTGATACCGTGTGGTGGGAGAGTGTGAATTACCTGAAGACAGTACAGGGCCATAAAATATTTAGTCACCTTAGACTTGGGGTGGCAGATACATATGATAATGTTCAAAACAAAATAAACAATTGATTTTTAAAAATCCAAGGAGACAGGATGAATAGTAAGTCCTCATATCTGTACACTCACAGGAAAGATCAGGTTTCTGTAACCTCAAGACTAGTTTACAAAAAAAAAAAAAATGTAAAAATAAAAAAAGAAGAAATTGCTTAGAAATGTAAGCACCTACCTACCACAACAGAACCACTAAATTAAAAGATAGAATACAAAATAATGTCTTAAAATATTTTTAAACCCTCACTAACAATTTTCTTTTTTCACACTTTAGAAGATATTTTCTTACATCATCAAATTAAATACTGAATTCTTTCAATTTACAGGGTAGTGAGGTTTTCTGTTTTTTTTTTTTTTTTTCAGTAATGCTGCCTAAGGATGCTTTTTGTTTTCCTTTAAATCAATCCTTTAAAAAAGTAGAGCTCTCAATACAAATTTCAGATGCGTGCTTATTACCTTCTTTAGAGATGTGTGATTCACCTTTCACAAAAAGGAATTCCTATACAAAATGTTAACAAGTACTTAATTAGCATGTTTAAAATTCCTCCTTATAGATCTTAAAGTTTAAATGACTCCCAAGCTGTGATTTTCTATTCTTTGAAAAAGTCCTCCTTTTTGCCTAGGTTGAGGAAAATCCTTAATCACCATGTTACTTACTTCTAACAAAATTATTTATTATTGTATTTGTACAAAAAAAGAATATGATAAACATAAAGAATGGCAAGCCATAATTAAGTTTTCATAAATTTAGACTTACCCACTATTTGCAATTTCTCTCTTTTGCAGTATAATTTTATATAATTTACTTTTTGAGCTTTACATTACCAAGTTTTATTCCAAATCTTTGCAGTTTTGCTTTTTAACTTGTTTAATGTTTCATTTTAGAATGTGCACCAAAAAAAAAATACATTTCAGAAATCTTTTTATTTTATTCTGTAGTAGTTGAGCCACATAAACTTAGTACAAGTTCAACATGCAGTATAAATACAATAGTTGTTTGTAGACCTTTAACCTAAGATGATAAACATACTTCATTAAGTAGAAAATTTATAAATTAAAAATAGCTTCCATCATTCCCTCAAGTAAACTGATCAATTTGGTGTGACTTAGCTGCAAACCTGCAGACACTGGGTTGATTTTGTGTGTGTGTGATTCCTGTGTGTTCAGATAATCATGCTTTTCTGTACTACTTTAAAACCAGTTTGCATCCCAAAAGCCAAATTTGTAAAATTTCTATTATTTATTTAATTGGAAAAACGAGACTTTGAAAAGTTTCTCAAAAAATACATATTAGTGTTTCTTTTAAAAATAAGTTTTAATTTTTAAATATTTGTATTTGTCAGATTTTGACACATTAAACTGTGCAAGAACGCATTTATTATATAAAATGAAACATGCATACTTGTTATACATACATGTGTTTTTATATGTACAACTATCTGTAATCTAGTAATTATCTCATGTGACCTTTTATAGCTAATTCATGAAAAACAATGATGCCAAATAAAATATCTTATTCACATGTTTCTCATTTAAATTGAATATTTCCCACCCCCATCTTTGAAAGTTGATTTTTTTTTAAATACCATAAACCAGAATAAAATCATATAACATCCCCCCATGGTAATCCAATATTTTACATTTTTATTGAATGTGCTTAGTGAAGATTTTTCTTTGTCACTGTATTTTGTATTGGTTATTCTGTCTATATAATTCTCCATTAGGCATATATTATTGTGCTGTAACTGCACAAAGACAATGGTTGTTGCTCACTGAATGGTGCTTAGCACATATAAAGTGCTCAATAAATAGTTGTTGAATAATGAATGAATAAGAGGTTTAAAAAGTTCCCACTTAGATATCTTATCTACATAAAACAAATGCTTCCAACTTGACTTCTTTTTAACTGAAGTATTAAGAAACCTAAGATTTTAACATTACCAAGATTTTAAATGAAAAACATGTGGATATCAATTTGTTGTCATTTTACATGTGCATATAAATACTTTCATGTTGTTTTATTTGTACATATCAATACTTCCTGTAAAAATAGTGAATTGGTGAATTTGATGTGAAAAGCATATATTCTTGTGTTTTTGTTTTACTTGTGTATAAAATTCTTTTAGATTTTACAATAAACTAAAAATTTTTCTGAAAATTCAGTGTACTTTCTACAATGAGCTAACATTTATTTTAAAAACACTACAAAAAGAAACTTCAAGCCAGCGTAAGTAATTCTTTCCTTCTAGTCTCCTATAATAGTTGAAACATGTATTCTTCAGCATACACATCAATATGCAGTAAAAATTCACAAGCTGTTTAATTTGTCTAGGGCATGCTCTCATTCTTTCATTTAATTTAATTCATATAATTAACTATATCGCTGATAGTGTATATAATCCAAATTGTTTAAATGGTTTTAAATGGTGTTTATACTTAGTAAAGAATCATTTTTATTTGGAAATTTATGTCTTCGTTATGCAAGATCAGTGTATCTATGTCCATGTTAAATCTGCCCTCTAAAAGATGAACATGTATTTTAATCATCTCATTTTTCCTAATCCTTTAAAAATATCAATTTACTCCATAGTGCACTCCAGTCTGATGAATCCCATATCACCTCATAAGACTGTTTTCATGCGGGAATTACCACATCACTGTAGTGCATCCACCTCTGGGGAGAAAACAGCAGCCAACTGGCTCACAACACAGCAGTGGGAAGGGAAGAAATTTTTGGCCAACAAATCTGTAGCAAATATAGACTGCTGTTAATCATGTTCAGCATGAAGTTGCTTTGCTCAGTTCGTACTTTTTTCTTACTTATTTTTTTCTCAATAGGGCTAGCCACCAACTGAGCTATCTCTTTGTTTCACTGGAAGACTACATGGTTAGAAAGGGCATATCCATCACCCAGGTCCAATTCAGTTCACCGTTCCAAATTTCCCCCCACAGCCTTCATCCATGCCTTTAAGAAAATCATTTGATCAGTGTACTCTCTATATTAGGCACCTGTAAGTCCACAGGATCAGTGGTGTCAGCCACCAAGCTTACCCTACATACCCTGCAATTTGGTCCAATTTCTTTGAAGGAAAAAACAGTCTACAAGATAGGAAATTTTGGTTTGTCATGTTTCTGGGGGAAAAAAAATCACTTCTAGACTGACATTTGCCCCAAATCTTCAAATTTCTATTTTATATATACATAGAGAGAGAGAGAGAAGAGAGAGAGAGCAGTCTTACTACATATCAAGGAAACTAGTCATTCCTTCTAATAGTGAAGAACAAATATATTACTTAAGAGCTGTACATCTACACTTTAATGTGCATACTATGTATCTGGAGATTTTATTAAAATGCAAAATCTGGGTCACTGGATTTGAGCTGGGGCCCTAGATTCTACATATCTAATAAGTTTCCAGATAATGCCTGGAATTCCAGATAATTCTCCTGATAGTGTGGACCAATGATGCTGGTCACACCATCAGGAGCAAGGCTTTAGGCATTGCTAGAAGCATTGAGAACATCAAACCTTACCATCCTCCTCTATATGAAGAGCTCCTCTTCCACAGTTTGCACAAAGACCCACAGCATTCATGCACTCACGACATACACAGAACACCATAGAGAACACTGCATCCATGACAGGAGAAAAGCAGGCTCACACATGAATAAGGTCTCTAACGTCCCCACCTGCTGTTCAGGCATCTGCAATCAACAATGGAGGTCCATTATCAGACTAATAAAATAAGTAGTCACAAAGCTGTTTATCTAAACAAGACTGAAAGCTCTTCAAAAGTTGAATCCTGAATGATTACTGCAGAAGAGTTGTAACTCTCATTTAAGAGGTCATTGATAGCTGTCCCTTGCCTGTGACTATATTTGCCTAATGTTTAACTAGGTTCATGGGCCATCTGCAATGTGTAACTAAGAAAAAGTAGTATGTACCAATGAATTCAAGGTGTGCAATTTATTACTACTTCCCAGTGCATAGCCACAGGCCACTCCAACACCCCATTCCTTTGTAGTGGTGAACAGAGGTCTTTAGTCAGAGATTGTGCATCATCTACTATGCAAAGCAGGGCTCAGCCTCTGGTTAATTCAGCTCACCTATTTGTGACATTAGTTTGCTTCATCCTATTGACATGTTATGACAATTATGCTTAGTGCACTGGTTTAACTGAACGACCTACTGCTTTTAAAGTTTAATGACAATTGAAGACTGAGAAGAAAAAACAAATGTATATATTTTTCATAAAGGCAATCACATATACATTTTCACTTTAAAGCATTCTGTTTGGGTCTCAGAGGGGACTTGAATACTGAGAGGAAGACTAGACCAGGTTTATTTATCATCATTGATTTTGAGTCCTTTGAGCAGGAGAAGCACCCATTCAAATCCCTTGTAACTGAAAAAAAATTAAGTTTACGTGATTTGACAGTGATTCTAACACACTCTCCCTATCAATAATTGGATATATTTTTGTGCTACAAGTCTCCATTGTTTTCACCTCATTGGGTACCATAATAGCAAACAATTTATGTTCAGTCTACCAAAATGCTACTTATTTAGCTTAAAAAAAAGGCGTCATTACCAGGAACTCTTAATAACAATTCTTTGCTGCAATCTGATTGAATCCATACTTTTCTCACCTTTTGCTACTGTTTCTAATATTGGAGGAGGATTTATATTTTTTCTGAACAATAGTTTCTAGTTAAGAAGTTTTATTAAAGACAATTTTCCTTCCTATGGTTACATTTCTAGTTCCAGAGACACCTGCATTTCAAAACGCACCAAGTATTTTCATAAATATTCCACAATTCCCTTAGAGCTTTTGGTATTTCAATTTCCTCCAACCTCTTCCTAACGTCTTCACTTTCACTTGTGGGTTCCATCTATTTGTACACATTCAAAATTAGACATTTCTTTACACAGGTATAAAATAGAATTGCATTAGAAAACAAATTCAAAGCATTCCTGTGCTTTGTGAATCAAGACTTTAAAAAGGAGCAAAGACAAATTAAGCTCAGTAACAAATGTCTGACAAAAGATCTAGATATCTTACAGAAGTACTTAGAGTGGCAGGGTAAACAACGAGGCTGAGTTTGCTTTGAAGTTTAAATCATTGTTATTTTAATAGAGTGGAAAATTCATTTAGATAGTTGAATCTGATAGTTACCCAATTAAAGCCCTTTTTGTCTATGTTAATGTAGTTTCAATTTTTTTGGTTTTGAAATCCACTTTTGCCAGAGAATTATCTAAAGATAGAAGCAGCTCCTGAGCAGTTGTCTTTAGATGTACCTCATGAGTGACGGTAAATTGTCAATTAGACCTTTGAAGCTTTTTAAATAAAATTGCAAGCCAATGTATTAAACTTGATCAAGGTGCAAATAACAGAGGTACACTCGGGTTATCTCACGTAGTTCACGGAGTTGGCTGCAAGGCCACAGGAGAAATGCAGAGGGCAGGAAACCACCAGCATATACCCAGGCCTCACTGGAGAAACCAGAATAGCAGTGACCCAATTATTCCTTCTTGTCCTTCTTCAGCAGCCTACCTTAATGCCCCATTGGCTTCGGGCCTGAATGTCCCAGCTTTCTCGCCACCAGTGCTCTCCATCTCTCTGCACCTGCTCCTTCCACTGTTGACTCAATTATTAGTCATCTATTTTATGAATTTTGCTCACTCATTGCTTCAACTGTTCGGTGATTTCTAATAAGTCATGGCTTATGTTTATTGTCATGTCTGTGTCTTTCATTTTCTTAAATTTTTAATTATCAGTTTATTTATTTATTTTTTTTAGAGATAAGGTATATTGCTTAGGCTGGTCTTGAACTCCTGAGCTCAACGGATCCTCCCACCTCAACCTCCTAAGCAACTGGGATTATAGGCACCTGCCACCACACCTGGTTTCATGTCTGTTTTTCAGCTTCTGTGTTTCTACTAACTGACGCACACTATTATAAAACCCAACTAGAAAGACAGAGAGACTCAATCAGTCAACTGCCATCTGTACTTTGGAGGCAGACCATCTCATTGCCTGAAGGCTGGGTTAGGAGCTCATCTCTGATGCAGTCGACTTTGGTCAGAGTAGCTAGGTCCTGTGGAAAACTTTCCTTGAAGGAAGCCTCTCATGAAACATAATAGTCTCCTCTCCAATACAAAATAACACTAATGGGCTTTTGAAACAACTAGGATTGTTTTAAACTAGAATAGAAAGTTTTCCAGTGTTTTGCTTGTTGATTTGTTTCTTTTCATCATCCATAAAAACATGAATGTTTTTCAGTTTTTATCCTGGTGTTCAGTACCTCTATAAGGACAGTACAGTATGGAGAAAGATCATGGCTAGCATGGACAGCATCACAACACCTTGTCTCTATAAAAAAATTAAAAAAGCTGGGTATGATGGCACAAGCCTGTAGTCCTAGCTACTAGGCAGGCTAAGACAGGAGGGTCACTTGAGCCCAGGAGTTCTAGGTTACAGTGAGCTATGATTACATGAGTACAATCCAGCCTGGGCCACAGAGCAAGACCCTGTCAAAGAAGAGAGAAAGAGGAGAGGGCAGGGGAGGGGAGGGGAGGATCTTAGGGTTTGTAGTCTATGAGACCTGGAATTGAATTCCTTTTCTGCCACTTGTCGTCTGGGTGGCCTTAAACCACTTAGCTTTCCTTTAAGGTCCCATTTTTCTCACCTGGAAGTGTTTACTTCACAGGAAGTCTAGCATTCATTAGCAATTGTTTTATGTGTCTTCAAAGTAGATGTGAGCTGGTATGCAGCCTTGGTGTGAAGGATAGTGGGCTTTTTAAATAATTTGCTGCTGCTTCCTAGGAAAGAGAAATCTAAATGCTTTCCACTTTGGCTTTCTTGCCCAGTAGATAGGATGAGAAATGTGCTCATCACCTACCTTCCTATGCTTAAATGTTTGCTCTATTTCAGCTTGTACTGTATCAGGAATCTGGTTCTTTTCTTTCTATGAACCAAAGCTATGATATTGTTATTATTATTAACTTTAAAAAGGAAAATATAAAAAACATAGTGGTGGGAGTGGGGGAATGATGCACAGGTAGCAGATGATACATAGTTTATATGGCCCATTTTTATTACAATTTTCACTTTCTCAGCCATTTACTCCAAAATTTAATGGCACACACAACACACACATCACTGTGCTAACAGTTGGGAAATAAGACAACTAACTGTCTGTTACAGGAGGTAAAATTGAGAGCTATATAATAGGTTTATGGTCACTTTGAATTGTTTTTTTCATAGAGAAACACACATGCATATATCCACATGCAGAAACACATAAGCAAAAATATATGTACTTCAATGTATTTTAACACATGTATACACTTAAAATGCCTAAACATATGCACACACCTATAAATACATAGAATATAAGTTTTATTTTATGTCTTCATAAATTTAAGTGGAATTATGCCTTTCTCTCCAGTCCCTGTCTCACCAGTCACTGAAAATCCAATTGAGAGGGTAGTCTTGTTTCTTATTTCTTGGATTCTGCAGAAGTCTCTTAGTCTCACTCAGAAAACATTTCACGACATCAGTATCTTTCATTCACAGTGGTTGTCACTGAAGTTTCTCTTGCCTAAGTTATATTGGCCTCATGAAATCAACACCCTGACTCCAATACCTCCATGAGGGGAAACGAGTGTTTGCCAAGGTGGTAAATGCCCTCCCTCACCATAGTTCCTCCCATGTGCTGGGCTCTGTTCTATGCACCACTTTTCAAGTATTACCTCTTGCATTACTAAAACAATAGTGAGAGAGAGGTACTATTATGTCCCAGGAAAACGGAGCCCAGGCTGGGATTAACTTGCCTAAGTCTTCACAGCTCATAAACGGCAGATGCAGGATTTGAACCATGGTAGTCTGGGTTAAGATAAGTCTGGCACGGTCTCTAAGGTCTTGCTACAGCTTATCCTACTTCTCCAGAAGTCACAGCTCAGGTTTCTGGGGCCCGGGGTTTTTAAACACCAATGAAAATATATTTTTCCTTTTCCTAAACTTCTCAGGTAAAGTATAAGGGCAGAGAAAAACTAAAGAGCTCAGTTTCACTGATATCTAATTCTAAGAGCAAGCTCTTCTGGAATGAAATGGCAAAGACCATGGCAGTCATCTGAAATTCAAGTACCCTCCATGGAGTCACAAATCTCAAAACCTGGAAACTCAGAAGCTGCCTCTAGTTCTTAAAAAGGAACTGGCAGAATGCTGGTAAAACAACTGTTGGCTGCTGATTTGGATGGAGAAAATCTCAAGATTGCTCCAATGAGGGAAGAAGTATCTCCTTTTCCTCAGGGCCTTCTTAAGGAAGGGGATCCTTGAATTAAGAGGGTTTTGTTTATTGATACATAATATTTGTACATATTTATGGCATACATGTGATATTTTGATACATGCATAGAATGTGTAATGATAAAATCAGGATGTTTAGGATCTCCATCCCTTTGGCAGTTATCATTTCTTTGTTAGGAACGTTTCAAATCTTCTCTTCTAGCTATTTTTGAAATATGCAATATATTGTTAACTGTAGTCAACCTACTATGTTAGCAAACACTAGAACTTATTTATTCTGTATGTTTGTACCTACTAACCAACCTTTCTTCACCCATCTCCCCACTCCAGTCCCTGGTAACTATCATTCCACTTTCTACCTCTATAAGATTTCACATATGAGTGACGACATGGGATATTTGCCTTTCTGTTCCAGGCTTATTTCACTTAACATAATGACCTTCAGTCCAACCATGTTGCTGCAAATGACAGGATTTCATTCTTACTTATGACCGAATAGTATTCCATTGTGTATACACACCACATTTTCTTTATTCGTTCATTGATGGGCACTTAAGTTGATTCCATATTTTAGCTACATTGAATAGTGTTGTAGTGAGCATGGAGGTGCAGGTGTCTTTCTAATATATTGATTTCCTTTCCTTTGGATAAATTCCCAGAAGTGGGACTGCTGGATCGTAGGTAATTCTACTTTTAGTTTTTTGAGAAATCTTCATACTGTTTTCCATAATGGCTGTACTAATTTACAATCTTACCACCAGTGTATAAGAGTTCCCTTTTCTCTGCATCCTTGCCAGCATTTGTTATTTTTTTCTTTTTAAAATAGAGTCTTGCTTTCATCCAGACTAGAGTGCCATGGTGCACTCGATCTTGGGTCACTACAACTTCTGCCTCCTGGGTTCAAGCAATTCTCTTGCCTCAGCCTCCTGAGTAGCTGGGATTACGTGCCACCACAACCAGCTAATTTTATATTTTTAGTAGAGACAGGATTTCACTGTGTTGGCCAGGCTTGTCTCCAACTTGTGACCTCAAGTGATCCACCTGCCTTGGCCTCCCAAAGTGCTGGAATTACAGATGTGAGCCACGGAGCCCGGCGTATTTTTTGCCTTTTTGACAATAGTCATTTTATTTGGGGTGAGATTGTATTTCATTTTGGTTTTGATTTGCAACCTGTCCGACAAGAGTGAGACTCCATCAGAAAAAAAAAAGTGGGGGGGTGGTGATTGCATTTTAAAAATTAAAGTATTTAAATTCAAATTATTAACTTTTCTAAACCACTACTCTCCAATCACCTATTCCTTTGCAGCAAAGACAATATCATGCACTACTAAAATAATTTCACATTTTTTCTGGGCACGCAACTCAACTATTTTTGCCAGCCTCCTTATAGTTAGTTAGGATAGGGCTCTGGGACTGGCTTCTGGCTAATGAAACATGAGGATAAGTGACATGCAGCACTTCCAGAGCGGATCTGTAAAAGTCTCCTGGCTCCCTTGTCCATTCTGTTTTCTGCTGATGTAGTGACCTTGAAGGCCACAAGTTGAAGAGGGTAGAGCTACTAGGAGACAATCTACCCCCTTTCATAAATATAAGGATCAGCAACCAACATTTCCACTCCCAACTCTTTCAACTCCATTGGACTATATCATCAGTGAACAATAAACTTCTATAGTGTTAAACTACTGAGATTTTGCAGTGGTTTATTACAGCAGTTAAGCTGCCTGATTAATCATGTCCTTAAATTATGTTCATTGTTTTTCCAATTTTTCCCTCTATTAGTTGGTAATTTATATACTCTATTAATAGTGTTATAAATGATTTATCTGGAAATTACACATTCATCCTTGACTTACTGATATTTTTGCCCTCTTCAAAAACAAAGTACTTTAGAAAACTCTTTTTCTATTACATTCTATTGTTTTTGAAAATTTTAATATTCCCTCTCTCTCCAGACAGTCCTTGACTTACAACAATTCAACAATGATTCAACTTACGAGTTTTTTACTTTATCATAGGTTTATCAGAGTGTTAAATGCATTTTCAACTTGCAAAATTTTCTACCTATGTGTATATATATATACAGATGCCTCTGATGGTGTTATGTCCTGATAAACCCATTATAGGTAGAAAATGCAAGATTATTGCATGTATATGTACATATATATGATATGTAAATATATGTATATGTGTTTATATGTATACATATATTTAGTCATGTATATTTATACATGTATATGTATTTACATATACATATTTACATATCATATATATGTACATATACATGCACATGTATACATAGTCATGTGTTACTTAATGACAGATACCTTCTGAGAAATATATTGTTAGGTTATTTTTGTCATTGTATAAATATCACAGAATGTACTTACATTAACTTAGGTGGTGTAGCCTACTGCATACCTAGGCTATATGCTATAGCCTATTGCTCCAGGGTTAAAACCTGTATGGCAGCCTGGTGTAGTGGCTCAGCCTGTAATCCCGGCACTTTGGGAGGCCGAGGTGGGCGGATCACAAGGTCAGGAGTTCGAGACCAGCCTGACCAACATTGTGAAACCCCATCTCTACTAAAAAATTACAAAAATTAGCTGGGCGTCATGGCGTGCGCCTGTAATCTCAGCTACTCAGGAGGCTGAGGCAGGAGAATTGCTCGAACCCTTCAACCCGGGAGGTGGAGGTTGCAGTGAGCTGAGATTGCTCTATCGCACTCCAGCCCAGGCAACAAGAGCAAAACTCCGTCTCAGAAAAAAAAAAAAAACCTGTATGGCATGTCGCTATACTGAATATTGTAGGTAATCGTAACACAGTGCGATGTATTTGTGTATCTAAATATATCTAAACATAGAAAATACACAGCAAAAACACGGTGTTATAATCTTATGAGACCATTGTTGTATATGCAGTTGATCTTTGACCAAAATATTATGTGGTGTATGACTTTACACATAATCCCATAAAATATAATTATTGTTTTATGTAGTCAATATTCATTTAGATTGATCCACATATTTATTATTTTTATTGATTTTTTCATTCATCCTGCAACTGTCACCTTTTCTCTAGGATAATTTTCCTTCTGCCTAAAGAACATTCTTTAGAATTTTTAAAAAATATAGATCAGCTTCCTTGGTGTCCATGAGGATATTAGAAAAATATATATATATTTTATATAGATCTTCTGGTGGCAAAATATATCTGACATTTGTTTTGTTTCGGTAAGAAAACTTATTTGACCTCTGTTCTTAAAAAATATAGAATTCTACATTGAAACTTATTTTCTTTAAGCCCATTGAATATATTTCTCATCTTTCTGTTGCTGTTAAGAAATCCATTCTCAATCTAACTGTTTTCATTTGATTTTAATCTGTTCTTAAAAATTGTTTTCTGTTAGCCCTCACAAATAACACCACACATCTACAACCATCTGATCTTTGACAAACCTAGCAAAACAAGCAATGGGGAAAGGATTTTCTATTTAATGGTGCTGGAAAAACTGGCTAGCCGTATGCAGAAAACTTAAATTGGACTCCTTCCTTACACCTTATATAAAAATTAACTCAAGATGGAGTGAAGATTTAAACATAAGACCTAAAACCATAAAAACCCTAGAAGAAAACCTAGGCAATACTATTTAGGATGTAGACATGGGCGAGGACTTCATGTCTAAACCACCAAAAACAATGGCAACAAAAGCCAAAATTGACAAATGGGATCTAATTAAACTAAAGAGCTTCTGTACAGCAAAAGAAACTATCATCAGAGTGAACAGGCAACCTACAGAATGGGAGAAAAATTTGGCAATCTATCTATCTGACAAAGGGCTAATATCCAGAATCTACAAGGAACTTAAACAAATTTACAAGAAAAAAACAACCCCATCAAAAAGTGAGCGAAGCATATGAAAAGACAGTTCTCTAAAGAAAACATTATTGTGGTCAACAAACATATGAAAAGAAGCTTACTTATTATCACTGGTCATTAGAGAAATGCCAATCAAAATCAGAATGAGATACCATCTCATGCCAGTTAGAATGGCAATCATCAAAAAATCAGGAAACAACAGATGCTGGAGAGGATATGGAGAAATGGGAATGCTTTTACACTGTTAGTGGGTGTATCATTTGTTCAACCATTGTGGAAGACAGTGTGGCAATTCCTTAAGGATCTAGAGCCAGAAATACCATTTGATCCAGCAATCCCATTACTGGATATATACCCAAAGGATTATAAATCATTCTACTATAAAGACACCTGCACACGTATGTTTAATGCAGTACTATTCACAATGTCAAAGACTTGGAACCAACCCAAATGCCCATCAATGTTAGACTGGATAAAGAAAATATGGCACATATACACCATGGAATACTATGCAGCCATAAAAAAGAATGAGTTCGTGTCCTTTGCAGGGACATGGGCAAAGCTGGATTCTCAGCAAACTTCATTCTCAAAATTCATTCTCAGCAAACTAATATACGAACAGAAAACCGAACACCGCATGTTCTCACTCATAAGTGGGAGTTGAACAATGAGAACATACGGGCACAGGGAGGGGAACATCACACACCGGGGCTTGTTGGGGGATGGGGGGCTAGGGGAGGGATAGCATTAGGAGAAATACATAATATAGATGATGGGTTTATGGGTGCAGCAAACTACCATGGCATTTGTATACCTATGTAACAAACCTACACGATATGCACATGTATCCCAGAACTTAAAATGTAATTTAAAAAATTGTTCTATTTTTATCATTTCCCTTCTTTTTGCTTTTATTTCTTCTCTTGTTTTTTTTTCCTTTCTTTGTTCCCCCACCCAAAAAAAATATATATACACGTTTATTTTTTCTTAATTTTACCGGTGCTTAACTGTGGATTTCTTCTTGTTGATTCTACTTGAGATTTGTTGGCCTTCTTAAACCTATGGCTTAATTTCTCTCATTGGTCTTGCAAAATCCTCAACCATTACTTTTACAATTATTGCTTTTCAAATTTTCTGTCCATTTTTGGGAGGAGTCCAACTAAACATGTGTTAAGCCTCTTCATTTTTTGGGGGGGACTCCAACTAAGATGCATTAGACCTTTCATGGCATTCTCTTTCTGCATTCCCTCGTGGATATTTTCCCATTGTTAGACTTTTCATACTTTACTCTGAATAATTTCCTCTTGCATTTTATGTCACCAGTTTTCTTTTCAGTTGTTTCTTTTTGTTTGTTTATTTGTTTGTTTTTGAGACAAAGTCTTGCTCTGTCACCCAGGCTGGAGTGAAGTGGCACAATCTTGGCTCACTTCAATCTCTGCCTCCTGGGTTCAAGCAATTCTCCTGTCTCAGCCTCCCGAGGAGCTGGGATTACAGGTATGCTCCAGCACACTTGGCTAATTTTTGTATTTTTAGTAGAGATAGGGTTTCACCATGTTGGCCAGGATGGTCTTGAACTTCTGACCTCAGATGATCTGCCCACTTTGGCCTCTCAAAGTGCTGGGATTATGGGCGTAAGCCACCGTGCCCAGCTCAGTTGTTTCTTATCTGCTATGAAGCACATTTTGAGATGGAATCTTGCTCTGTTTGCCAGGCTAGAGTGCAGTGGGGTAATCTTGGCTCACTGCAACCTCTGCCTCCCAGATTCAAGTGTTTCCCCTGCCTCAGCCTCCCAAGTAGCTGGGAATAGTCATGCGCCACCACACCTGGCTAACTTTGTTTTGTATTTTTATTAGAGATGGGGTTTCACCATATTGGCCAGGCTGGTCTCAAACTCCCGACCTCAGGTGATCACCTGCCTTTGCCTCCCAAAGTACTGGGATTATAGATGTGAGCCACTGTGCCTTGCTTGACTATTTAAAAAATTGTTCTAACAGTACAGTTTCTAGTTAGATGCCAAAATTCTCCATTTGAACTTTATTTCATAACAAGCATAGTCTGTGGCCTTATGTTTACAATAAGCACAGCCTTATGGTCTGCGTCTGATAATTCAAAATTAGGAGTTATCATAGGTCTCTTTCTGTTGCTTATTTTTTTCTGTTGATTCTTGCTCGCAGTGTTTGCTTTTTTTATGCAACACGTTATCACTGTATGCTGGTTATTTGAAAAATTATATTCAATTCAAAAAATTGAAGCATGTTTAGACAAACACATTATCTTTCTCCAGAAGAAATTTTTTATGTATTCCTGTCAGGTATCTAGAGACGTTTTCCATCTGGGATCACCTTAATCCACTTTAAAAATTTAGAAATTTCAGCCAGGCGCGGTGGCTCACGCCTGTAATCCCAGCACTTTGGGAGGCCGAGGCGGGTGGATCACGAGGCCAAGAGATCGAGACCATCCTCGTCAACATGGTGAAACCCCGTCTCTACTAAAAATACAAAAATTAGCTGGGCATGGTGGCACGTGCCTGTAGTCCCAGCTACTCGGGAGGCTGAGGCAGGAGAATTGCTTGAACCCAGGAGGCGGAGGTTGCAGTGAGCCGAGATCGCGCCATTGTACTCCAGCTGGGTAACAAGAGCGAAACTCCTTCTCAAAAAAAAAAAAAAAAAAATTTAGAAATTTCTCATTTTTTGAAACCTGCCCATAGGCTGTCAAAGAACTAGTATATTTCTGATTTACTCTTATGCTAAAGATATACTCTTTCAGCATTTAATTGTAAAGTGAGTGGTGGTTTATCAGGATTCCCAACCTTGGTAGGTCCTGGATTTTAACTACTTCCATGAGACTAATTAAACCTTGGCTTGGATTTTCATGTGACTTTTATTTTTTATTTATTTATTTATTTTTGAGACGGAGTTTCGCTCTTGTTACCCAGGCTGGAGTGCAATGGCGCGATCTTGGCTCGCTGCAACCTCCGCCTCCTGGGTTCAAGCAATTCTCCTGCCTCAGCCTCCCGAGTAGCTGGGACTACAGGCACGTGCCACCACGCCCAGCTAATTTTTGTATTTTTAGTAGAGACGGAGTTTCACCATGTTGACCAGGATGGTCTCGATCTCTTGATCTCGTGATCCACCCGCCTCAGCCCCCCAAAGTGCTGGTATTACAGGCGTGAGCCACCGCGCCCGGCAATAGACTTATTTTTAAAACCAGTCTTTGATTAAATTCCTTGAGTGAATTTTACAGTAACTTCAAAATGCTCAAAACTAACAGAGAATCTGATTCCTGTTATAAGATAGATCTTGTGATAAAAAATAGAAGAACCACAGTTTCTTTCTGAAATTTTCTGAAGTTAAAACAATGTGAACATTTATTTTTGCAGAGAGGCTAAAAATGTATGTAAGAGAGGAGTTAGTTTCAGAAGGAAGAATCACTTTCTACTTTCTCATCTTTAGGAACAATTTCTCAACAATAAAATAACTGACAAAAATTTTGGGGAACACTATTCCTGACTGAAGAACAAATAAGAGTTGGAGCTCAGTCTGAGGGAAATAGCATCATAGATCACTGAATGAAAACCATTCTTAGAGGCTGGGTGCAGTGACTCACACTTATAATCCCAGCAGCTTGGGAGGCTGAGGTGGGAGGACCACTTCAGCCCAGGAGTTCAAGACCAACCTGGGCAACATAGTGAGACCCTCTCTCTACAAAAAGAAAAACTTAGCTGGGTGTAATGGTATATGTGCCTATCGTCCCAGCTACTCAGGAGGCTGATGTGGGAGGATAGCTTGAGCCCAGGAAGTCAAGGCTGTAGTGAGCTATGATTTCACCATTGCTGTTCCAGGATGGGTGACAGAGCAAGACCCTCTCTCAAAAAATAAAAGAAAAGAAAAGCACTCTTGGTAATTTTGTATCTGTGGTCTTTTTGCTCTTATACCTTCATTTACTTCATAACTCTCTCTGACTTTAAGAGGTCTGGTGTGGTGGCTCATGCCTGTAATCCCAGCACTTTGGGAGGCCAAGGCGGGTGGATCACGAGGTCAGGAGATCGAGACCATCCTGGCCAACATCGTGAAATCTTGTCTCTACTAAAATAAAGAAAATAAAATAAAATTAGCCGGGTGTGGTGGCAAGCGCCTATAATCCCAGCTACATGGGAGGCTGAGGCAGGCAAATCACTTGAACCTGGGAGGCAGAGATTACAGTGAAGTGAGATTCCATCTCAAAAAAAAAAAAAAAAAAAAAAAAGAGGTCTGAATAAGACATGAGTTATACAGTCACTTACCTCCTCCCCACTCCTGCAGATTTTGGAAATCCTGGAGACCTGAATCTAATCTAGAAATTCTACAAAATTTCCTAAAACACTTTACTCACACTTGTCTTCTTCTCATACTCCAACTTCTCTCTCTATGACTCTCTCTCTCACACACCACACCACACACACATACACACACACACACACACACACACACACACCCTTCCTTCTCCTTTCCATTTGGCTGAGAACAGAAAGGAAGAATAGTGACAGTGTTAGGTACTATTTCAGAGCAACTGTAATGATGAAATTTAGTACCATTATCTTGGGTGGGAAGAGGCTATGTTTACAGCCATGATTATGGCTACGGTGTGACTTGGGAAGTTGTTTTCTCCTCCGGATTATTCCCTCCACCCCCTAAAAAACAGCTTCCTGTTCTCTTGCCCTGCTGGGAATTGGACAACAATTCTAAGGATGTGATCCTTTTAGAGGATCCTCAAACTTAATTTTGGTTATAGCCTAAGACTGGAATCAATGCTATTTATTTCTTTTGTCACAACACCTTCATTTAACACAGTTATTGAGCAACCCCTTTGTTATAATCATTGTGCTAGGAGTTGGGAATATATGAAGATGTAGTGTTAAAGAAGACAGACTCATATCCTCATGGAATTGAAAGTCTAGAATAAAGGGTGGCGAAATTTTTTGTTAGTAAAGAGGCAGATAATAAACACTTTTGGCTTTGAAGCCATATAGTTTCTATTGCAGCTACTCAACTCTGTCATGGTAGTACACAAGTAGCCATAGACAATACATAAATGGGTGAGTGCAGCCATGTTCTAATAAAACTTTATTTATGGACACTGAAATTTGAATTTCATGTAATTTTTATTTGCTACAAAATGATCATTCTTTTTATATTTTTTCCAACCATTTCTTTAAAAACCATTCTTAGTTTGCAGGCCATATAAAAACAAGTGCCAGGCCTGATTTGTCTCATGGGTCACAGTTTACCAGCTCCTGATTTAGAAGGAAAGACAGGTACTAACAAATAATCATTTTGATAAATGCATGGTTTCAAACTGTGATAAATGCGTGAATAACAGGTACAGAATGGTAAAGTATACCAAGGGGCCCAGTCTAGACAGGGGGGTGACGAACTGATCTTTAGCCTGAGGTCTGAGGCACAAATTGGAATTATTTCACTCATTCAGCCATGCATGGCTTGGAAACACTTGCCAAGAAATTTCTTTGGCAAATATAATTTGTTTTGTGTTTTGATCCACTCTACAATTCATCCAAATTTTTGGCCCTTTGTCTTTGCCTCACGGAATTTGATTCTCTTTTTTTTATCAGAAGGCAGCATCAATATGTGAGTGGTAGGCCAGGCAGGTGGCTCACGCCTGTAATTCCAGTACTTTGAGAGGCAGAGGTGGGTAGATCACCTGAGGTCAGGAGTTCTAGACCAGCCTGGCCAACATGGTGAAACCCCATCTCTACTAAGAATACAAAATACTGTGCCAGGTGTTGTGGCAGGCACCTGCAATCCCAGCTACTCGGAAGGCTGAGGCAGGAGAATTGCTTGAACCTGGGAAGTGGAGGTTGCAGTGAGCCAAGATTGCACCATTGCATTTCAGCCTTGGCAACAAGAGTGAAACTCTATCTCAAAACAAACAACAAACAAACAAAAAATATGTGAGTGGTTGAATCACAGGTAGAACTTCAGTAGAGCCAGTAAGAAATTTACAATACGTTTTGATTGACCACGAGATCATGAGGCTGGTTTGGAAACAACATCACTGTAGTAAATCTGATAACTTTTCTTGACACTTAGAACACTGGCCTCAGTGGTTTGTCTTTAATTTTGGATGATTTTTTGTTTTATTTTGTCAGTTACTACACATTAACAAAAGCTAATATTTGAAATAGAGGATTGCTGTAAAAGAGATCAAAGAAACAAAATCTGCAACAGACCACCTTTAAACCAATAATCAGGGAGAAATGTGCTCATTTATTTTAATTTCCATAGTGTCATTGCTATTCCACAGGATTTCTGCCCACGTTAAATGCTGAGCATAAGGACTCACTGGGCAGGGAATCAGAAAGCTTCGTAGTTAACATGGGTCCACTAAAATGCCTCTTGTGCCCACCTTTCATAATGGGCTGGCTGCTCTTTGGCAATCAGCAAACTGCAGAGACAATCTTATCCAATATGAGTCACTGCTTCAGTGACCAGAGCTGAGACTCTCCCCTGGGAGTCTCTTTTATTTGTTATGTGTATTTCTTGCAGTTGTTGTTTTTAATCCTTTGAAATTATGCTTTTATGCTAAAAATGCCACTGATTATTTTAGTCTTCAAATGATGTGAACTAGGCCTGTGTCCTGGAAAACTTAGACAGCTGCCAGGTTAATCTGATACTTAGCAACTTGAAATAGTTATTCTGCCAAACAGAACTACTGGGAAGAACAAGTCAGTAGATACAGACTGCAAATATCTATATGGAAACAGTATGCCTTAGTTTGTATCAGGTACTATGATACATATTTATACATAATATTTAATTAATCTTCGTAACAAAAATAGTCAAAGAGTTATTGAAGTATGATGATTAAGAGCAAAGACTTTGTTCTAAACTACCTGGGTTCAAGGACTAACTCTACCTATTGGGAGTTATGTGACCTTGGACAGTAATGTAATACTCTGTGCCTTAGTTTCTTTGTTTATATAATCAGAATAACCCCTAAAGGTAGTTGTGATGATTATAGGAGATAACTTTAAAAGTGCTTGGTGCAGAATCTGTTACGTGGTAAGCGCTAATTATAAGATATCAGCGATTATCCTCACTTAACAAATGAAGAAACTGAGGTTCAAAGTGTTTGTCCAATTTGCTCAAATTCGCATAGCCAGTAAGTGGAAGTGCTAAGATTTGAACTCAGTTTGACTCTAGAGTCCTTCAACATAACAACCACATTATTATCTTCATCACTATTGCACTCATTATTATTATCTATAATTAATGGTCTTAGCAACAAGCCAAAGGAAATCCTTGCCAGGCACACAATGCGGGGTGTGTGCACAAGGCTTCAGAGAATTATTTTTAGTCACAATCACAGACAGGAAGAAAAATCACTACAAGTATGAGGAACTTTGAATACAAAGTTATCAAGATCTATAGTCTACACATTTGTTAAGAAAGATTAACTAACATCACCAACCTCTCTTTGTACCATGGGAATAGATAATTAAAATAGATTATATATAATAATTTATTTGTTCACAAAAACTATTCACTGGAGTACAACCACAATTGAGCAACAAGAATAACACACACACAAAATACAATTTTTAACGTGAAACTCTTAAACCAGGGCTCTTAGAACACTAGTGTACTTTTGAATCGGCTGAAAGGTCATGAACTCCTAGAATTTGTGTATGGTGTTTAGAAAGTGTAAGTGTAAGCGTGTTTTTCTGGGGAGAGAGACTGTGATCATCATTAGATTCTCATAGGGGTCTGTGACTCCAAAATGTTTAAGAACCACTGGTTTCAACTGAAGGCTCTTCTTATAGTCTAGTTACAATGGTGGTTCCCGAAGGCCTGGTTAGCCACTGGTCCACATTCCTTTCTCTGTTTAGTGACAATACTCCTGTGCCTTGTCATTAAAGAGCATCCAGGAATTTAACTTAGAACAAAAGTATTCAATACAATACTTTATGCGTAATAAGCAATTCGTATTAGGTAAATCTAGACTTAAACACAGTTAGGATGCAGTTCAGGAGTTAGTCAACTGCATCTTGGGCCTGTTTTTGTAAATAAAGTGTTATTGGAACACAGCCATCCTCATTAATGTACATATTGCCTGTGAGTTGCAGGGGCAGATTTAAGTGGTTGTGACAGAACATATGAATCTCAAAGTCTAAAATATTTACTCTCTGGCCCTTGACAGAAAACATTTGCTGACCTCTGATGCTGTTGAAAGAATCTTGAGGTTATAGTCAGGGTGAGCTTGAGATTTGTCACTACCACTACCTGTGTCATTGCATGATATGCTTCATTCTGAACCTCAGTTTTTCATGTATAAAATGGAGATAACTTCCCATCTACTTTGCACACCCTTCATAATTACTCTCAAGATCAAATGTAATAATGTATGTGAAAGTAAAATATACATTATTAGTTTTATTAATACTAAGATCATCATCCCTAAATTACCTACATATGGTGACACAGATTGTTCCTCAGAAAAGGATAGAGAAAAATCATTTTGAAGCATTAAACACAATACCAATTACCTATTATGCCACAAAATTGTTACTCTTTGTGAGATTTGCCTCCCAAGGCAACTAATATTAGGTGTTGCTTTTTAGGGAAGAAAAACAAATATTTCCTGAATAAATTGCCAAAGGAAATACTGAATAGAAATAACAAGCCCCAAATACATTTTCTCATTCAAATATGTGTTCAGTTGAGATGCTGTCCTTGATTTTAGGCAATGCTGTTCATTGCAAGAGACAGACAAATGCTGCAATAGTGTGGATTATGAAAGATGAGCTCTCTGTACTTTAGGTAGCCTTTGAAGACTTCTAAGCTTCTGCATTTTTAAAAATCGTAGATTTGTCGCTAACTTTGAAAAATCCTTGAAATTTTAAAAGGAAATGGAATTGCTTATGCACCAATTTTTGTGAAGGAAATGAATAATTTATCCATAATCTCATATATCCAGTTAAATTTAATGGGAAGACTCAAAGTCTCCTGAAAAACATTAGATAATATTTATTCCATCCTTTCCCACAATTTGAGCAATACCACAGAAATTGAAAACACATGTTTTTTCTCGCCAGTAAATTACAGAATGATATATTTATTCTCTTTCAGCTTTACTTAAATGGGTGGTTGCCATTTCTAAATTATTTAATTGTGTCAATGATATTATTTGGTTTGAGACCAAATAATTCTGTGAGTTAACTTCTCCTTCATCTATAGGATAGGTATGTTTAAGAAGACAAAATCAGAAAGAGCGAGCCAACCTCTGGACATTAAGGTAATAATTAGAGAGTTGAAAGGAGACATGCAGATTCAAATGTTTTGAAACGTATTCTACTAATGCTAGTCAGATTGTAGTTCAATTTTCTAAGCAATGAAGCTACAATTTTGGCTACCAGTTTCTAACTTACTACAGAAGGAGTGCCAGTATAGTATTATATTAGTCTGGTCCTACGTTGCTATACATAACCGCTTGAGACTGTGTAATTTATAAAGAAAGAGGTTTAACTGGCTCATAATTATACAGGCTGTACAAGAAGCATGGCTGGGGAGGCCTCAGGAAACTTATAATCATAGTGGAAGGTAAAGGAGAAGCAGGCAAGTTCTACTGTCTGGAGCAGGAGGAACGTTAAGGGGAGGTGCTACAAACTTTTTTTTTTTTTTTGAGATGGAGTTTCACTCTTGTTGCCCAGACTGGAGTGCAATGGCATGATCTCAGCTCACTGCAACCTCCACCCCCCGGTTCAAGAGATTCTCCTGCCTCAGCCTCCAGAATAGCCGGGACTACAGGCATGTGCCACCACACCTGGTTAATTTTGTATTTTTAGTAGAAGCAGGGTTTCTCCATGTTGGATAGGCTGGTCTGGAAATCCTGACCTCAGGTGATCTGCCCATCTCTGCCTCCCAAAGTGCTGGGATTACAGGTGTGAGCCCATCACACCTGCCCGGCTACATACTTTTAAACAACCAGAGCACATTCATTATCATAAGAACAGCAAGGGGAAAATCCACCCCCATGATCCCATCACCTCCCAGCAGGCCCCTCCACCAACATTGGGAATTACAATTCAACGTGAGATTTGGCCTGGGACACAAATCCAAACTACATTATTCTGCCCTTGGCCCCTCCCAAATCTGTTGTTCTCACATTGCAAAATACAATATCCCTTCTCAACAGTCCTCCAGCTCTTAACTCATTTTAGCATAACTGACAAATCCATAGTCCAAAGTCTTATCTGAGACAAGACAAGTCTCTCCTGTCTATGTCTGTAAAATAAAAAACAAGTTAGTTATTTCCAAGATACAATGGGGTTACAAGCAATGGGCAAATATACCCGTTCCAAAAGGGAGAAATCAGTGAAAACAAAAGGGCTACAATCCACATGCAAGTCCCCAGCCCTGTAGAATAGTCATTAAATCGCAAAGCTCCAAAGTAATTGCCTTGACTCCATGTCTCACATCCATGTCACACTGAGGCAATGGATGGGATCTCAAGGCTGTGAGCAAGCATATTACAGAGCAACCCGGTCTGGGTCCTGGTTTCATCTTGAGAAATTTACTTATATGAAAATAATCCTATGTCTTAAAGAACTGAAGAAAGAGCTGGAGAACTATTCTCAAAAATTGACAGATGTTAGGTCAGCACTGGAGGTGCAAATCACAGAAAATGATTGTCAGCAGGGCATTGCTGCAGTAATGAACCAGCTTCAGTGACATATTCTAGCCTCATGTTACCCCACTCAGGATGCAGTTTCTGGAGAATGCATAGATCTAGCTTAAGTTTCATGTCTATCTGTTGACTAGAGGTAAGGCAGAACCCTTTGATTAGGGCATATGCCCAATCTGAAGCTACATCCAAAGGGAGAAAGCTAGTCACCAAAGAAAATCAAAATTCCGTTAACAAAAGAAGGGGATATATGGACCTTGGGACGCCTGAAACAGTTACAGAGATAATCATGCCTGCATCTTCAGATTTTAAAATATATTAAAAGAGGCAACATGTTTAAAATATATATCCATTTTAAAAAAGTAGCTGAATTGCAGTTTCAATCAGGTGTTATCTAACTTACAGAAAGCAATAAAAATACACACCATCATGGGGAGAAAAGACTTCCTTCAACACAAAACATAGCTATATTTTGTTTCATGAAACAGAAATTACCTTAACACAGCTAGAAAGACATTATTTATCATACTCTATATTTGCCCCATTTTCAGAGATCCATGGTATATAACAGCTAGAACACAAGGCAGCCATTCCTCTTCTGCATGAGTACTGCTTTTCAGAAGACCACAGTGCTGGTTTTCACTACTACTGCTATTTTTCTGCATTCTTATGGAAACAGTCCCCTAAAACACAACTGGACAGAACAGAGGGGTCATGAAAAGCTGGACACAATTCTGAGACAAAAACTATTTGTTACATTTTGTTGAATTGGGAAGTTGAGATCACATAAATGTGGCATTGCAAGTGTAGGTGGAGACAGAAAGAACATTTGTAATCCTACAAATTAGGAACTGTAGAATTTCTTCTCCTACATCAGTTTACAGCATTAGAGAATCAGCCAATGAAGCTAGAAGAAGTAAGAGTCATCAGAAACCAGAATCCGGAGAACATTAGCCAGTCTGTACTCCAGCGATAGGCCGATAAAGGTGACTTAACCAACACCACACAGAAAGCACGCAGAACCAATAATGACTCCATTTCACTTGCATTTACTGAGTCTGGGAAACTCTCTTTTCACTAACACATGGATGGAGAAATGTGAGTGGGGCCTGTGAAAAATACTACAGGACAAGGCAAAGTTGCTTTCAGGATTAATGAGTTGTTTTAAAAGTACTTTACAATGGGGGTGAAAGGTGGGGAGAACGTTAACTACAAGCAGGAAAAGAGGCAGAATGTATTTCTAAAAATGACCTGTTGAAAGATTCAGAGGACATTTCATAAAATGGCTTGGCATGAAGAGGAAGCTCTATATCTTATATAAATTGGCATCCAAGACAATTTATGCTGTCTGCTCTGTGGATTCTGGGCCCTCTGTTGGTTCTTGCCATGGTTCCCAGGCAGGTGCTTTCAGGCCCCTGCTTTAACCATTCTAGCCACGCTTATAGCAGCTCTGTGTAGGATTTTATTGGGTTGACTATCAGTACCCCTCAAGTGGTTCCATATGCCAACCCTGGCTTTACTACCACTTTCCACTGATCCTTTACTCAGAGTTCCAAGTCTTTTCAGACTTTTAATCTGGGTTCCTGTGGCTTTTCCCCCTTGGCTGCTGGTGGCCTAATAGCCTTTCTTCCCCCTGTGGCTCTGCTTCATAGCCCTGCTCGAAAGCAGATGCTCTGGCTCCTTCCACAATGCACACTGCCAGTTTCGTGGCATTTTCTTGCTGCTTTTGGCTGTAACTCTCAACTTCCCAAGGCCCAATTGTAAGACACCATGTGGGACAGACCCAAGAGGAGGAATATGGTGGGTGGGGGAAGGGGATATTGTGTAGAAGATGTGAAATGAGACTGAATTTATTGTCAAGGCATAAGGAACATTTTTCTATCAACTTGGTTTTCACACGATTCAGATGCAAATTGGTTAAAACGAACACTTTTCTTGTGGGATGGGAAAGATATGTATCAGTAAAGACTGTCCTTTTAAGGAATGCAATTTGAGGGGCCTGCTTTTGGCAAATGTTCTGTCTTTAATCTTGGCTTCCGCATGTCCTCTGTTTACCTTCCAGTTGAGAGGCAGTCTGCCATCCCCCCATCTCCCTGCATATCACCTTTCACTTGTTTCCAGCTGCCTCTGCAGTGCCCATATTGTGCCCTTGATTTTCCGTTTAGAATATGGATCATTTTACTATTGACTCAGGATAATCTTTTAATATACTTTTTTCCTTTTCTTTTTTCTTTTCTTTTTTTTTTTTTTTTTGAGACAGGGTCTTGCTCTGTCATCTAGGCTGGAGTGCGGTGGTACAATTACAGTTCACTGCAGCCTCCACCTCCTAGGCTCAAGTGGTTCTCCTACTCTAGTCTCCCAAGCTTTTTGTTTCACTTCATCTTCATACTCTCCTTACATAGGCAACTGCTTCTACTAAAAAAGGCAAT
This sequence comes from Alouatta palliata, assembly GCA_004027835.1. Lineage (NCBI taxonomy): Eukaryota > Metazoa > Chordata > Mammalia > Primates > Atelidae > Alouatta > Alouatta palliata. The sequence continues at coordinate 78,149 of PVKV010001184.1, forward strand.
ATGGTCCAGTGGGTAGGTCAGCAATTAAAAGAAAATGACCATCAACTGCCAGTGACAATGCTGAGAAATGGTGGTGACTACCCACAGACCCTTTATTATGGAGCAAATAAAATAAGGGAACAGAAGGTCATCACCGAAAACAGTGGGGAGGGCCAAAACGGAGAATGATGATCAAACTTTTGCTGTTAGGTGTACCACTTTTCTGGGCTATATCTTTATACCCGTAGTTCTCGATTTTGCTTCTCAAGGGTCATTTGGCAATGACGAGATGTCTGGAGACATTTTCATTTGTTACAGCTGGGCAAAGATATGCTATTGACGATCTGGTGGGTAGAGGCCAGGGAGGCTGCCATGCATCCTACGACGCACAGGAGAGCCCCTGGTGTTAAAAAAGCTCTCCAACCCCAAATATCAATAGTGGCAAACTTGATGTACCCTGTGTACATACAGCTTCTTACAGCCATGATTAGGTCTTAAGAAGTTTTAACCAGGGCCAGGCGCGGTGGCTCACGCCTGTAATCCCAGCACTTTGGTAGGCTGAGGTGGGTGGATCACGAGGTCAAGAGATCGAGACCATCCTGGTCAACATGGTGAAACCCCGTCTCCACTAAAAATACAAAAATTAGCTGGGCTTGGTGGCACGTGCCTGTAGTCCCAACTACTCGGGAGGCTGAGGCAGGAGAATTGCTTGAACCCAGGAGGCGGAGGTTGCGGTGAGCCGAGGTCGCGCCATTGCACTCCAGCCTGGGTAACAAGAGCGGAACTCCGTCTCAAAAAAAAAAAAAAAAAAAGAAAAAGGAATTTTAACCAAGAGACATGAATGCTAGTCCCTTGGGGGGCTTCTTCACCATGCATTAGATCATTTGTCACTAACCCTTTAAGCCTAAAACCAAAACAAAAGTCAATTCTAAAAGGCATAAAGTAAGTCTTTTTTTTTTTTTTTGAGACGTAGTCTCACTCTGTCACCCAGGCTGGAGTGCAGTGGCGTCATCTTGGCTCACTGCAACCTCTGCCTCCTGGGTTCACTGATTCTCCCACCTCAGCCTCCCAAGTAGCTGGGATTACAGGCATGTGCCTCCACACCTAGCCAATTATTTTGTATTTTTAGTAGAGATGGGGTTTCACCATGATAGCCAGGCTGGTCTGTAATTCCTAACCCAGGTGATCTACCCGCCTCTGCCTCCCAAAGATCTGAGATTACAGGCATAAGCCACCACACCTGGCCAAAAAGTAAGTCATTTAACTCCTCCGTGCCATGATGTCTTAGTCTATTTAGTGTTGCTATAACAAAATATCTGAGGTTGGGCCACTTACAAAGAAAAGAGATTTGGCTCACAATTCTGGTAGCTGGAATGTTCAAGACTGGGCATCTGGTGAGGACCTCACACTGCTTCAACTCACAGTGGAAAGTGGAAGGGGAGCTGGCGTGTGTGAAGAGATCACATCGTGAGAGAGGAAGGAAGAGAGAGAGAAAAACTGAGAAAGCCACACACACAGAGAACCTGCTCTGAAGGGAACTAATCCATTCCCAACAGAGGGAACCCTCACTCACTCCAGTGGGAAGGCATTAATCTATTCATGAGGAATCTGCCCCCATGACCCTAGTATGTTACGCTAGGCCCCATCTCCCAACACTGCCACATTGGAGATCAAATTTCAACAACAGTTTTTTTCATGAACAAATCATATCCAAATCATAGCATCTGATACATTTCTGCCTTCTTTTCTGTTACTGCCTGGAGCCTACAATGGTTCATCTTAGCTCTCTGTAGCTAAAAGTGCCTCTTTAGTTGCATCCCAACTCAGATACAAACTGAGAGGAAATGAAAAGAGAGAGAAAGGCATAGAGACATACATATTCCAGAATTTCTTTGGTGCTCTATCCTGTACTCCCCCTTCCCTGACAGCTCCCTCTCTTCACCATCACCCTGTTTACCTTATCCCCACTTCACCCTCATCTCTTGTCACTATTCCTCAATATTGCCTTCTGCAGAATGGATAGAACCCCTTCCTTAGGTTGGAAAAAAGAGAAAAACCTTTCAAGGAACTAGCCTATGCTGTTGTAAGTCAGCCAGTTATTTCAAGTACAGAATTGCAAACAATGAAATTATATTAATACTTAACAACACAGAGACTATATGTTGTTAAGTATTAATATAATTTCATTGTTTCGGTATTTAGAATACCAATAGTCTACCCTTGTCTTCTCAGTTTTTAACTAGAAAGAAATGCTATAAAGATTAGGAGATGATATTTATGAATCCCTTTGAGACTTAGAATTTTAAAAGGTGCTATTTAGAAAATAATATTATTCATAATTATGTTTATGATTTCTACAAACAGGCCTGATTTTCGACGATCTGACCCAAGGAAGGGAGATAATAGGATACTTGCTTTGAGTAAATCAGGCTGTCCTAGCTAAGCTACCCCAGTTATTGGTGGGTGGCTGACAAAATCTTCAGGTAGCATGTTCTGCTTTAGACAGGACTCAGGGGGTGCTATAACGTGGGGCAAGATCTACAGACTGAGCACACATGTCCTCTGGAATCTGCCTTTTTTTATTTATTCACCTGTGTCCAATAATTTTTATTTTAATAATTATGAAAACAATTCAGTAGGGCTAATTTATACATGTGAGTTTTAGCTCAAGACTATTTTTTCTTTATTTAATGTTGGAAAGAAGGAAAGTAGCTCTTTGCAATAAAAAACTTGTTGGAGAATCCTATGCCGTAGGACATATAATATCTTCTCTTTCTCCCCTCCCAAACTCCATTCACCCCGACCCTAACATCCTCCCAAACCAGGTACTATGTAGCCAGGCATGTTAACACTTAACTTTTACCAGGTGAATTAAATCAATCCTTATAGTGGCTAAAAACTATGTGCAATTACATGTATAGAAGTTCTGCAGCTTGCGGTCATTATTTTACTTTGTTTTTATCGATCAAGGTAAATCTGTTATCTGTTGATCAACCGAAATGAGACAGTGTCATATAATTAATATTAGTAATATTAGAAGAAATATGTTCCTGTTTTGCCATTATCTAGCCTTGTGACTTTGGATAAGGCATTTTACTTTGCATCTTAGTTTTCTTATACGGAAAGGAGGGATATAGCCTGGAAAACTTCTATGGTGTTTTCAGCTCCAAAATTTAAAATTATATGACTTTAAACTACAGTTGAAATATAAACGTTATAGGGATATGACAGATATTTACAATTACGGCTTTTTGAGTAGAAGGAAAACTTGACAAATCCTTAATTACGTAATACATTTAACTTGTACACATAAAAAAACTCCCCAAACCCTGAAATACTTGATTTTATCTAAACGTTCATCCCTTTCCCTATTTTCAGCTAGTTCTACACCCATATTATGTTTATGACATAGTTTGAAGCTATTTGCCATGTGTCTACCAACAGAAATTTATAGAGGAGAGCACCTTCTATGATTTGCCCATTCTGGATACAAAAATAAATTATTTTGTTGTATAGAATGAGGAAAAACTAATGTGAGGTTTTTATGAAAAACTTCAAAGTCTAATGGAAGAAGAAGGCAGGATGTGGTTCTATTTGTTTAAAACTGTTTAACTTTTAGGTCCAAGGAGTGATATGAATACCAAAAGGAATGATTTCCAGGAGGAAGAGAAACTTTTGATGGTTGGCCTAATAAAATAAAACTACACATTAGTGAAACTGAATTCAAAGGCGCTTCCAACGCTGCTGCACACAGATGAGCCCTCTCGCTGGATCCTGTCCAACCCCAACGGCTGCGCGGACTGTAACCACCATGTGTCATCTGCAAACCAGATAGTTTCTGTGCGGGAAAGACCAGCCAGCTTTCTTGGCCAAGCTGCTGCCATAAAACACACTAGTGATTTGGTTTTTCATGTTTTTTTAAAGATATTATGCTTTGATGCACAGGATACGTTTGGTCTCACATTGTCCAGAGCACTATCAGAAATGACTAGTTGACGAATGTTTTACCAGAATCAGGTCACATTTTGACAGGTTGTTTTGTGTCACTGAAAATCATTGCTTTACAATGTGGACTTTTTTTCCTTAACTTTTAAATCTTAAGCGAAAGAATATAAAGTGCAGCTAAACACTCTCAGACATTAGGGATAACTGCCTTTAACAACTTATGTGCATCAGCTGCCTTTTGATATCGTCGGCAAAAAGCAAAGGCATCATGGGATCTCTTAAAAGAACTGGAAAACTAAATGTCAGAACTGCATTTTTACACTCAGCTAGAGAAATTCCTGCCTCATATAAAACACCTACGTTCCAACACCTCGTGTTTGCTTTGGAGACTTACAAAGAGTTAATACAGCTTGTTTGGCATCAGATATCGGTATAATGGGCTTTTACTGCCGTAATTAAAATTTGTTTATAATTAATACAGATGAATTGGTTTCTGCACAATAATAGTTAGGAGATTAACAAAGGCCACATTTTGGCAACAGGACTACATTCTTTTCCAAGTGCTGTGGGACCTTATCCAATGAATGTCTGTCCAATCCGGCTGATTCTTCAGAGATGCCATATGGCACAGCTATGCATTATGACTTTTTTTTTTCTAACAGGCAGCCATATGACATAACTGATCTTTGAAACGTTGTCAGAAGGCATTACCTGGGTAGGCTTCGAGCTGCTTTCCAAAAACTTAGCAAGCACAGGGGCTATTAATTATGAGCAAAAGAAATGTGCACCCGCACGCTGGAAATTTGGCATTCTTTCCTCCCTAGTCATGGCTGATCATCTCTCAAGCCGTTCTACTTGGGGAAGTAAGGAGTTTTGTTGTTGTTTCTTTTTTTCTTAAGTCTAACAGTGAAAAAAGAACATGTTCTGCATTAAAATACATATTCAACAATTTCATTACAAAGTGTCTTTGTACTTTACCTAAACATGCACATATTTTGCTACTTGTACTTTCACTGTATTCATTGATTTAAAAATATATATAATACTATTTACAACCAAAATTTTCAAAATAATATTTAAGGCACTAATATGGTGGAGAAAAATAATTTTTGTGTGTACGTGGTGGTGGTAGTTGATTTCTATTTGACATCTTTATTTTCTTTACTTAATTTTGGATGGCGGAAAATGTAAATTGCCCAAATATTTTCTTTCTGATGTCCTCAGAAAATTAGGTTGTGCCGAGGGGGACATTCATTTTAAACTTTCCATTTTTGTATGTGCCTAGAAGGAATTGGTTGCATCACTTTCCATTTTTAAACACTCCATTAACATTTGGAGAACTCTATATGTGAGGAGAAAGGGAATAGAGAACAAATCAATGGAATCAGTGGACTGGATGCAGCTACAGCCTGGGTGAGCTGAGCTGCCCTTGCATTCTATGATCACTCTTCCTAGCCTACTGCTGCTCTCTGTATGTATTCAGATCCTGTTAACTGGACTTCTCCTTTCAGATCTCAAATTCAATGTATGTAAAATAAAACTCCCTCAAACTTGTTCCTCTCACCATCTTCTTTTCTCTGTTAATGTGCACCCCATCCTTTTGGTAAATCAATTTTTCAGTCATCTTTGACTTCTCTCTTTCCCTCGTGTTCCCATTCCACCCACCATATCCAGATCCAGTGAGCTTTAACCACCAGATCCAGTGAGCTTTAACCACCAAAATGCAGTCAGCCCTCCATATCTCTGGGTACTGCATTGCAGGCTCAACCAATAACAGGTAGAAAAAATGCAGAAAAAAAAAAACTCAGAAAAAAAATACTGCAAAATTTTTAAAATAATAAAAATAATATAGTATAACAACTATTTGCATAATATTTATATTTTATTAGGTATTATAAGGTAATCTAGAGATGATTTAAAACATAAAGGAGAGTATGTGTAGATTATATGCAAATACCACACCATATTACATCAGGGACTTGAGCATCTGTGAATTTTGGTATCTGCATGGGTCCTGGAACCAATCCCCTATGGACACCAAGGGACAATTGTATACCCTAAACTACCTTACTTCTAGCTACCTTTACTCCTAGGATTCTAGTTTTAAGCACTACAATCTTCCTCTTTTGTTATTATAGTAGCCTTCTGTTTCCCTGTTTCTACCCCTCCTTGCCTAAAAGTTTTCAAGACAGCATTTCCAGTGATCTCGTCAAAGCAAATGTTAGATCACATTGCTTCCCTGATCAAACTCTTCCAATGGCATCCAAGCTCACTTGGAATAAAAATCAAAGTCCTTACCAGACCTAGGGGCACTGCACAACTGAGTCTCTTGTTACTTTGATATGCACAGTATGCACCTTCTGCCTCAGGGCTCCTGCATCTACTATTTATTCTCTCAGTGGTGTTTTGGGGTGAGATCCTACTGATTTGTGGGTGAATTGTTAAATTGTTGGGAATTGTGCCAGCCAGTTGTAAACCAGTGGTAGCTGGAAACCAGCCAAAGTGGGAGTATTTACACCAAGGATACTGGCAAAATCTAAAAATCGGGTGTCCTCATCCCATGAGGAGCCTGTTGTTAAGCATTTCCAAGAATGCCACTGTATTTTCTCTTCCTGGAACGTTCTCCTCTTGCCGCAGCACCTCCTCCACTTATTCAACGTTTTTCAGGTCTTTACTTACTCAAGACATTAATAGTCAAGTCCCCTCTGACTATCCTATTTAAGATATAACTATCTTTCAATCCCTTCTCTTGTACCCCCTTGTTATTTTTCTCCATTAAACTTGTTATTTATGTATTTATTTTTAGTTTGTTTTGTGTCTTTCTGCAATAGCATAGGAAACAAATACATAATTGAATGAATTAGTACTCTATTATATAGCTTCCAATGCCAATAACCAGATAATAGCTATCAGAGTTTTATTGCTAATTTTAAAGAACTACTTATTTGGAAATAATTTATTTTATTTGAAATAATTTTAATCTCATAGAAGAGTTGCAAGAATAGTATAAAAAAACTTTTCTATACTCTTCACTCAGATTCAGTAGTTACTAACATTTTGCCACATCCTTCTATCTATCTAGGTTATATATAAATATATATATATTTTATTCCATTTTGGATTCTGGGGGAAATGTAAAGAACATGCAGGATTGTTGCATAGGAACATACATGGCAATGTGGTTTGCTGCCTCCATCCCCATCATCTATATCTGGCATTTCTCCCCATATTATCCCTCCCCAACTCCCTAACCCCCACTGTCCCTCCCTTAGTCTCCCCACAACAAACCTCAGTGTGTGATACTCCCCTCCCTGTGTCCATGTGTTCTCATTGTTCAACACCCGCCTATGAGTGAGAACATGCAGTGCTTGATTCTCTGTTCCTGTGTCAGTTTGCTAAGAATGATGCTTTCCAGGTTCATCCATGTCCCTACAAAGGACACGAACTCATAGTTTTTTATGGCTACATAGTATTCCACGGTGTATATGTGCCACGTGTTCCCTGTCCAGTCTTATCATTGATGGGCATTTGGGTTGGTTCCAAGTCTTTGCTATTGTAAACAGTGCCGCAATGAACATACATGTGCGTGTGTCCTTATAACAGAACAATTTATAATCCATTGGATATACAGCCACTAATGGGATTGCTGGGTCAAATGGAATTTCTATTTCTAGGTCCTTAAGGAATAGCTACACTGTCTTCCACAATGATTGAACTAATTTACACTCCCACTAACAATGTAAAAGTGTTACTATTTCTCCATATCCTCTCCAGCATCTGTTGTCCCCAGATTTTTTAATGATAGCCATTCTAACTGGTGTGAGATGGTATCTCAATGTAGTTTTGATTTGCATTTCTCTAATGACCAGTGATGATGAGCATTTTTTCATATGTTTGTTGGCCTTACATATGTCTTCTTTCGAAAAGTGTCTGTTCATATCCTTTGCCCATTTTTGAATGGGTTTGTTTTTTTCTTGTAAATCTGTTTTAGTTCTTTGTAGATTTTGGATGTAAGTCCTTTGTCAGATGGGCAGATTGCAAAAATTTTTTCCCATTCTGTTGGTTGCTGGTTCACTCTAATGATTGTTTCTTTTGGTGTGCAGAAGCTGTGGAGTTTAATTAGATCCCATTTGTCTATTTTGGTTTTTCTTGCCAATGCTTTTGGTGTTTTATTCATGAAGTCCTTGCCTATGCCTATGTCCTGAATGGTTTTGCCTAGGTTTTCTTCTAAGGTTTTTATGGTGTTAGGTCTTATGTTTAAGTCTTTAATCCATTTGGAGTTAATTTTAGTGTAAGGTGTCAGGAATGGGTCCAGTTTCTGCTTTCTGCACATGGCTAGCCAGTTTTCCCAACACCATTTATTAAACAGGGAATCCTTTCTCCATTGCTTGTTTTTGTCAGGTTTGTCAAAGATCAGATGATTGTAGATGTGTGGCATTGTCTCCGAGGCCTCTGTTCTGTTCCATTGGTCTATATCTCTGTTTTGGTACCAGTACCGTGCTGTTTTTATTACTGTAGCCTTGTAGTATAGTTTGAAGTCAGGTAGTGTGATGCCACCAGCATTGTTCTTTTTGCTTAGAATTGACTTGGCTATGCAGGCTCTCCCTTGGTTCCACATGAAGTTTAAGGTGGTTTTTTCCAGTTCTGTGAAGAAGGTCATTGGTAGCTTGACGGGGATAGCATTGAATCTATAAATTACTTTGGGCAGTATGGCCATTTTCAGGATATTCATTCTTCCTAACCATGAGCATGGAATGTTTTTCTATCTGTTTGTGTCCTCTCTTATTTCATTGAGCAGTGGTTTGTAGTTCTCCTTGAAGAGGAGAACTACATCAAAATCTTTTACTTTAGCTAGAATCTCTTCAGAAGAAGGATATTCTCTTACATAGCTGCAAAATTATGGTCATCTTTAATACATTTATCATTGGTAAAATATTATTTGATATGCATTTCATATTTCAATTTTGGTACCTGTTCCTAAAATGTCCTTATAACAATTTCTTCTCTCCAGCTCAGCATCCAATCCAGCACTATAAATTGCATGTTATGCATGTTTTACAATTCACTGATATTTCTTTTCTAATGGTCACACAATGGTAATTTAAAAAATTCTCTTATTTTTTCTACACTTATTATTTGACATTCTATGATAAGGAAGAACTTTTTATATTCCCTAATTTACTGTCAGTATGAACTAACATATTTCACTTTATTTGATGAATTACAATCTATTATTGTTATTATTTTGACATAAAATTGTCCCAAATTTGTTCAGTGAGATCCCCTTTCAGTGAGATCCCCTTTGACATTATATGTCCCTGTTTTTATTTAGAGTCCTTCCTCAAGTTTTTGTATAACAAGATGTTTTAAGGCTAATCTTGTACTTTTCCTGCCACAGCCTGAAATCAATCATTTTTCAAAGAAGTCTGACTCTTTCTAGTGAAAAATGATATTTGTAAGCTAAGTATGAGCCCTGGATTTTTTCATTGCTACCAAGATATCATTTCTTCTGGGCCTTTTCAGTAGACAGTATTGGGGAAAAAAAAAAAAAAGAAATTGCTTTTGAACTGTAAATACATGTTTATGTGTGTGTGTGTGTATAAAATATTTAAAATAATGTTCCTTTCCCTCTTCCAAATATATTTGTGTATAGGAGCATGTGTATGTATAAAATCATGAGTAATGGTAATTCTAATTCCAAATTTACAGCAAATGGTTCTTTCTTATTTTCTACCATTACGTGTTTGTATTTTTCTTCTCTCACAGTAGGAACCGTATCTCCCAACAATATTCACATACTCATTTGGTGAATCCTATGATACACACAACATAGTTTCAGAATCACTACATCCATATACCGCTCTGGAAGCAAAAAACAAACTTAAAGTACTATGCTCAAAAGCTATTTTTTTTCCTCTCTCCTTCAAAGTGGTTTTATTATTTGTTTATAATATAGTTAGCTTTTTTCTGTTTGTATATAGTTTGACATTGTCTTCCTGTCCTTGATTTAATTTAAATTTCAAATATGCAAAACATAAAAATAGTTCCAAATTTCAAAACCATGCGAAAACAAAGCTCTCGCTCAGAAAAGTGTTGCCTCTTCTACTGTTGCTTTCATTTCATTCCCAACTACCCCATGTAAGAAATCAGTTTTGTTAGTTTCTGGTTTAACCTTTCTGCTTATCATTTTTTGCTTGCAAAAATAGATAGATGAGTATTTTAAAATTCTTCCTTCTTCCTTACGTAAAAGGTAGAGACTGAGCATGGTGGCTCATGCCTATAATCCCAAAACTTTGGGATTTGAGGCAAGAGGATCGCCTGAACCCAGGAGTTTGAGACCAGACTGGGCAACATAGTGAGACCCCATCTTTACATAACACTTTAAAAATTAGCTGGGCGTGGTAGTGCATGCCTGAAGTACCAGCAACTTGGGAGGCTGAGGTGGGAGGATTGCTTGAGCCCACGAGGTCAAGGCTGCAGCAAGCTGAGATGGCGCCACTGAATTGCAGCCTGGGTGACAGAGCAAGATTCTGTTTCAAGAAATAAAATAATAATAATAAGCAGAAGATTATACATATTTCTTCTACTTTTTATTTATTTTTAAACAGTATACATTAGAGGCTGGCCACAGTGGCTCATGCCTGTAATCCCAGCACTTTGGGCAGCCGAGGCAGGTGGATCATGAGGTCAGGAGTTCAAGATCAGCCTGACCAAACAAAAAATTAGTTGGGCTTGGTGACATGTGCCTATAATCCCAGCTACTCAAAAGACTGAGACAGGAGAATTACTTGAACCCAGGAGGTAGAGGTTGCAGTGAGCCGAGATCATGCCACTGCACTCCAGCCTGGGCAACAGAGCAAGACTCCCTTTCAAAAAAAAAAAAAAATATATATATATATATATATATACACACTAGAAATCACTTCAAGTCAGTTCACATAGATTTTCCTCATGGAAATTTTCATCATAGCTTTTTCTCACTCTCTCCTCATTTTTATTTTTCTTTATTTGTTGAGGCAGAGTCTCGTTCTGTCACTCAGGCTGTAGTGTAGAGGCACGATCTCAGCTCACTGCAGTCTTGACTTTCCAGGCTCAAGTGATCCTTCCACCTCAGCCTCCCAAGTAGCTGGATCTATAGGCACACACCACTACATCCAACTAATTTTTAGATTTTTCATAGAAACAAGGAGTCATTATGTTGCCCAGGCTGGTCTCAAACTCTGGGGCTTAAGCAACCCTCCAACATCAGCCTCCCAAAATGCTGGGATTACAAGTGTGAGCCACTGTGCTTGGTCTATTCTCTCCCTTCTAAAAAAGTAACTGCAGAGTACCTCATGACCTCATGTGGTGTATGAACCACAATTCATTCAACCTATCTACTATATATGAGCATTTAAATTGTTTCCACTATTTAGCAATTACAAATAATGCTGTAGTAATTAAGTGCTAAATGTTAAGAGTTTAGTTTTCTTCAGATCATTGTTAAAATGTGATAAGCATGGAAAACATGACTATTGAAGTTATTTTCAGTCATTTATGTCACTGTGAATGCATGATAGGACAGCATTCTTTCATGGTAATGTAAGAAACATGGTAGCACATGAATTCATTGAGTGCTAAAGCAGTGTGTATGTGCAGGCGTGGCAAAAATCCACTGAAGGGGAATTTAGGCCAGGGAGGGAAAGTGGGTAAGGTAAATTTCTTCTACTGTCAAGTTGGATTGAAGCCTAGTTTGTGCTTGATGTTTCATTTATTTAACAGATGCTGATAGAGAACTTGTCCTTTGCTAGGTGCTTTTTAAGACCCCAGGAGAGACCAGCTGCAGTGGCTCACACCTGTAATGCCAGCACTTTGAGAGGCCAAGGTGGGTGGATCATCTGAAGTCAGGAGTTTGAGCTCAACCTGACCAACATGGTGAAACCCCGTCTCTACTAAAAATATAAAAAAAATAGTCGGCCGTGGTGGTGCGTGCCTGTAATCCCAACTACTTGGGAGGCTGAGGCAGGAGAATCGCTTGAACCTGGGAAACGGAGGTTGCAGTGAGCCCAGATTGTGCCACTGCACTCCAGCCTGGGTGACAGAGTGAGACTTAGTCTTAAGAATAAAAAAGACTCCAGGATACAGCAGTAAACAACATAGACACAGGCCCTGTCCTTGTGGAGCTCGCTTTCTGCTGTGGACACAAACTATAAACAAGTACACCTGTAAGTAGATGTGTAATTTCACATCGAGTCATCTATGTAAGAAATACAGTGACTTGGAAGAGAGAAAGGAACATTATTTTAGAAAAAGTACTGTTAGAACATGTGGAAAAAGAAAGAAAACACAAGAGAAATAGTTTTTAAAGATAGGGTGCTGGAGAAGACCTTTTGAACAGAGACCTAAATAGTGTGGGAGTAAAAAGCCAAAAAAATAAAAAATAAAGAAAAGATTGTGGGAAAGATTATTCCAGGCAGAGAAAACAAGTGCAAAGTCAGGCACTGAGGCTGAATTGCCCTTAGTGGGTTCTAGGAACTTGAACTAAGTGAAAGAGAGAAGTGATCTGTGAGAAGGAGGCTTCTAAAGTGACAGGATCCAATTTCCTCTTTATTTTTTTTTAAGATCACCTTCCCTACCATGTGAAGAAAAACCTGCAAGTGCAAAAGTGGAAGCAGGAACTACACACTGAAGCCTAGATCAGAGAAGACTGTGGCTTGAGCTAAGGTGGGCTCACTGTAGATAATGAGAAATAACTATATTAAAGCTAAATTTTTAAAATGGAAACTGTAGTGCTTTCTAATGGATCGTAGAGGGTAAGGGGGACAAATCAAAGACAACTCAGATTTTATCTTACTCTATTCTGGGGAATGAGACAATTGTGCTCTTTCACAAGCTCTCAGAGATGTAGCCTACTTTAACAGCTTTATGTTATCACAACACATGTTAGTTAAAGCCTTGTCAACTTATTGCATCCTTGCTATAGATAAATATTTTCCTAAAAACAAGTGGCAATGTGGGAAGAAGGAAATATATAAGGTACGAGAAATGGATGATTACAAAATTCTTTCAAAAATAATCTATGACAAAAAAATAAACCAGTCCTTAATGATTCAGTAATTGATTCATTCATTCTTTTTCAATTCAATTTTTCAATCCAATGGCTATTGAATGCATGCCCATCCCAGCCACTGTCCTGGGTCTTGGGGATATAGTGTAGAACAACAGATATGGAGTCTATTGTCATGGAGCTTACAGCCGAGGGTGGAGACCAACATTAACCTAATCATACCCTCCTCATGGAGCCTAGTACTTGACACACACTAGGCTCCATCTTTATTAATCTGAGATTATTTATCACATGACAAAACAGTAGGGTGATCAAATTAATTCATATTAACGTGTGAGAGACAAACAGTCTTCTTTATTGGTGATATTTGCTTTAATTGAGAACCAATGAATTTCTAATGTTGTTTTGTAGAACTTCCTTTTCTGGCGCCCTTTGTAGAGAATAAAAGAACATACATGTCAACTAAACAATGTATTTTGTGACAACTGACCATTCCTTTTCAGAATATGACAGAAAACAAAAGAGCAAGTTAAAAAATATTTTTAAAATTCTTAAAAAGTACTTAAATGACTGGTTATTGTTCCTGGAAAAAGCTTAGAAAGATATTAGAATGTCTTTCCTTTCATGGTAAATATTTAGCATGCTTATAATAACTGAAAATGGATGCAAGATCACATTACCTATTTCAAGTATAAAGTGTTACACTCATTGACGTAGATGTGTACTCCATTGTCGATATTTGGATTGGATGATTTGCAAGACGGATCATGGTTTAAAACGGTGGTTCTCAGTGTTGTTCCTGTACTAGCCATGTCAGCATTAACTGAAAACTTGTTAGAAGTGCAAATTTTGAAGATTTATCACAGAGCTAGTAAATTAGAACCTTGGGGAAGAACAATGTAGAGGGGTAGTAATCTGCATCATAACAAACCCTCCAGGTAATTCCAATGCTTAATAAAGTCTGAGGTTATTGGACTAAATAAAGGACATATTTTCCATGCAGTCATTCAGCACAGTTTCACTGATTACTTAATGTGCACTTGGCACTCTCCTAGGCACTAGGATATAGTGGTAAACAAGGCAAGCTAGACTCCTCCAATCAAAGCATATTGTGTCGGTTAGGTCCAATCAGAAAAACACAAACTGCTTTAAATATTTAGAACAGAGGAAATTTAATATAGGAATTGATTACACAGGAAATGGAATTGCTGTGAAGATAATAGGAGATAGTGAGACAACTGAGATTAGCGACAGCAAGAAGTCACTATTGTTCTTGGGCTGCAGGGCAAACGCTAATGGTGCTATCAGAGCTCAGGGGCTAAGGTCACCTGGCAGGCCTGTCTGTAGGTAACTGGAAGCATGAAGATGTGGCAAGGGCTGCCTCACACCTGAGGCCACTTGCACAGAGAGGGATGGGGAGATCTATCCCAGCTTCTTTTCTCTTTCTTCCCATTGACCACGCCTACCAGGAAACCTGCTGTTACAGGGCCTGAGATAGTCAGCCTACTGGTAATGATCCACTGTGATACAGAACAGAGCCGAGGAGGCTGGAGAAGCAAGACGGCAAACAGCTTAGCATTAGCACATGTGCGTTCTAAGGGATTCAGAGGATTACTTGTATGCTCTACACAGACTCCTCCTTGCGCCTGTAATTTACAGATAAAAGTTGAGAAATATTTGAAACTTGCACAATATATGAGAAGTCTGAGTAAATTAAAAACAAGGATATTGCAGGGAAAATAAAAGTTCTAATTTATTTTTTATTCCGTCATTGTAATACATTTGCATTCTCTCCTAAACGAATGAGATACTTAGCATGAAAAGATGTTTATGTGCAAATAGAATAGGTGGATTAATTATACCACATTTACTATCAATTCATTTTTTAATACTGACTAGAGTGATTTAAGCTTTCAAAAAGCTAAGCGCTCACACAAATCATGTCTCCAGAGACCTTGTGCTTTGTGCTGATCAATAATTATTCCGTTAATTATGAAGATATAAGGAAAATTAGGCCATTTATATTTTTGCATGCACAAGAACAACTTTTCAAAGCTGAAATTACCTTTCTGTTTAGGTTGGCTTAATGCTCTGGAAGATGATTAGACCACATTCTCAATTAATCTTTTGGCAAGTATTATTTTCTTATTTTTCTACCAAATCTATTGTGATTTTGACAGAATAAAAACTAAAAATCACCATCAACCTAAATATATTTTTTTCCCATTGGGTTTATATCTATCCTTAACACATTTATTGTGAAAGGATTTTTTATTCATTCAACAAATGTTTAATGTATGCTTATTTAGTGTAAAATATTGTGGGAGATTAAATTAACTTTAAGAGTAAAATTTGTGTACAGAGAGAAAAAAAACAAGACTGGGTTATAAACAACTGACCAGTCAGATAGATTTTGATTGTTAGATTTGTGACCTTACTTTAATTAGTTAACTTGTCTGAATTTGTTTTTTCCTCTGCAAAATGGGGCCCATCCCATCTGTCTCACAAAGAACTGTAAGAATTTAGGAGAATCATATACATTTGTATGGGTCTACTGCTGTGTTTGGAAGACAGTGAAGATAGTTGTAACGATAAATGCCAGCCCATTTCCTAAATACTCTGCATGCTTTTCTTCTTCCTAGATAATTTCATTTGTCTGCATTTGTTCTTTAATGCCATCTAGCTTCCTCTGTACCTTTCTTGTAGTCTTCCTCTGTTTTTCACTATTAGAATAATTGATCATCACTGGCAGTTAATCCAACGGAGGAAAAAGCTCTCTTTCTCATTCATGCCCTACTCTGACATTGGCCTCATCAAATCATTCATTCACTGGAAGATATTTACTGAGGATCTGCTTTGTTCTACCTACTCTTCTGAATGATGGGCCTATGTTCTGCTTAAACATGATGTTTTTCCTCATTCAGTTAAAAAGGACATTTCAACATCGATTTACCTAGTGTAGAGCCAGGTTTTGTTCTAAGCACTGGACGTACAGCAGGGGAAAAGTAAGACTTTGTTCCCATGGAGTGTATGCACTCCAATTAGCAAAGACCGACAACTGAGGGATTAATGGCCAGTTATGAAATATGCTGGTTAGTACAGAGAACTTTGAAGACATATAAAGCAGGATGTGGGAACTGTAGGAATAGTGTATAAAGCATAAATAATGAAGGAAATGAAGACTGGGAGTGGGGGCTCACATCTGTAATCCCAGCACTTTGGGAGGCCGAGGCGTGTGGATCACCTGAGGTCAGCTGTTTGAGACCAGCCTGGCCAAGATGGTGAAACTCTGTCTCTATTAAAAATACACACAATCAGCTGGTCATGGTGGTGCATGCATGTAATCCCAGCTACTTGGGAAGCTGAGGCAGGAGAATAGCTTAGACCTGGGAGGCAGAGGTTGAAGTGAGCCAGGATCACACCACTGCACTCCAGCCTGGGCAACAGAGCAAGACTCTGTCCCGGGTTGGGTGGGTGGCAGTGGTGGGGTCAGGGCAGGGGGTGGGTGGTGGAAAAAAAAGAAGTGAGGGGATGAGCACTGTGAAAGTGACTATCTTCAAGAAGAGGGCCTGCAGACAGTGTGGACACCAAATGTCAGGGCCAAGTGCCAGACAAGCCTAGAATGCTGAATGGTGGGGGTTAGTGAAAAAAAATGAACAAGGGTTCAGGATTAGGAGAGGAGAATGAGAGATATAAGGGTCTGTTCACATAAGCGAACAGAAAGGGAAGAGTAACATTTCTTATTTTGGATTGCCAAAGGATCATTATGGCTACTTGGTGGAAAAAGGTCTGTAGGAGTAAGGAGGTGGTAATCAGGGACAGAGTTGATGGCTTGAACTGCCTTCAGAGTGTCAGAAATGGTGAAAAGGGGAGCAGATTCGAGATACATTTTCAAGATAGAGCCGATAGGATTTGCTGGTAGTTGGATATGGGAACTGAGAGGAAGAGAGCGGGCAAGTATGACTTCAAGGATTTTGATTTGAGTAGCTAGAAACAATCTCTGGTGGAATATAGACACCAGGAGGGAGGAAGGCAGGAAACAAATGAGCCCTAATAAATTGCAGTTACTAATCTGATGGAACTTGTGGGGGGTCAGGAGTGTTTTAGCCAAAGTGTTATTTAAAATGGAATATGAAAGTTGAGTGAGAGTAAGCTGTGTGAAGTGTGGTGTGTCTTCAAGGGTAGGGGCAGTGGAGGGCATAAATTTTAACGTATTCAAAGACTCTGAGCCAGGGAAGAGCTTTAAAGCGTGTAAGTTTATAGCATTCTGTAGACTCAACAGGAGAATCCAACCTACCCTCTTCATTTGTATCTCCTCTACTATTAATGCACTAGTATTGCCCAAGTCCACATATACCAAAATCCTTCTGTTTATTTCTCATTCAGCAAAGTCCTAGTTATAATCCCTGGTTATAGAGCTCTCTGATTTAAAGAAATATTTCTTTTACTTTGGGAAATAAATAAAAAGTTCAAAGAACAATAAAGCACTCCTATGCCCACCACCCAAAATTAATATCTTTTAATCATGCCAGTTTCCAGTCTTTTCAAAAATGGAAATAAGAATTTACATACAGAGCCAAGTTCTTTTAAACCATCACCTCCACCATTTCTTCCTTCTGGTTGACTTTATATGTTTTTACATGCATGTATATAATCACTACTTCTGTATGTAGACAAATAAAATATTTTTGCTTTTGTCAGTTTTTTCAATAATTTACACAAATATACACTACATTTACTATTCAGCATCTTTTTTCTATTTTATTATTTTAGTTTATATGACTACTTCTTTATTTCCTGGTTTATTCTTTATTCATGGACTTTAGAATATGTATGTTTTCTCTTATCCTTGACACACATAGCATCCTTTGTATTCTCCTCATAAAAATTTATATTTAATAATTTTATTATGATGATTATGTAAATGCTATACACAAGTGGCCACAGGGTATACCACAGTTATTTTTTTCTCCTGTAAACCATTTTCTTTTCCAAAGTTAATAATTGCCTTTTGTTCGTCTGCTTGTTTTTTTTTTTTGAGACGGAGTCTTGCTCTATAGCTAGGCTGGAATGCAGCAGCGCAATCTCGGCTCACCGCAATCTCCGCCTCCTGGGTTCAAGCGATTCTTCCACCTCAGCCATCCGAGTAGCTGGGACCACAGGCACGTGCCACCATGCCCAGCTATTTTTTGTATTTTTTAGTAGAGACGGGGGTTTCACCATGTTGGCCTGGATGGTCTCGATCTCTTGACCTCATGATCCACCTGCCTCGGCCTCCCAAAGTTTTGGGATTACAGGCGTGACCCAGCGCGCCCGGCCGTTTGCTTGTTTTTTTTAAGAATACTTTGTGTACTTAACACTAGTGTAACTATAAACTCTGTATTCTGTTGACCAATCTCATGGTTCAGACACTTCAGATGTTCTATCCATTTCATTTTCTGTGGGAATCACTTTGGAGAACTTTGACTACTTCAATCCTGGCTGGCGGTTTCTGCATCTATTGTAAAAGTCATATTCTGGGACTTCTTTCATCACCAGCCCAGCGATTCCTTTCATCTTCCTTCATCTCCCTCTTCCTGCTGTACACCTGTCTCCCTGTATCCTATGTTCTCTTCTTTTTTAACTAATTCCCCATTTGGGTGATGCTATTCTTCAGTTGCATTGTGAGAGAGAATGCATAAGAAACACATTTTAATACTTTATATGCTTTATTTTAGCTGTACACTTGTTACAGATATTTGTGTGCCTCTGCTCCTAAGCTGTATTGGAAATTCTTTGAGGACAGAGACTGTATTAGTGATCTTTGTGACTCCACAGGGCCAAGCACAGCTAAACTGTTAAAAATAATAACAAATTGGTAAATTTTATAAAGTATACATGCTGTCAATCAAGATCCTGTATTTGGACACAGATTGTGAAACTTAAACTATTACAGAGATATTTCCAAGTATCTGTACACATGGTATCATATTGACTGTGATGGTTAACACTGTCAGCTTGATTGAATTAAAGGATACAAAGTATTGTTCTTGAGGGTATCTGTGAGGGTGTTGCCAAAGGAGATTAACATTTGAGTCAGTGGACTGGGAAAAGCAGATCCACCCTCAATCTGGGTGGGCACAATCTAATCAACTGCTAGCATGGCCAGAATAAAAGCAGGCAGAAGAATGTGAAGAGATTAGACTGGCTTAACCTCCCAGCCTGCATCTTTCTCCCATGCTGGATGCTTCCTGCCCTCAACCGTCAGACTCCCAAGTTCTTCAGCTTTAGGACTCGGACTGGCTTCCTTGCTCCTCAGCTTGCAGCTTGCAGATAGTCTATAGTGAGACCTTGTGATAGTGTGAGTTAATACTCCTTAATAAACTCTTCTTTATATATATACATATATATCCTATTAGTTCTATCTCTCTAGAGAACCCCAAGTGATATATTGACTGACAATATGGAAATTTCATTGAGATTTTTAGAATTCTCACGGATGTTTGATGTTACATAGATATCTAGGCACATCGTTAGATTTTATTTAAAGGTTGATAATTTCCATTTAGAAACATTTCATATATATGAGTCAATACCATTTTTGGTCAAAGTTTTACTATATTTTATTGTGGCTAAGATATATAACAACACTTGCAGGTGATAGTATTTTAGATATTGGTACTTAATATAAAATTGGTGAATCTATAACAATTTATATTTTATAGAAATGAAGAAAGAACAATTGAAATTCACAGGACAATAATGATGAAAAGATTTGTGCTCTTTATTTTAGATAGTTATTTTAATACAAAGCCAGTATAATTGTTTGTTGCATAGAAATGATTACAGATAGCATGAGATACTATTAAATAAAAGGGAAAGCAGTAATATATGTATATATTATTTATTATACATAAACAAATTATAATAGTAACCAAAATTTATTGGGCTATTGGTATTCGCTGGCACTGTTCTCAGTGTTTTACATATGTTAACTTATTTTTTTAATTTTATCATCATAAAATTAATGAATTAAGTATTATTGCTTTTTTCCTTTTTTATATATGAGGCATAGGAAGGTTAGGCAAAAAGTCGAAAGTTACATAGTATTTTGTGGTCTGGCCAGGAATTGAACCAAAGTAGTCTGACTCTACAAATTGGAATCCTAACTGCTAGGCAATACTGTCTATATTACAATTCATTTTTATAGTTTTGGAATGAGAAACTGATTTAGATTCAAAAGATTAAGACTTAGGTTAAAATCTCAGCTATACCAATAACCAACTTTGTACAGTTGACTCCAACTCACATCTTATTTATTTCTATTTTAAAGAAATGGAAATAAATAAGATGAATTTCTAGCAAAACTTCACTGTGGCAGTAAATAATAGCTTTTTAAAATTGTGACTTCAAAATTAATGTCAAGAGATTAAAAGATACTACCTTATACTCAAGCACTAGTATATTTTTGAAAACGATATTTTAAACTAACAATTGACAATAAAAATCAGTAAAGAAATCATGCCCTTTAGAACTAGCATGTATTTACTTTTTGGAGGAGTCAAAAGATAGATATGTGATTCACAGACATCCAATTAACCATCTACCAGGACAGAAATATTTACAAAAATTAATTACATGTGATCATCACACTAAAGGAGGTGATTACATTACCTGAATGACAAAAGGAAAAGAATTCAGTGAAGACAAAAAGCATGAGTACTGTAAACTGCTAAAAACACAGTTATCCATGGTTAGATTAGAAATAGTATAGTTTCTGTTTTCATGGTAACATTAAAATAATACATTTTCCATTCCCTTAAGCATTAATGAATTTCTTCAAGAAACACACGGTTATTATTAAACCTCCATTTTTCCCCTCTACATTTTAAAAACATCCTTTACTAGAGAAACGTATGAAAGAAACAATCTAGCAGCTTCAAAGGTGATAAATACTAATGGGCAACTGGACCATACCTGAGTTACAGATACTATCTTCTTAGTTTCTACTCATCTTTCTAGAGTTAGTTTAAGCACCATTTTCTCTAGAAGTTTTGTTTGGCTTCCTAGATTATTAGGTCCCTCATAAAAACAAGCTCTGAGAAAACTCTGCTCTTTTCCTTTCAGAGAACTTAAAATCACATCTGCTTGCTTGTTTAAGGATTTGCCCTCTGGACCGTAAGCTTGCTCCGTAAGCGGAGGGCCATGTTGACTTGGTCAATGCTCTATCCAGGGCTTGGCACGGTGCCTGGCATTTAGAATGCTTTAAGAAATTAGTCGTTTATTTGAGACATAATCCCAATTTGACATACACGTTTTCTTGTCTTTTTCTCCTTTCCTTTCTAATCTCCAGACCACTTCATAGAGTTTTCCTAAAATTCTTCAAAAGGGCAGAAGGGAGAAAATAAATTAGGAAAAACTTTCATCTCTGGACACTGCCTTGTCACTGTGACAACCCACCATCCTTGAAATCATGTTACCTCCAAGCAATTTGCTTTTCACTGTATCAAATTTACCATGGGGTCAGCCGTAATAAGAACTGCAGTGTAGCTGTCAGAGTTGTCTATTTCATCTTATAGTTTAGTATTCCAGAGTTTCTTCTTCAGCATTTTCTTTGCAAATAAGTACATTGTCATTCAATGGTCCATTGACTTGGTTATTTATCCATTGGAACCTACTGAGTATTAAAATCTGGTGACAAAGATGAATAAAAAGATGAAATTTAGGATGCAAAATTACAATTAAATAGGAGGAATAAGTACAAGAGATTTCTTGTACAGCTTTGTGATTATAGTTACCCATGAAATACTGTATTCTTAAAAATGCTGATAGAGTGGATGGTAAGTGTTCTCACCACAAAAAATGATAACTATGTGAGGTAATGAATATATTAATTAGCCAGATTTAACCATGCCGCAATGTATACATACTTCAAAACCACTCATTGTATACAGTAAATACATATAACTTTATCTGTCATCTTAAACAAACAAATACATTTAAAAAGTGAAAAGACGAAATTTTCAGCCTTGCTGCAAAGTCATACAGTAAAGAAACAGAAAATATTGTCAAATGGAATACATTTCTTTGCTCCCTATTTACAAGAGAGAAATAAAAGAGTTGTCTGTTTGTTCTCTCCATTTTCTTCTCATTTTCTCTTGTACTTGCTTTCATCAGGCTTTTGTCCATACCCAACTAAAGAGCTCTTGCCAACATCATTAACAACTTCTCACATAACCAAATCCAATGGGTAATTCTGAATCTGCATTTTACCTGAACTTCTTAGCCTTTGGAACAAATAATTTCTGAAATGCTTTCTTGACCTGGTTTCTGGGCCACCACTAAAATATTATAAACTGATGATCTATTTTAGACCTCACTCTTGTTCACTAGACCCGTTTGTCCAAGTGCTTCCATAAGTTTTTCACTTGGGTAGTATTTCCAAAATGGAACTCACGGTTTCCTCTTCAAGTCTGCTCCTCTGCCATGCCCCCCACTTCAGTTAGTGGTCCCCTGATTCATCTTATAACTTATGTCACAAACCTTAGAGTCATCTTTTGCTCTTCTGATTTTTTCGTATATCTTTATCTCAGCAAAATATGTTTTTAATCTAATCTTTTATCACCACCTCCTCTATACTCTTTGGTCCTCCCCAACATCCTCACTTTTAGACTACTGCAGCAGCTTCCTAACTGGTCTTGCGCTCCTTCTCTGTTCCCACTACCCACATACACCCACTCACTTTGTTCTCATAGCAACCAGAGTGATCTTTTAAATGTATTAATCACATTTAACTTACTGGTTCAAAAATTCTTTCCATGACTTCCTTAGAATAGATTTCAAGTTGTAATAGTGATGTTAGAACCAGCTCCATAATCAGACAACCGTCTACCTGATTTCTACCACTCTCTATGTTCGCTTTGTTTCACCTGCTACTCCTCAAACACACATGCTCACTCATGTCTCAAAGCCTGCCTCTGCATTTGTTGTTCTTTCTGCTGGAATGCTCTCCACTGAAATATTCACAGGGCCTACTCTCTCATTTCATTTAGATCCCTGCTCAAACATCACTTTCCTGTTTAAAATAGCATCCACTTGTCACTCTGTATCCCCTTAGCAGCTTTAATTGTCTGCATGGTATTTATTACTACTTGACATTGTATTATGTTTTCTAATGTGTTTGTTTGATTATTGTTTATTTCCCTGATTAAACATAAGATCCATGACAGTAAGGATTTTGTTTTGTTCACTTATCCTCCGTGCCTAGAACAGGGTCTGGCAACAGAGTAGGTGCTAAACAAGTCTGTATTAAATCGATGAAGAAATTTATAGAATGCTAGAAGTGGTGGTGATGAAATATAATTATATTTAAAGTACCAAAGAAAACATAAATGCCTTCTTTCAGCAAAGCTATTTGAGTGCCTATTATGTACCTAACATTGCACTCAGTGCTTGAGATGTAAAGATGTATAAAAAACAAATCTTGACTTCAGAGTTCTCGAAGATTCTTGAGGAATACACATGGAAACTTTCATATTAATCACCAAAGAACCAGGGACACAGTGTTCCCACTGGTATTTTTTACACTGACCTTTCAGTTTTGCTCCTTTCTTCGTATTTAAATTATGTATCTTCATAATAAATGTATCAGTGAAATATCAACCAGGATGAAACCAGGAATTTTATCTTGCCCTCAACCAAAGCAGTGCCAGGTTGGGCTGTAGATTCTGTGATTGTATTCAGAGTAGAAGCAAAGTTTCAAAAAGTGAAGCAGCTGGATTATTATCTGGGTTGTTTTAACAGTTCAGACAATCTTGAAATTTGGTTTATTGATAAAAATTTTCTTTAAAGCGACATTCATCCACATCTAGCTGGGTGTGGTGACTCATGCCTATAATCCCAGCACTTTGGGAGGCCAAGGTGGGTGGATCACTTGAGGTCAAGAGATCAAGATAAACCTGGTCAACATGGTAAAACCCCATCTTTGACAAAACAATACAAAAATCAGCTGGGTGTGGTGGCACACTATGGGAGGCTGAGGTGGGAAAATTGCTTGAACCTGGGGAGGCAGAGGTTGCAGTGAGCCAAGATGGCGCCACTGTACTCCAGCCTGGGACACAGAGTGAAATTTCATCTCAAAAAAAAAAAAAAAAGACATTTATCTGCATATTGACAAATCAATTCACTTTCCTATTGTAGAGTTAGTAAATATCAAGGTCTTCATCTAAAATAGTGTTCAAATTCCACTGGATAAACATTAAAGCCAAAACAAAAGGCTTTAATATAACATCTATGTGAGGATAGTTTATATAATTGGCATGCCTTCTAACACAATAAATAATCTTTATTATACTAAATAAGAACTATACAGTGCGCTAGTTCAGGGAGAAGGAGTAGGAAGACAGGACCTGGAGGAGATTTCTCAAATAACTTAAAGACAGTACTACTCTTTGACTCAGAATCCCATTACTAGGTAGATGCCCAAAAGAATGTAGTTTTACCCAAAAGACACATGCATTTGTATGTTCATTGAAACACTATTCACAAGAGCAAAGACATGAAATCAACTTACATGTCGATCAATGGTGGACTGGATAAAGAAAATGTGGTACATATATGCCATGAAATACTATGTAGCCATGACAAAGAACAAAATCATGTCCTTTGTAGCAACATGAGTGCAGCTGGAGACCATATCCTTAGAAAATCAATGTATGAGGAGAAAACCAAATACCACATGTTCTCACTTATAAGTGGGAGCTAAATATTGAGTACACATGGACACAAAGAAGGGAACAATAGACTGGGGCTTACTTGGGAGTGGAGGGTGGGAGGAAGGTGAAAGCTGAAAAACTACCTATAGGATACTATGCTCATTACATAGTAATATGTAACAAAATCATCTGGGTAACAAAATCATCTGTACACCAAACTCCAGCTACATGCAATTTATCCATGTAACCTGCTTATGGAGCTAAAATAAAAGTTGAAAAAGAAAAAAAAAAGGTCCTCCCAGAACAGAAGGGAATCAGGGCTTTTAGTTGACAGCTGTGCAGAATTCTCTAGGTTCAGCACTCTAGATAAGGATTCTTGCAGTAGGCTAGCACAGGAAGCCATAGTTAGAGCATGAAAATTCAGACTAATAGAATATAGCAACACAGCTGGGAAATGGAGGATGTGTTTTTGAAACTAAGATAATCAGTGTCTCATGCAGCAAATCTTTTATATACATCCTGCTCATAGTCAAGTTAATCTATTTTCCAAGTAGCCAGTTTAATTCCTGAGAGTAGTAACTAGTGAGTCACATGAAGGATTAATGGTAAACCACCCTGGCTTGAGTGAGGGTCTGGTAACAGAAGTAAAGGCAAAAATTGACAGTTCTAATCTAGGCTATAGCTTAGTAGATTAAAATTTATGTATTGTGTTTTTAAGCCACATCTATGCTTTCAGATTCCATCAGTACCTCAAACATCCCAGCCATTAACCCCAAGTCCAAAACGATATAGTAAGGAAGAACACTGCTGAAGACGCGCATCTAGGAGGAGAAAGAGATTCACAATGCTTCTTCTTTTCTTATTTCTACTGACTTATTAATAAACTGTAGAAAAAACTGATCTCATCTCAGTTTATTCTACAACTCCTGAAGATTAGGAATGTGGTTTTAAGCAAACTATTAATTTTAACACAATTATATTTTAGTAAAGCTTTCTTGATTTCCTATGGAGTTTATTACAGTGAGGGGTTTACTTGAATTAAAAACAGTTTTGTGGTAACATTTGTCACACTTTATAATAGACTAAATTATATGACAGCATGCAAACAGTGAGAAAGATCTGAAAAGCACTCCATGTTTAAATTCCTTTTGAGATATTTTCATCTTGGAATCACCCATTCTTGTGCTGAAACACCTTCATAAGGAAGGACTCACTTTATGAAGAGGCAGTTCTTTCCATTTTTTGGACAACTCTGAATTTTACAAAGTTTTTTCCTAAACAAAGTTAAAATTTCATTGGAGCTTTTACCTAGAGTTCTACTTCATTTGGTAGACAGTAGTAGAAGTACTAACATCACCTTAGGTACTTTCTGTGGTATTTTCTTCTCTTCCTCTGCTTCTTCCTCCAATTTTCTATCTTCTTTTATTTTTCCTGTTTTATATACATGACTTTTGAGTTAGAAAGGAAAGCAATAAAAATTTTAGGTTATTTAGAAGTGAATGTTAATGATAGTTACATTAAAAAAAAAAAAAAACAACAACAACTATAAATTATACCCTAAGGGTTGTCCAGGGGAAAGAAAGTCTGAAATACATCTATTTTTTACAAAGCTTAAGTTGAAAATAAATGAGTTAAGTATTTCACTCAAGAAGCTGAAATTGGCTGGGTTTGGTGGCTCATGCTTATAATCCCAGCACTTTGGGAAGTTGAGGCGGGAGGATTGCCTGAGCCTAATTCAAGACCAGCCTGGGCAACATGTTGAGAGCTTGTCTCTATGTTTTAATATATTTATGTAAAATTAAAATGAAAACATCAGCCCCTCTCCTTCTCTAAAAGGAAAAGAACACTCACAAATAGAGTATCTTGTGTTCTTCTTTAATTTAGTTTAACAGAAATAATTAAAGTGAGCCTCTGTGCCCGGCTGAGAAGCTGGTTTCTAAGAAAGGAAGAATATGGAAGAGAGAAATGAATTGCAAACTTTAAATACTGGAAAGAAAGAGGCAAAACTGTTATTATTTTAAGTTAATTCTCTCTAAAAATAGCTAAGGAATTAGAAAATTTATAAGGATATATTTATAAGAATTTAAAAATTGAGTATTTATGTAAGATTTAAAAAATTGAGCAAGCAGTGCTTATTAAAGTTGTAAGATAAATGTGTGTGACAACAATAGCCTAACTGGATAGTATAATAATAATAATGATAATAATAATTTTTTTAACCGACAACTAAAAATCAGCAAAAATCATGATTACTAAGGAATAACCTATACAAAAATACAGAGTAATGATTAAAAGGATGAATTATATTATTAAATAATCATTGCAAATCCTGTCTTTAACCTTTACTAGTTATGAGTCCTTGGGCAAAATATTTAATTTATTTGTACCATATGATTTTCTGTAAATGAGAATAAAAATAGTACTTACATCATAGGCTTGTAGGAAAATAAAAAGACAATAGGTAAAAAGACAATACATAAAAAGTGTTTAGAATGACATTTAGCACATAGTAACTGCTTGATTAAAAATTTTTATTATTGCTATTTTAATAAGCTAAGTAACATTATTTGAGACATGAAGGAAGAAATTAATAAATTATGGGAATTTTTCTCACCTGAATTGAAACAGTCAATATTTTAGATATATAAACTGAGCAAAAGCCTATATCATCTCCAAAGAGTTTTTTAATGAAAAGTTTCAAGAAATTTCAAAAGGTGAGTGAGCAAGAACAAGCTAGGAAGTTTTGGAAGGAAGTACAACCACAGGGAGCTTTCCTCAGCACATAGCTTTAAAGCTAATATTCTTTCTGTATTTGTATACAAATGAACATATGAAACAGAATATGGGATTTGTAAAGAGAAGAAAAATAGAAAATTAGTATATTATAAAAATTTTATTAATATTAGATGAGGAAGAATAAAATATTTGAACTGATGCTGAGACATTTAGATATTTATTTAGAAAAAAGTGGATACACATATAAATAAGTTTGAGATGGAGCAAAAAGCTAAATGTAAAATAAAAATAAACAACAAAACTCTCCAGAAGTAGTATTATTGTGAACTGTACACAGAGAAAGTTCCAACTTTATAAGATAGAGAACCCTGTAGACATAAAATTATACTCATAGATGTAAGTAAACACAACTTGGAATCTTCTATAAGAGGTGAGTAACAGAACAACAGAAAGTATTTTTCCAACGTTGGTAACAGGCAAAGGTTAGTATCCATAATATATAAAGAAATTTATGACTCCATAAGAAAGAGATAACCAAATTTTGTTAACTGGGAATTTATAGAGACACACACATAATAAATATGTCTAAAGAACATATGAGATATTGTCCAAAACTTACTGGTAATCTAGGAAGTGCAAATCAAAGCAATTTTGTAGATATGTTTTTTCATCCATATATTCACGAACTTTACAAAGTTTATGAAATTTTAGGATAAGTGATAGTTTTATGTGCTATTTGGAAGAATATATACTGGAACAACTTTAATGTCAGGCAATATAGAACTGTCTACTAAGTTTTAAATGCTTATATACTCTTCTTGGCTCAGTAATTCCATCTCTAAAATCCTATTCTGCAAAAATATTTCCCTGTGTGCATAAACATGAATGCCTAAAGATAATCATTGCAATATTGATTACAATAGTAAAAAGTTGGGCACAATGTAAAGAAGAACAATAAATAAATAATGATTCTTTCATACTATAGAAAACAATGGAATTTCATTATTTTAAAGTAACAGAAAGAAATCAGACACAAACACAAATATTGTATAATCTCATTTGTACATGGAATCTTTTAAAAAAGTTAAGTATTTAGATAGAGAACAACACAGTGGTTACCAGGGTCCAGAGTAAGGGAGGAAATGGGGAGTAGGTTGAAGGATATAAAGCAGCAACTTTGTAGGATGAGCAGGTTGTATATACAATGTACAATGTGGGAACTAATAATAGTGTATTGTCTTCAGGACTTTTGCTTAGTAGACTATAAGGCTCTTGGTGGGAGACGGAGGAGAATGGGGAGGGAATGTACAACCATGTGAGATGATGAATATGTTAATTTGTTTCCCTGTAGTAACCATTTTGTTATATGTATGTGTATCTTATAACATATTTTATACCTTAAACATAAATAATAAAATGTGTTTTTAAAAACTAGCTGGATGGAGAGAGCTGATAGATGGAGTTGTAACAACAAAAAGTCATAGAATAGCAGGCCCACTATGTTCACCTAAATGTTAAATATACATGTAAATGCAAATATATACAAAATAACTGGAAGGGTAGTAGTTAATTTACCTTTATGGTGTTGGATTGTGATAATGAAAAGGGACTTTCATTGCTACTCTATATGTGTTGTACTGTTTTTTTTTTTTTTTTTGGCCAATAGGCATTAATGTATTACTGTTTTTTGTTGTTGTTGTTGTTTTTGTTTTGTTTTTGAGACGGAGTTTCTTTCTTTCACCCAGGCTAGAGTGAAGTGGTATGATCTCGGCTCACCACAACCTCAATTCTCCTGTCTTGGCCTCCAGAGTAGCTGGGATTACAGGCGCGTGCCACCATGCCAGGCTAATTTTTGTATTTTTAGTAGAGATGAGGTTTCACCATGTTGGCTAGGCTGGTCCCGAATTCTTGACCTCAGGTGATCCACCTGCCTCGGCCTCCCAAAGTGCTGGGATTACAGGCGTGAGCCACTGCGCCTGGCCCATATTTAATCAAACAGTTACTTTTATAAATTTAAAATGAAAGATAGAAAGGAAGAGAAAGATAAACCCATATATAGTCCTTATCCACTTGAAAGTTAGGATTCTATTGTCATGAATTGAACTTAACTAACCTAATATCTACGTATTTAGATACTTCCACATTCATATTTGCTAATTCATCTAACAACAAGGGACTAAAAGGTTGTTTATGCACACTGAGATACATAGGATTAAAAACGTAGTTTGCTTTCATATATATTTTGAGGAGAAAAATTTTCAGACATATCCAGACATTATATGAAAGGCTATATCAATGTTAATAATTTTTAAGGAAATTCTCCATTTCTGTAGCTAGGGCATAAATGACAGGCAAAAAATATTTTGTGAGTGATAATTTAATTTCAGTAGGAAGAGAGAGCTTACACAAGTAATTTGAAATAAATCATTTTAAGCAGATGCATATTCATTCAAAATAAGTAATTATACCTGTGTTTATACAACATTTATAATTTATCTAGTTCCTTCAGAATGATATGCTCTGTCACAGTATATAGATTTGGTTTTACAGATTATATGCTGCAAATTATGGTACAAGATAAAATAAGAACATTTCCCAAGCTTTTCTGTTTGCTTTTGTCGTCATTATTAATCTGAATTGTTTAAGTAGGTATAAATAGCTACAAAGCAAAAGGAAAGCTCTTTTTAGTCCACACTGAGTCTGAAGTACTTGAGGAATGGTCAAGTAGATATATGGAGAAGACAGGCTGGGTATGGTGGCTCACCTATCACATTAGGAGGCCAAAGCAGCAGATCACTTGAGGTTGAGGTCAGGAGTTTGAGACCAGCCTGGCCAACATGGTGAAACCTTGTCTCTGCTAAAAATACAAAAATTAGCTGGGCATGGTGGCTCACGCCTGTAATCCCAGCTACTAGAGAGGTTAGGTAGGAGAATTGCTTGAACCCAGAAGGCAGAGGCTGCAGATTGCATCACTGCACTCCAGCCTGGGTGACAGAGCAAGAGTATCTCAAAAAAATAAAATCAAATAAAAATATGAAGAAGGTAATTTGTAGTAGGATCTAGAACTGAGAAAAGTGACCAAGATGTGATACGGTAACCACCCCCTTCTGCAGTTTTAATTTCTGAAATTTGTTACTCAGTCAAATGTAGTCCAAAAATATTAAGTGGAAAATTCCAGAAATAGACAATGTATGAGTTTAAAGTTTCATGCCCTTCTGAGTAGCATGATGAAATCTCCTGCCATCCTTCTCCGTACTCTCAGAATGTGACTCTTCCTTCTGTCCTATTAGCCATTGCCTTCGTCTGTTCCTGACATCCAGCCATCGATATTGTCATGGCCCGATGATCCAGGATGAACCAAAGCAGATGAGCCTCTTTCTGATATATTGTCAGAAGGTCAACAGGAGCCTACCACTACACCATAGTTCCTACATCTTTGACCTCATTTCATCATTATGTTGGCATTTTATCATCTCATATCATTATATGAAGGGTGATATAGTACAAAAATATTCGAGAGAAAGAGAGGAGAGAGATCATATTCACATAACTTTATTATAGTATGTTGTTATAATTGTTCTATTTTATTATTACTTATTAATCTCTTACTGTGCCTAATTTTTAAGTTAAACTTGCCATAACATTGTTTAGGAAAAACATGGCATATCTTTTGATACTATCTGTGGTTCTAGGCATTCACTGAAGGTCTTGGAACTATTCTTTGCAGGTAATGGCAGACTACTGTGCAATAATTTGAGAGTTTCCAGAACAAAAATGGTAGCTGTGGCTGCAGCCTGGACATGAATGCAATTTAGGCAGTGAAGGAAGCCTGTAATGAAAAGAAAAGTGGATGATGGAGACTTGGAAGACATCAAAGTTTACAATGGTAGAAGGAATAGTATTCAATATAAGAGATAGAATCAGGAAAGAAAGATACCACTGACAACAGGAAGGGAGCATTCAAGGTATTAACCTAAAATCTGCTTTCGAATAAGAAGTTGAGTTATTGAAAAATTAACATCTTGCTTATATTCATCTTTACGTTCCTTTCCTTAGCCTCAGAGTCCAGAGTCATAACTCAGATATAAACAGATTCAAAATGCAAGTGTGTCAATCATACGACTGAGTCTCAACACTTGGTTTATTGATTTTGCTTGAAAACATTTTATAATTTAGTGAATTACTTGTTCAATTTGATTGCAACTGAAAATTTGAGAGTCCTACCACCCTGCAATCTCTTTTTTAAAGAAATGTGACAACATGCACCAATTATGTCTTCTAGCCAAGTCCACTCACTGTATACACCTGTCCTTTATTAATACAGATTTGTAGTTTATTTTGTTGATGTCAAATATGGTTTGGATATTCACTTCTTAAGATGATTTTTAAAATCTTCAAATTTAAATATGTTGTTTACATTGGTGAAACTAAGTCAATAAAAGCACTGCTATTTCTTCTACATTATGCTGGCTTTTATATGTGAGAAGATTTAGAAATTGTTCAGATAACCTTCAGAGTAGTTTTATTAGTGGTTTTGGAATTATTCAGTTTGTAACAAGATTTTTTTTTTCCAGAAGGGTGAAGTTACATTTTTTTATGAGCTGCCTTATGTGGCTTCAACAATGAAAATGATCAAATAAATCGAGTGCCAAGTTTACTCTTAATTTGTTCATGCTACATAGATTCAGTTAGTCTAAAAATGTTGTTTGGTTGAATTTACACAAGTTTAGCAATGTGTGCGTTAAAGCTGCATTTCCCCAGAATAAAGAATTGATTTCTTAGACCCTGAAAGACACCAGGAGTTAAATACCACTTGTCCAGTCAAATAAGAGGTATTTTTGAAGCATTACAAAAAGAAAGAATAGACAAATATTACGGTCCAGTGATTCTGATAAAAACAAAAGATCCAAAACCTTCAACCTGGGAAACAAGTATAAGCAATGCTCAGCTCTTCCTGAACTCCCTGGAGAAGAAATCATGGAAATAATTATAATGCTGGAGAAAAGCTTAGCAAATAAGACTCTAGCTAGGTTCCCTTCACAGTCTCTTGCAATGAAAAAAAGAATTTAGAGAGCCTCACAAATGATGTAGGTGAGTGTTGGAAGTTTTGATTGCTTATCTGAACTCTCAAACCTTTGGCTCCATGCCCACCTCCAGGGCAAACCCTGTCATCTTTTGCATGAAACAGAATGAGGTGATCTGAACCTAGGAGTCTATTTCTTCCCTAGACGCATGTGTACAATTTCTATTAATTTTAATGAGAATTATGTTTGCACACTGAGGCAGGATAAATCCCTTCGGGAGGAATCTTGCCCTTGGATGCATACTGTAATTTCCATTAAAGGGACAAAACCCCAGGGGAACCATACATGGGCGCCTGAGGGCAAGATCTGACCTTCTGCATAAAAAACACTGCACAAATCACCAGGTCATCCTAGATGTGTAGATGCCAAAAATATAAGAGGTTAGCGAGCATTCATTTTAGCCTGTATTCAGGTGATGTGCATTTCTCAGAGTTACGCCTTTAACCTATGGTTGTTCCTGTAAGGAAGAAATAACTGCCAAACAATGGAATCGATTTTCAATTAGGATATTGCTAAAGAACAATAACCAATATAAGGTGAACAATATTATATATTTAAAAAAGAAATAATACAAGTAAAATGAAAGAGACAATGAAAGTTGTGTTAATTAAGAAGATGACCTACTTTACTACTCTTGTTTCCACAGGAGACATTGAAGATTATGGACAATTTAAGTCTATTCATCAGTGGATCCTGCGTGAAAACTTTTTAAGTGGCCCTAATACATTATGAGTAATCTCAGGGCAGAGATCTGTCTGAAGGAGATATGATTGATGGTCTATCATTCCTAATTCACTGTTTATACTGGTAGCCAGCCTACTGGGAAAATACCTCATTCATCAGGGTATTAGTGAATTCAGCCAACGTATGGCACCTTCATTTTAACAAACTAAAGGAGAAAAGCTAAATGGGGGAAATTGACAACCATCTCTGATTCTATGATAATGCAATTAGGCTGCTCCTCTCCAGAGCTTTTGCTAATTCACAAAACAGCTTCAGTCGGCAGGTCATAAATATATGATCATTTTTCACACTTTGAAAAGTAATGATGCCTTGACATGAATCAATAAATCTTGGTGAAGTCCTTTATACTTTTATGTTCAGCATGCAAAGTCAGTTTTAAAACTTGTGTGTATTAAATCTGACTTGCTATCCAGCCTGTGTTTACATAATCTAATTTAACAAAGTCTCAAATAAACGTGTAAATGAAGTGTTTATAGTAAGCACAAGGAAAGTTTCCCTTTCATTGAGAAAGTGTGATATGGTGCATCAAACTATTTTAATTTGCACCCTGAAATACCCATATTTGCAAATGTGCCACATACAGAGAGCTGTTGCTCCTAAAATTTGGTAGTTTCTATATTGAGTTTGCATATTATACTCAATAGCTGAATTAAAAAAATTCTACTGCATATGACACAGCGTGTAATGCATTATTTATCTAAAATGGATCTGGTGCAAAACATCCAGAAAACATTAATAATTATCTCCCAGACCCCCCCTGCCCCAGAAGGGTTTGCTTATCTTTCTAAAACAATTGCATAAAAATACATGGTGAACATATATCCATGTATTAAGTAGCAAAGATACACAGCAGCACAACATTTTTCTAACAATCATAGTTCCACATGCTCTACAGGGGATAGGAAGATGGACAGGCTAATGAATACAGCAGGTAGCAAGCAGTTGAGGTTTGCTTAAGAATGAATTATCAAACAGCTACAAATTGCCAATTTAAAGAGGTTATACTATACTGTACATAGCATTTTATTTTTTATTCCTGGAAAAGCTGACAATTTTCCTGTATGAAAAGTGAAATGATACTAAATCATAAATGTACCTGCTGTGCTGTCATTCCCATTAACTCCCCCTTTGTTTTGTTTATTCACTGTTCATGGTTGCAAAAAATGATGTGCTTTATAACAGGATGGACAAAGCCACATTTTCATCAAAGACCTAGATGACAATATATTTTATAAATTAAAAATAAAACAATTGGTGTTTCGCTCGTGAGTCTTTCACAGTCATTTGGAATTGCCGACGAAAATAAATATTGCATAGAGAATTGTTTTGGAAGTGTTCATGCATTGTGCATAATCTTCATTATCTGATATTTGCTATGATGAGTAATTGATATGATACACTATCTATAAATAGATTGTGTCTTCGCAGTACAACATCAACAGGGTGATGGAACATCAATACCACTGGTTGAAATTTCCATTTTGTCTTGTACTCTGTGAATCTAGCCTTAAGCATATGTATTTCCTAGAGGCGCATGATCCTAAGCAAAAGTAGGCAATGGCTAGCTTCTTAGTAACTTTAATTCTTTAAAATCAGATTATTAAATCACAAACCACCACCTAGGGGTAATTTGGGAAAGCCATTTTGAGAATGCCCTTCAAATATTCATAAAGGCATACCAATAGGTACTTGACGGTTAACATTATTTATAGAGGAATGTATAGTCTTTAGATCCATGCACCACAAATTGAACCCTCATGCATTTCTTGTTATAGAGGTTCCTGGTTTGATTTCCAGGTAAAATATACAGTTATCTCCAAAATAACCACAATTACTTCAAAACAGGCTGTGCAAAGCCATGTGGAACAACCTCTAACATTATTTTACTGAATCCTCTTTGTGTTCTAATTCCGATCGTGAGACTGTTGGAGACCTGGCATCTATTTTATGAAGGTTTTTGCAAGGAAAATATTTAGATTAATGATATAATTTAATGACCATTTAGTGACAGTAGGTCTAACCTCAGCTGAGTGACAACAGAATTGAAAAAGTAAACCAGTGGGAGAGACGAGACAGTGGCTGTTGGGGCAGCAGCAGGGAGGCTGCAGGGGTCACTCTGATTGGCATTGTCACTTTCCCCATTCATCAAGCGAGGACAGACTTCCCGAATCATTTCCCAGATGGGGCAGCTCGTCAGTTTAAACACCTGATATGAAGCCATCCGTCATCTGATAACATGATCGTTGGGCTGCAGCTGGCTGGGTGCTCTGCAGCCCGAGTGCACATGTGATGGACTCAAGCCAGGGAAGCAGGCTTAGTTGGGCTGCCCTCCCTTGATAGGATTTGCAGTCCTCCACTGGACCATGGAACAGGTGGAGGCTAAGAGAGAATGAAAAAATTTCCATGTGTTGCAGGGATTAGGGCCTTACACACTCACCACTCCACTTGAATACCAATCAATGCCAGACAACCAACCTTGAGTGAGACCAACTTCAGTCCTGGTCATAGAACAGAGAAAGAGAAGATATGCAAAGAAACCTGGGAAACCTGGTTTCCTGCAGTAAGAACAACTTTTAACGTTCAAAACCTGACTACATTTTTTTTTTTTTTATAAATCAAAAGCCTGAGATGAGATTTTTCTCTGAAATCCAACTTTCTTTTTCTTTCTCTTAAAAAAATAAACAAAGCATCTTGAGCATTTTTAAAAGAGGGAGGGAAAAAAAGTAATCTCTAGGGAATCATCACAAATCCTGTTATTTTATGCTTACCATGGAGAAAAACTAATACAACAAAGAGAGTCAGACAAAGAGACAAATTATGAGCACTTAAACTGAAAGTGTTTATTGCCATGTGAAATATAATTATGCTGATTTAAAATGTTTGCTGCTCAGACAGTCTAGAGCTTATTGGAATAAAGGCTTACCTCTCACAGGAGAATGAGTCCTTTACAGAATTCTATGGTAGCATGATAAATTGGGCTGTGTAAAAGTGTGGCCTCATTTTTCACCCTAGTGGATCATTGTGTGAAACCATCCTTTTATTTGTAAAAATTAAAATCCCTCAATTGGAGAGTCCATAACTGAGATATAGACTAGATATCTAGATAATTAGATAACAAGTTAACTAGCAAAGACCTAATCCTCTTATGTCCTTAGTGGAATAATATAGAGACGTTTATTCTGCTTAGCATATGACACTCCCTATTGTCGTAATTCCTAGTGAGGATCTCTTCTAGCTTGTTTGCTGTTCTCTGCCAACATTGAGCAAGCTCTTTCTCTTTCTCTCTTTCTCTCTCTGTGCCTCGCATTCTCTGTCTTAGATGAATGATTTGGTGTCTTTACCCCAAACAACTTGTGTCTCCAAGAAACCTCTCTATGGACAAGACTGTAGCTGCAAGAGTGTGGAGCCAATTCTGGTGCAGATTCCACATCTCATTTACATTTCTTCTTCTTCATATTTTCTGTTCAGGGCACTATGTTTATCTCCTGGAGGTACATGTAGTAGTACCTGTCTGCTCCTACTTAGATTAAAACTTTAAATAATCATTCATATGTATACAAAAAACAGATCAGAACTTTCAGTCTCCTAAACTGGTGAGCCATTTGGTCTTCCCTCTCTTTTCTTCTCCCCAAAGTTAGAGTTAAATTTTATACCTGGATAATTGATCTATAACGTCACAGAGATGTTACTGCGAAGAAGTAAGGGAAAGATAGGCCAATGGATAAGAAGTTAGGAAGCATACATGGTGTAGACAGTGTAGAGAGGAAGGTGGAGAGGTTAGAAGTCAGGCCCACACAGGTTCAGAGCTTAGTATTGTTGAGCCTCAATGGGTAACTTCAGGCAAGTTATTTAACTTCTCTGAACTAAAAGTTGTTTTATGTATAAAATGTGATTATTTACTATTTTTATTATTAAATATCTTTTTTAATTGTTTAGAACATTAAGCATGATATTGCATTTTAGTAGTTAATGTAGTAAGATCTGTGTTAATAGTAATTGCTATTATATTGCTCTATAAATAGCATGCAGATAACAGTGAGACAACCCATTTATAATAGACAGGGAACATTTTTGCATTTTGGTTCAATAACATTCATTAAAGCTTACATTGTGCTTGTTGCATTGCCAGGAATTAGAGATAAAAAGACATTTATGACACAGTTCTACGTCAGGAGTGTAGGCCAAGGTTGGTAAGGTTGCACAATAAATTTTTTTTTATTTTACAAAACTTAAACGTGTATCAGAGTGAAATGCTTATCCATAAGTGTGTACATCTAACAATACTCCTCAATAAAATAGATTTGAATTTTGAAGCTTAAATTGTGTACTTACTCTTTTTGCATTTCTTTCTTTAACCTCATCCCTAGTTTGTCTTTATCCTAGAAGGAGAATTTACCATAATATGTTAAGGTAAGACATCACCTTTTTAGAAATGGAGTTTGTTTTAATTCATATAATTCAAAGAAAATCAAGCACATATTTATAATAATATGACTACAATAACCCACTTCTATTATATTTAAAGGTTATATCTGTCACTGTAGAATTGAAATCACAAACTTTTCCCATAATATTGGTGTAACTCACAAAATGGGTCTACCACTGTCTTGATTAATGTGAAATATTTTCACATTGTATTGAGTATGTTAGAGTAGATAGGTTTAGGGATTGAAATAGTGTATTCTCTTGCTCTGTGATTCACAGCAATTCATTTTACAAATACTTGAGAACATACAAATGCAGTTCACTGTACAAGGTACAAATAATGCAGAGTTAAGTTGGGGATTCACAATTAGCTGCAGTGACAAGCATAAAGATAATTGCTATGTAATATGAAATATGCAATAAAAAGGTTTGTAATAAATACAAATGTGGAAATAGAGAGAAAACAATTTTATGAAGGGGATGTGGTAATTAGGTAAATCTTTGTAGGGGAGATAATATTTGAATAATGAATATGATTGAAAAGAGACAAAATTCATTCTAGGTTGAGAGAACAACACAAGCAAAAGTTGGAGGGACACCTAACAATGCAAAGAGCATTTCATTTATTCAGCCAACAAATATTTGAAAACAAACATTTATCAACTTTCATCCGAGATTGCCTTGTAAATTTACACTTTGAAGTACCCATCTGTTCCACATGTACAACAATGATAGAAAAATTTTTAAAGCAAAAATTTAGAAAAGATACAGCTGTGCTAAAACAGTAAAGTAAAACAAAGTAAACATCTCTGTGGAACAGACATAAAACAGAAGTGTTTGGTGGTTGGTGGAGGTGCAGATGTGGGACTAGGTCTGCCCATCCCTGGGCAGACAGCCCAGCAGTTCAGGCTCGTGAGAGAAATTGCTCCCTCAGAGGTGGTAGCTAGGAGCCTAGCTCATACCTGAAGCCAGGGCGTAGCTCTCTTTTGAAAGAGAGAGAGAGAAAAATAAAATGTGGCATATATAAAGCACAGGAGACAGAAAGAGGCACACACAGCCTTGTGACCAGATAGGAACCAAGCCCCAAAATGGTTTTGTGACAGTGTCTGTGAAATTCTTGATGTCTGTGTTATGCAAGATTTAATCTTCCATGTAAGACATAACTTATACTGATATGAAGGAGAGGTTAGGGTAGAAGTCCTATGAAACCACATATGGAGGGGAAACAAAGAAAGAAATCCTGGGGACCATTTCCAAGTACATCAGGGAAATAAATCTAATACAGAGAAAGCAGTCAACAAAATAGAGACTTTGTATATAAATTTGGCCCATAAAAATTTATGTAGTATGATGGATATACTAATTACCCTGATATGATCACTATATATCTTATGTATCACTATATATCACTATGTACCTCATAAATATGTATAATTATTATGTGTCCACTAAGAACATTAAAAACTTACAAATAAGAAAAAATAATTTATGTGGTAGAACAATCTGATAAATATTTCAAAATAAATATATTTAAGATATTTAGGGAGATGAATGAAGAAAAAACATCCATAATGAATAAATAATTGAAAAAAACCTAGGATAAAGTGAAACAAAAG
The DNA here is from genome assembly GCA_004027835.1 of Alouatta palliata. NCBI lineage: Eukaryota > Metazoa > Chordata > Mammalia > Primates > Atelidae > Alouatta > Alouatta palliata. Next base: position 117,417 of record PVKV010001184.1, read on the forward strand.
AGACCTGGATATGAAAAATAATTTAAAATTCTAGAAATGAATAATAGAGTCAGTGAAATTAAAAACTTTACAGGTGAGATATACTGTAGATTAGACATAGGCAAAAAGGAATTAATAAATTGGAAGAGAGTAATAAATAATTCACCCAGAAGGCAACAGAGTTTGAGATGAAATATATATGAGAGGGCATTTAAAGTATTTGGAGAATACACTGACAGACTCCTATAGACATCTAACAGCAGTTCCAGAAGGAAAAGAAATACATTTCCCCAAATGCAAAGAAAGAATGATTAGGCTGGGAACAAACCTCTTCGCAGAAACAGAATATGTCAGAGATATATCAATACAGTCAGCTGAACAAAATAATTGCCATTAGGTAGAATTTTATACCAAATTAAATTATTATTTAACACTCAGGTCAAAATCAAGACATATCAGGCATACAAAGACTGAGAAAGACTGTAATAATTAGACACTAAAAGAACTGCTAAACAGGAAGGGATGGAATGCATACAAACAATAGTGAGCAAATAAATAAACTCAATAATACACTACTTGTATCATATAATAAATATTGCGTGTGTGTGTGTGTTTCAAACAAAAGTAGGGATGGTCATTGGGTAGCTAGAGCAGGCCAAAAGCTTTGTAATTTGAGAAAAATAGAACTTCGAATAATTTTGGACTATTAAGATAATTTTCCATACCTGCCAGGAGTATTGGATGTTTATGACCCAAAGCTGAGGTCCTGTCAGTAAACTGTCTCCTCATCTAAGGTTATGCCCCCTTCCTGGGCGCAGCCCATATCCAATAACTAATTGACGTGAGAAAATAAAGGCCTGCCTTTTTTGCCTCAAAACAGGGCAACTCTAAAAGATCAACTCAACTCCATAATGCCTCATGAGATCTGCTGAGACCTCTTGCAACTACCTCTCAGTTCAACTTTTCTCTCTGTCCCGTCCTGTTTTCCTTATTCTTTATAGGATTTCCCAGAAACACTCAGTATGTAAACCTCTGTATCACAGTGTGTTTCCAGGGAGCCTGACCTAGGAAAGACAATTGGGAACTGGAAGTGGCCCCAGGAACCCATCTCTAAAATGGGACATTAGAGCTGAGCCGCCCAACAGCCTGGAGGGAGGAAGAACTCCATCACTGGTGGTAAATGAAATACCGACAACGGCAGTACTAAAAGTTTACCAGTGGTGACCTGGGATGGGTAACCAGTGGAGGACAACACATTGGCAAGGAAATTACCTTAGGCAGAGGGAGATTTAGGGAAAGTAAGCATATAGACTATAAATGGATGGCTTTTGTCATTAGTAAGAAGGAAGCACAATGCTTGGTAGGTCTCTTTGAGTTCTCAAGGAAGTATATTTCACATTTTAGAATATCACTTTGGACTTCAGGACAAGCAATCTTGTCTCTTGGGCCACACAACCTTGAAAGTTCAATGGCTTATTAAAGGTATCTGTTGTGAGGAAAAGACTTTGGAATTTAAGGCAAGCCCCAATAGGAAAATCACAATGTAGACTCAGGATTTCAGAGTCTGAAGCCATCTTCTGCATCTATACTTCAGTACAGAAACTGCCTCTGCACCCTTGTAGAGAGGAGGCATCTGATTATAGGAACTCAAATAATCCTATGGCCAAAGGTGACTCTCGTGAGCTGCATTCTAGTACAACCATCTTGATATACTGTTGAGAAGTCTCAGTGCAGCCCATTAATAACAAAGAAGTGGGATCAGGCAAGATTGGGACCAGAAACTTCAAGAAAGTGTCAAATCAGGGGGCTCAGAACCCTATGTTACCCACCACATATGGGAAGGAAGAAAAATGCCTGGTATGATTTGTGAATGAGTTCACTCATTCTGTGGTTTTAGGTTGAAAACAGACTATGCAGAAGTGGCCCTGAAAGAAAGTTAGGAGGAAAAATCTTCTCAAAGGGAAGAGATTTGGGTGGTACATCTGGTCATCTCTTTTACACAGAAAGTGACGAAGAGCAATGAAGAATTACAGGAACTCACAGGTACTGATGAGCAACTTAATGAGTTGGGTAGAGGCCTAGGGAGAAAAAGATTGGAAGATTGAGGAGGTCTAGAGAGGAACGTGGCTGGACTCGTGGAAGCCAGTACGAGATTTTTATATCACGATTGTATGGAACAGAGACCACCTATTAGTGGGTGAAAGAGAGGCACAAAACAGTCAAGTAGACTGACTTGGGCATTTGAATTCAGCCAGCTGTTGTCATTGGCTATCCCAGTATTAGAACAATGGGAGTAGCCACAGTGACCAGGACAAAGTCTGCACATAGGCTGTAAAGAATGCCCCAGAGACTGATTAGTTACTGCTGCTGCCAAATGTCCAACCTACTAGCAACAGAGACCAAGGCTGAGCCCCTGTGACAGCACTGTCCCTTGAGGAGACAAATCTGCCACTTGATGGCAACTGGATTATATGGGACCTTTTCTTTCCTGGAGGGGGCAGTAATTCATTCTGGTCATAATTGACTTACATTTTGGATATGGATTTGCCTTTTTTGCCCCTAGAGCCTTAGCTAGTGCAGATTGTCTAATTCAGTGACACAGAGTATAACAAAAATCACCTCAGGCCCACGGAGCCGCTTTATAGCAAGGGAAGTATGGGTGTGGCACAAGGCTGCGGGTCCAATCAGACTCCCCCCACATCTCCCAGAAGCTGCCGGCCTGGTAGAGTATGAGCAGCATTACTGAATAGTTTTGCATTGTATGGATATATAATGCAAATGATAATATATCAGGATTATTTCCAGTAATTCTGGCTATTACGAATAATAAAGGTTCTATGAATTCTCATGTAGAAGTCTTAGTGTGGGGTAAATGTCCACAAGTATAATTGCTGGGCTGTATGGCAGATGAACAGTTAACTTTATAAGAAATTGCCAAACTATTTTCCAAATATCCTTTTGCATTTCTTAGAGCAATGTATGGATGTTCTAATTGCTTTGTGTCCTTGCTGGAATTTGGTGTTGTCAGTTACAAAAAACCTTACTCATTCTAGTAGGTATATAGTAGTATTTCATTTTGTTTTTAATTTGTACTTCGGTAATGAATAATAATGTTGAGTATCATTTTATGTGCACATTTGCCATCCATATCTCTTCTTGGATGAAGTGTCTAAATCTTTTGATTATTTAATTCTTTTGCCTACTTAGTGAACTATAAGAGTCCCTCATACATTCTTGATTCAAGTATTCGATCATATCTGTTTTCGAGCATTTTATCCCAGTTTGTGACTTTTCATTTTCTTAAAAGTGTATTTTGAAGACTGGAAGCTTTACATTTTGATAAAGTGCAATTTATCAGTTTTATGAAGTGCACTTTTGTATAAACTATGTAATTATTACCTAAACTAAGGTAACACTTTTTTTGTTTTTTGAGACAAAGTCATGCTTTGTCACCCAGGCTGGAGTGCTCTGGTGCATGGTCATGGCTCATTGCAGCCTCAGCCTCCCAGACTCAAGCAATTGACCCTCCTACCCCAGCCTTCTGTATGGTTGATACTGCAGGAATGAACCACTACACCTGGTTAATTTAAAAAAATTCTGTAGAGACAGGGTGTCCCTATGTTTCCCAGGCTGCTCTTAGACTCCCAGACTCAAGTAATCCTCCCACCTTGGCCTCCCAGTGTGCTGGGATTGCAGGTAGGGCTTTTTTATTTTTAGATGTTCTAACACCATTTGTTGAAGACAGTATCTCTCTGTTGGCTGGGTATGGTGGCTCACCTCTGTAATCCCAGCACTTTGAGAGACTGAGGTAGGTGAATCACCTGAGGTCAGAAGTTTGAGACCAGCCTGGTCAACATGGTAAAACTCCGTCTTTACTAAAAATACAAAATATTAGCTGGGCATGGAGGCGGGTGCCTGTAATCCTAGCTACTCAGAATGCTGAGGCTGGAGAGTGGCTTGAAGCCAGCAGGTGGAGGTTGCAGTAAGCCGAGATTAAACTATTGCACTCCAGTCAGGGCAACAAGAGCAAAACTTTGTCTCAAAGAAAAAAAGAAAAGAAAAGAAAAGCCGGGTGCGGTGGCTCACTCCTGTAATCTCAGCACTTTGGGAGACCTAGGCAGGCGGATGACGAGGTCAAGAGATCCAGACCACCCTGGCTAACATGGTGAAACCCCGTCTCTACTAAAGAATACAAAAATTAGCTGGACGTGGTGGTGCGCACCTGTAGTCCCAGCTGCTTGGGAGGCTGAGGCAGGAGCATTGCTTGAACCAGGGAGGCGGAGGTTTCAGTGAGCCGAGCTAGTGCCACTGCCCTCCAGCCTGGTGCCTGGCGATAGAATGAGACTCTGTCTCAAAAAAAAAAAAAAAAAAGGAAAAAAGGAAAAAAAGAAAACTATATCTCTCTATTGAATCAACTTGATGCATTTGTCAAAAATAGACCACATATATGTAGATGGCCTAATACAACTTTAAAAATAATTAATAGATTTTGCTTTCTAGTACAGTTTTCGATTGACAGTATTGAGCAGATAGTATATAAAATTCCATACACCTACACCCTCCCTGCACACAGTTTTCCCTATTAACATCTTGCGCTACATTAATATATTTGTGACAGTAGATGCACCAATTTTGTTACATGATTATTCACTATAGTCAATGGTTTACATTAACTTTTATTTTTGTGTTCACAGTTGTGGGTTCACTGAACTGTATTGCACAATTCAAAATGCATAATGGCATGTACCCACCATTGCAGCTGTTTCATACAGAAAGATTTCACCATCCTAAAAATCTGTGCTCCAGATATTCATTCATATCCTTCTCCTTTAGGAGAAGACCACTGATTGCCTAGGATTCAGGGATTCTCGTAGAATCTTTGGCAACCAGTGGTTTTTTTTACTGTCTCAGTAGTTTTGTTTGTTTCAAAATTTCATATAGCTGGAATCATATGGTATGTAGCTTTTTCGGACAGGTTTAATTTACATATCAATACACATTTAAGGTTCACCCATGTCTTTTCATGTCTTGATAGCTCATTTATTTTTATCACTGAAAAATATTCCATTGTAAGGATGTATCAGTTTGTTTATCCGTTCACCTATTAAAGAACATATGGAAAAATTTCAGTTTTTATTGATTATGAATAAAGCTGATATAAATAATCATGTATATATTTTTGTATAGACATGTATTTAATTCAGTTGAGTAATTATCTGCTAGTACAACTGCTATATTGCAAGGTTTAGCTGTGTTTAGCTTTGGAAGAAACTATCTTTCAAAGTGGCTGTGCCATTTTGAATTTTCAACAGCAATAAATGAGAGGTTTTTCTTGCTCCATATTCTTGTCAGCATTTGGTATTGTCAGTTCTTTGAATTTTAGCCATTCTCATAGGTGTACAGTGTTGTTTTAATTTGCAATTTCCTAATGACATATGGTGCTGGGCATCTTTTCATGTATTTGTTTACCATCTGCATATCTTCTTGGATGAAATATCTGTTCAGATCTTTTACTCATTTTTAAAATTGGAGTGTTTGTTTCCTTATTACTGGGTTTTAAAATTCTTGTACATTTTGGATACAAATTCTTTATTGGAAATATGTTTTGCAAATATTTTCTCCCACTTTGTGGCTTGTCTTCTTATCTGAGAAAACTTTAAATTTTTATATTTAACTACAAAAAAAAGACTAAGAAAAAATTAATAGATTTCAAATCAGTAGAGAAAATAAGACAGCATTAGAAAATAGTATTAATCCAGAGATAGAAGAAAGTAATGAAAATGAAATAAACACAAAATGGTGACTGAAAAGTGAAAAATAGAAAATGTAAATATATAGCCACATATATCAATGCCAATAAGAGTAAACACATCAGACTTTCCTGTTAAAAGGCTTCTACAATCAAACTGGATAAAAAATGTGTTGCTTAGAACAAATAGAAGAGTTGAACAAAAAATTAAAAACTTTTAAAAGGTTAAGTTTACACTTAAAAATAATAATGAAAAGTAAATTCTTTTAGCAATATTAATATTAGACAAAATAAACTTAGGATTTATCCCTGGAATTTATCATCAGAAAAAATATAATAACACAACACATCATAGTAATAATTTAAAGGAGAAGCCATACAATTATATCAATGGATACATAAGCATATGTTAGTTGATAAAATTTAACATTTTGAGATAGTTGTATAATGCTGCTATGCAGCAGTTAAAATCAATAAATTAAATGCTAAATACATCCCACTATGAATATGTATTTGAAATGTAATATTAAAAAATGATATCACTTATATAAAAAACTTGATATGCAGAATATCATCCTTTTATTGATATTTAACCTATTGTATCAAAAAATGTGTAGAAAAATATCCACAGGGAGGAAAGAAACTAGATAGTGATTAGTTCTGGGGAGGAGCAAGTATGCAAAGGGTTTCAACTCTATCTCTAATATACCTAATTAAAATATAAAGTAATAGCAACATTAAGAAGTACTTAATTGAATTTCTACTTTTTGGAAGACGTTTTGAGACATTGAGATATTGAGATGAGTGGGTCATGATTTCTGCTTTCAAAATACTCTCATTTTAGGAGATGGACACAATTGCATCCAATATAGACAATACAAGGCCCTTATTAATTCTCATCTGAATTGTTACAATAGTACCTGTACTAAATGCACTGTTAAGTGTTGGTTGTTATTATTACTATTAAGAGAACTGGGTAACTTCCAGGGATATTATTAATAATTATACATGTAACTTCAACTTACTGCTTCTATTAGGAGAAAAAAATATAAGTCTTAAGTCTACTTCCTAGTAAAAGATAATATTTTGTACATTGTATTTTAGAAACCATCAATTCAAAATAACAGACTATAATATTCCCCCTCCTCCCCAGCTTTTAATCTAGGTAAATGGCCCTAGTACTCAGTACAATAAGTTGCAATAGTGAAATCAGCCTATAATTGGCCTGTTACTGAGAGAGAGAATTAAATTGAGAAACACAGTAGAAGGGAGATAGACAAGAGCTAGGAACAGAATCCAGGAAACAGACTGAGACAGTGTCAAAGGCCATCTGGCCATGGGAAAGACTCTCAATTCACAAAACTAGAAGTAAGAAAAAAATGTATATATATATATATATATATATATATATATATATATATATATTTCTTTTAAAAGGATATTTATATATGTAAATATGTAAATATACATAAATATATAAATACATATGTTAAAAATCTTTATGTCACTTATAATGAAAATTTTCTCTTCGTTTAGTGAAACATTTATTATTTCTCATGGTTAATTGCTCCAAATTAAAGATTTCTCAGAAATATTATGAAATACATTTAGAAATTTTCCTATATGATTGAAATACTTTTTTTTTTTTACACAGAGTTTTGCTCTTTGTTGCTCAAGCTGGAGTGTGGTGGTGCAATCTCGGTTCACTGCAAGCTTCAAGTGATTCTCCTGTCTCAGCCTCAAGAGTAGCTGGGATTACAGGTGCCCACCACCATGTCCAGCTAATTTTTTTTGTATTTTTAGTAGAAACAGGGTTTCGCCATGTTGACCAGGCTGGTCGAACTCCTGACCTCAGGTGATCTGCCTGCCTTGGCCTCCCAAAGTGTTGGGATTACAGGCATGAGCCACCGCTCCCAGCTGAAGTACTCTTAAAAGCCATTTACAGCCCTTAAAATGATGCGCTCCGTTTATACTTCAAGTTTTGTAAATGAATCAGAATCAAAACATTTCATAGTACTCAATATATTTAGTAAAATTGTTTCTCTCAAACAACAGATACCTATGAGAAATACTGAAATTTGTTTTATGTCCAACCTACTCAAAATGAAATATAAGGATGCAGAGAAAACCCAGGAAGTAGTGTGAATACACGGAGAGCAGAAGAACCATTTATGATACATTTCAGAACAATTTTCTTGTGTTGCTTCATAATTAAACATACATGAACAAAAATTAGATATAATTTTCTTTTTCAAAATGACTAAGAATGAAAGTGAACTTAAAAAGTATGTTTTATTCCATTACCTCTGGAGTTTTCAAAATAGGAGTATGTAGAAAAAATCTGAAGACAAATCTCTATTACTTTTGGTAGTCCTAAATTAAGCTTTCGCACCAGAGAAGATGATATTTCTATGTTTTTAACCATAGAAGACATTTTAGAAAAATTGTGTATGTATGTAATGCATATTAAAATTTGTGTATGTAATGTATATTAAAAATTGTGTGTGTGTGTAACATATAATAGCAAAAGCTAGTGATCCACAGTTTCTTCTTCAAATAAGCATCAGATATTTGAAGAAGCCTAGTTAAAATTCTTGTGTATTTTTCTTTTTAAGATAGAGTGATATAGGTATATAGGACAGCATAAAAATAAAGAATTTTAATTGCTTTAAAACAAAAATTGACAAAAAATTTTTAATTGTTTTTTAAAAAAGAACATTTTCTATGTTTTTGGAATGGCTTGAACATCTACATGTGGATTTCTGTGGAAGGTTACAGAATTTAGGTTTGTTTGGCTTGCATATTAGAAAGATGAAGGGTTATTATGAGAAGAATATTCATCTCCACAGAAGACAAAGCAAGAGGAAATTAGCTTAAATTGTTTTCGAAGAGGCTGAGTCAACACTGCCAACTTCAAGATTATTTTGACTGAGTTGACCAGTTAACCGGGTTTCAATTAAGTGATGAATTAGATCGATTCAGCAAACAATCTACTAACCAGTTATTTTGGCAAAGAATGCAAATGCAAAGCCTTTGCTTAGGAGGAAGTACTCCTTTAATTAAACATTAGGGCACAAGTTCAAATAAAATTGTAGACTCTAACCCTAAAGGTCTTTCAAATTTGAGTAGATAGCTAGAGATTGAATAGTTTAATTTGTCAATGGATATTTATTTAACACCTACTTTGCTCCTAACATTGAACATCTTATACAGTCCCTCCTATTCGAAACAAGGAACTGTATAAGAGAATCAACTGAAATAATTTATAGCCTGTTATGAACTTAATTATGTCCCCTACCAAAAGATATATTGAAATTCTAATCCATAGTATCTTTTATTTTTGTTTTGTTTGTTTTCAAGACGGAGTCTTGCTTTGTCACCCAGGCTGGAGTGCAGTGGTGCCATCTCAGCTCACTGCAACCCCCGCCTCCTGGGTTCAAATAGTTTTCCTGTCTCAGCCTCCTGAGTAGCTGGGATTACAGGCGCCCACAAGCACACAGCTAATTTTTGCATTTTTAGTGGAGACAGGGTTTCACCATGTTGGCCAGGTTGGTCTCAAACTCCTGACATCATGATCTGCCCACCTCGGCCTCGCAAAGTGCTGGGATTACAGGTATGAGCCACCGTGCCTGACCATCCATAGTAACTTTTAATGTGACCTTATTTGGAAATAGAGTCTTCACAAATTATATTAAGGTTAAGATGAGGTCATTAAGGTAGGCCCTAATCTGATATGACTGGGCTTAAAAAAAAGGAGAGAGCAAGAGAGAGAGAGAGAAAGAGAGAGAGAGAGAGAGAGAGAGAGAGAGAGAGAGAGAGAGAGAGAGAGAGAGAAAGATGTCCACGTGAAGACAGAGAGGGAGAATGCCATGTGATGTTGGAGATAAGAGATTTTTAGAGTGATGCATCTATACATTAGATGCCACAGAATATTAAGGATTGCCAGCAACTACTGGAAGCTAGGAGAGGGACACGGAACAGATTCTCCTTCAGAACTTTCAGAAGAAACCAACCCTGCTGAAACCTGACTTTGAACTTCTAGCCTCCAGAACTCTGAGGCAATACATTTCTGTTTTAAGCCACCCAGTTTGTAATACTTTGTTACAGCAACCCTAGGAAACTAATACACAGTCTGAAAGTAATTTTTTATGTTAAAATACAGTAGATATTTTATGTCATGAATGCTTTTTAAAAATTGATTTCTTAAAAAAACAGCTTTATTGAGGTATAATTCACATGCCATACAATTAAATCTACCTATATAATGTGTATATGTCAGTAAATTTTAGAATATTCACAGAATTATGCAACTATCACTACAATCTAATCTTGGAACATTTTCAGCATTCCGCTTATTCTTCCCTCCCCTCTCCTCCAGCCCCTAGCAACCATTAATCTACTTTCTGTCTCTGGATTTACCAATTTTGAAAGCTTCATGTAAATGAAATCATGTATTAATAATACGTGATCTTCGGGCCGGGCACGGTGGCTCACACCTGTAATCCCAGCACTTTGGGAGGCCAAGGCGGGTGGATCACGAGGTCAAGAGATCGAGACCATCCTGGTCAACGTGGTGAAACCCCGTCTCTACTAAAAATACAAAAATTAGCTGGGCATGGTGGCACGTGCCTGTAGTCCCAACTACTTGGGAGGCTGAGGCAGGAGAATTGCTTGAACCCAGGAGGCGGAGGTTGCGGTGAGCCGAGATCACGCCATTGCACTCCAGCCTGGGTAACAAGAGCGAAACTCCGTCTCAAAAAAAAAAAAAAAATAATAATACGTGATCTTTTCTGACTGGCTTCTATCAATGAGCATAATGTTTTCAAGGTTTATCTATGTGGTAGCATGTATTAGTATTTCATTTTTTATTGCCAAATAATATACCATTGTATGGAAATACCATACTTCATTTATTCATTAATCAATTAATGGATATTTAGGTTGTTTCTACTTTATGGTTATTATGAATACTGCTGTTCTGAACATTTGCACAAGTTTTTGTATGGACATATCTTTTCATTTTTTCGGGTAAACCCTTTCATTTTTCCTGTTATAATCTAAAAATGGAACTGTTGTGTTGTGTGGTAACTCTGTTTAACATTTTGAGGAAGCGCTAAACTGTTTTCCAAGTGGTCACATCATTTTACATCCCCACCAGAAAAGTATGAAGGCTCCAGTGTCTCCATACCTTCACCAATATTTGCTACTGTTTGTTTTTAGATTATTATTTTAGTGGGTGTACTTTTATTTACATTTCCCTGATTACTAACGTTGTGGCCATTTGTATGTCTTTGAGAAATGTCTGTTCAAGTCTTCTGCCAATATTGAAATTAGTTTGTTTTTTAATTGTTGAGTTGTAAGAGTTTTTTGTTTTCTTCTTTTTTCTAGAGATCGGGTCTTGCTATGTTGCCCTGTCTGGTCTTGAACTCCTAGGTTCAAACAATCCTCTTGACTCAGCCTCCCAAAGCGCTGGGATTACAAATGTGAGCCACCACACCTGGCCAAGACTTTTTATACATTCTGGATAGGAGTCCAATGTCAGATATACGATTTGAAAATACTGTGTTTTCTCTCATTCTGTAGGATATCTTTTTACTTTTTCTGTGACATTCTTTCACACAAAGTTTTTATATTTGATGGGTCCAATTTATATATTTTTTTCTTTTATTACTCATGCTTTTGGTGTTGTGACTTAGAAACTATTCCCTAATCCAAGGTTATAGTCCATGTGCCTGTTTTCTTTTAGGAGTTACATAGTTTATTACATTTAGTTCTATAATCCATTTTGAACTTATTTTTATATACAGTTGAAGGAGGTGCTCCAGTTTCACTCTTTTGCATGTGGATACCCACTTGTCTCTGCACCATTTGGAAGAGACTATTCTTCCCCCTCTTTGAAGTGTTCTGACACCCTTGTCAAAAATCAATTGACCATAAATGTGAGGGTTTATTGATGGATTCTCAATTCCATTCCACTGATCCATCTGTCTATCCCCATGTCAGTACCACACAGTCGTGTGGGGAGCTGCACAGGGCACACATGGCCTTAGCTTGGAAGTGTAAGGAGATCCTGAAGGTCCCCACCCACACCTGGTGCTGTTAACAAGTTGCACTCCTTGTAGCAGCCACTCCATGACCGACTCACTCTGTTTTACAGATAAGCGAAGTGAGACTTAGATAAATAAAATGCTAGCCAAGTCACGCACAAGTCTTAGATTTGAATCCAGGTTTGAGTCTGGAGCCTATATTTTGAATTGTTATGCTACATTACCTCTATTTCTTTAAGTACATAGTCTTAAAGAAATAGTGATTTCCTTAAGTACATGGGCTTAAAGAAATAGTGACTTCTTTAATCAACAAATATTTATTGATTAAATAGATGGTTCTTTTGGAATAGCACCACCATCTTTCCAATTGTCCAATCCAGTAACCTAGAGTCATCTTCAATTTCCCATCTCACTAATTTCCTCAGCTTTAATTAGTGACCTCGTCCTGTCCATCTCAACTCTTTAACATTTTTATAATTTGTCTCCTTATCTGCAGTGCTGCAGTTTTTGCTGGAACATCTTTCACCTAAACCACTTCAATGGCTTTCTAACTGGTCTCCATGCCTCTAACCTTCCCCACATCACACTCTCCTCATCAATTTTTTACAGAACAAAATTACAAAAATTATACCTTAGCATAGAATTCTCAAATTTTTTTTCTATACCCCCATTTGGAATTTTGTAGTTCCATATATAAAGCCGAGGTTTTGTGCATACTAATACATTCATTAGGAATGTTCTTCTTTCTTTGTCCATCTATTGAATAGCTGCTCATCTTCTAATCCTTGCTTCACATTTTGTATCGTTTAGGAATTATTCGTAAATTATTGCATATACCTATGCTCACATTAAACACTTAATATGCCATAAATGATTCATTTCATATTGTGGTTTTATCATTATGAAGGAATCTTTTTCTATTTTCATTACAAATGAGTGTTCCCATATACCTTTACAGGTTAAAAAAATTGTTCTCATGTATTTAAAGATTTTAACAAACAGCTTGGTTAGCTAGTTAAGCGGCATCCTCAGACTGGTTGATAACTGCTCGGTGTCACAGCAAACTGCAGTGTCAAAGCTAATGGTGAGATATCTTGTGAGACATTTATACAAAGTAATAGTTGAAGCCCAAAAGTATTTACGATGATTATTTCTAAATCAGAGTGAATTCGTGATAATGTTTTTATTTGAAAATCCCTAGACCCCTTTTCAACAGTCCCGAGCCTCACACCACACACCCCTAAGCTCCCACTCTTGCCTTCAGTTATGCTTTCTTAAGTGAAAAAGGAAAGGAAGGAGTAATGTCTATTCAATAGAAAATTATGACCATGAAAATGTGATACTCATGAATATGACTCGTGGCAGAAAAAATTAGTGAGCAATGCCACCTACAAAGCGTGTCACACAGTTCACATTATTGTGTAGTGCAGTGAAGATCCTGTAAAAATGTCCTCACAGGCACATGAGAAAGAGGAACCTCCTGTGAGTTCTCCTTCTGACATTTTCCTGTTTGACTAGGTTTATGTCTGGTTTGGGGAAACCCTTGCCAGAAGTCAGTGCAGCAGCTGTGAGACTAATATTCAATGCCAATTCCATGAAGTCAGACTCTGACCCAGCTCACCCTGATTAGATTTCCTTTGAGGGCTGTGTGCTTGAGCCATGCAAAAGTAGTGGTCCCCACACAAAATCTCTCTCCTTAATCCTTAATTACTTTCTCTACATGGACATGCTTCAAAGGACCTGGATTGGTTGTGAAACAGGAAGTTGCCCAAGGGTCTCTGCCTTTACGATGGTAACAGTTATACATTTTTTGTAGGCATCCTGAATTTTCAATACATTTTCTCCTATGCAAGGTCCAGCTTCATGAGTATTCTCAGAGCTCTTCTAAATGCTGAGGTTTCTGAAACACCCCTTCACCTCACTAGGAAAATAACCACACCTCTCTTTTTTCATACACACTTTTGAAGGTGTCTTGACTGTTCTTTCTTTAAACACCATTACTATTCCATACACAGAACTCTGGGTGATAGGGTACCACTGGCTGATTACAGCATTCAAGGCAGGAGGACTGGCGAGAAGTGTGAGCATTGAGAAGTGAGATTCCCAAATTGCTTTCACTGTTTCCTGTTGATTTTTTTGCTTTATTTTTCCCTGTTGATTTTGTTTGATTAGAACACTTTGTGAGATGACACAGAAGATAGTTTATTTCTGAGAAAATTTTGGGGAACCTTCTGAGGTCCAAGGGGCCATGCTCCCAAACCAGCATGAGCAGAGTACATGATATTAAATTGATTAAGTTATTAATTAAGTAATCTTAATTAGGAATTTATATGGGTTAAAACAATAAGGAAAAAGATTCATTTTCAACGTCATGAAAGAAAAGGTCATCTGATTTGTTTTGTTTTTATTCTCCAAAAGCACTAAAAATGAAAGTGATGGTGACTTCCATTCTGACATGGGTCATAATAAAGGTTAAAATATTAAAATGCCTTTCTACTAGGGGGTTCCTTATCCCTTAGCCCCCTCCCTTAGAGCAGAGGGCCCTCAACTTCTTATTGGAGGAGAACCAGCTGGTGAACTTATCATAGGAAAGGGACCTAGGGGTGTGTGGGGTGAGGCTGGAGACTGTTGAAAAGGGGTCTCGGGATTGTTTTTTTAAAATGAAAACAAAGTTTTCATTTTAAAAAAATATTACATGTACATGATTGTAAATGCAAAACAAAAATAAAAGATATAGAGTGAAAAATAGAATATTATGAAGTCTTTCCAGATTTCTTTAGCAATGCGTATGATTTTCCTAAGACTGCCATAAAAATTACAACAAACTTGGGTGGCTTAAGACAACAGAAATGTATTCCTTCACAGAAGACCAAAAGTCTGAAAACAGGCTGTTAGCAGGAACTGCTCTTCCTCGTAGCTTTTGGTGGTTGCTGGTCATCTTTGGCATTTCTTAGTTTGCAGCTGCATAACTTCAGCCTCTGCCGCCATCGTCATGTGCCTTTTTCCCTGTGTGCGCTTGTCTTCATACCAAACTCTTGTAAGGAAACCAGTTATATTGCATTAAGGGCCCATCCTGCTTTAGCATGATCAAATTTTAATACATATCTTAATTATATCTGTAAAGACCCCATTTCCAAATAAGGTCACATTCATAGATACCAGGGGTTAGGACTTCCATGTATCTTTTGGGGCATACAATTCAGCTCACAGCACAATCAATTGGTATCACAAAAGGACACCTCCACTGGTATGAGTTTCTGATGGTCTTTTTGGACTTAGGTTCATGTGGTATGATCAAAAGAAAGTGCCAGATATTGAGACAAATGCTAACAATTATAAATTGATGTTATTGTTATTCCAGTTGAAGTAGCTATGCAAGAAACCAAATTATTGTTCTATTAATGCTTCCTTTGCTCAACATTTTGGGAAATTTATCTTTGTAAAATGACTTAAGAGAAATGTGAGAGTGGGCTTGGTGGTTCTTGCCTGTTATCCAGATACTTAGGAGGCTCAAGTGGCAGGAGGATTGGTTGCGGCCAAGAGTTTGAGACCAGCCTGGGCAAATTGTAAGACCTTGTATCTAAAATCAAAAACAAAAAAGAAAGAAGAGAAAGAGAGAGAGAATTATTTGAACATCTTCAAATTGTGGCACATGTGCATGGTTTGAAGCTGTAGTGTGCTGTACTATGGAAAGAGGTTAGACTATGTTGTCCAAAAGCTGGGGTTTCAATTTCCCAGCTGAGTGACAGTGCTAAGCTCTGGCTATTATCTCCAAGGAGAGGAAAACTAAAAACTCTTCTCATGATAAAGAGTCATTTCTCTGTGGCTTCAACCAAAAAGTTTCTGTTTCACTGTTAAAAAGCAGGGGCCTGGCCACCTCAGCCCTTTTATCCTTGTCTCCTGTCCACTGATTGTGGTGGCCAGGGCACACAGCCCCATTTGAGATGAGTGACCCAACGAAGGAAAGTATTCGCCTGACATGAGTCCCTCACAGATGCTGCCTGGCAAGGATTTCTTGGGCCCAAGGGCAGAAGAAGAAGTCTCCCTTCCTCAAGGTCTCTCAATTCTCATAGATTCATTTTCCACCACAGTGCATGTTCTTTAGTCAAAGCGATCTCTTTACATGTATGCATAACCCTTATCTCTAAAGTTTGCAGGACATGTGTGCTCCTACACACCGCATGTCCAGGAACACCCTCTTCTAATCGTAGGATATCTGCTGGAGAGTAAAGGAAACCCTCCCTACATTGTCCTGGGACCCACTTCCATTACGCTTTGAAGATGGTGCTGGGCGAGTTTTAGAAAATGAGTCTGGAGGCAGACTGCTCAAATATAAATTCTGTCTTTGAGCTGTGCTATTAGTGGGAGGTTGGGCAATTTAGTTAACCACACTGTGATTCAATATATTGAGATTTATATTGGGGTAATAACAGTATCTACCCTATAGGGTTGGTATGAGGAACGTATGAAATAATACTCAGAACAACTCCCGGCTCTATTCAATGAATGCTTCCAATTTATAACAGCAGTGACATTATATTGGGGTAATAACAGTATCTACCCTATAGGGTTGGTATGAGGAACGTATGAAATAATACTCAGAACAACTCCCGGCTCTGTTCAATGAATGCTTCCAATTTATAACAGCAGTGACATTCATAATCACAGCTTGACTTCAGTCTCTCCTATTTTTCTCCCCCTGCCCCCAGATCTCCTTTTCAGATCTTTGTCTTTCCTCCTGTGCTTGGCCTGGAACTGGAGACTGAGACTCACAGGACTCTGTTCTGAGTACCCTAGTTCAGTCATATTACTTTTGATAGGGGTAAGGCAAGGATAAACAGGGAGAAAATGTAAAGGGCAGTGAAAACAGTCTGTATGATACCATTAATGATGGCAACATGTCATTATACTCTAGTCCAAACCCATAAAATGTACAACATCAATAGGGATCCCTAATATAACCTATGGATTTGGATAATAATGACATGCCAATATAGGTTCATGAGTTTTAACAAATGTGCCATTCTGTTGGGGGATACCAATAACTGGGGAGGTTACGCATGTGTGAGGGCAGGGAATATATGAGATATCTTTGTATTGTTCTCTTAATTTTGCTGTGAGTCTAAAACCACTCTAAGACATAAAGTCTTGGCCAGGCGTGGTGGTTCATGCCTGTAATCCCAGCATTTTGGGAGGCTGAGGCGGGCAGATCACCTAATGGTTATAGATCCTCTTTCTGAATCTTTTTCTTTTTTTTTGTATTTGGGCTCTGGGGTACATGTGCATGTCCTGCATCCTGCAGGATTGCTTCGTAAGTACATACATGCCATGGTGGTTTGTTGTCTCCATCTCCCCACCCACGCCTGTTGCCTACATCAGGCATTTCTCCTGGTGTTATCTCTCCCCCTCGTCCCCGCCTCCACCCCCCGCTGTTTTTTTTTTGTCCAGTCTATCATCGATGGGCATTTGAGTTGGTTCCAGGTCTTTGCTATCGTAAACAGTGCCACAGTGAACATACGTGTGCATGTGTCTTTATGATAGAACGATTTATAATTCTTTGGGTGTATACCCAGTAGTGGGATTGCTGTGTAAAATGGAATTTCTATTTTTAGATCCTTAAGGAATCGCCACATTGTCTTCCACAATGGTCGAACTAATTTACACTCCCACCAACAATGTAAAAGTGTTCCTTTTTCTCCACATCCTCTCCAGCATCTGTTGTCTCCAGATTTTTTAATGATCGCCATTCTAACTGGCATGAGATGGTATCTCAATGTGGTTTTGATTTGCATTTCTCTAACGACCAATGATGATGAGCATTTTTTCAAATGTTTGTTGGCTGCATATTTTTCTTGTTTTGAAAAGTGTCTGTTCATATCCTTTGCCCGTGTTGAATGGGTTTGTTTGTTTTTTTCCTGTAGATCTGCTTTAGTTCTTTGTAGATTCTGGATATTAGCCCTTTGTCTATTGGGTAGACGGTGAAAATTTTTTCCCATTCTGTTGGTTGCTGGTTTACTCTAACGATTGTTTCTTTTGCTGTGCAGAAGTTCTTAAGTTTACTTAGGTCCCATTTGTCTATTTTGGCTTTTGTTGCCAATGCTTTTGGTGTTTTAGTCATCAAGTCCTTGCCTGTGCCTATGTCCTGAGTAGTTTTGCCTAGGTTTTCTTCTAGGGTCTTTATGGTGTTAGTTCTTATGTTTAAATCTTTAATCCATCTGGAGTTAATTTTTGTATAAGGTGTAAGGAAGGGGTGCAGTTTCAGCTTCCTGCATATGGCTAGCCAGTTTTCCCAACACCATTTTTTAAACAGGGAATCCTTTCCCCATTGCTTGTTTTTGTCAGGTTTGTCAAAGATCAGATGGTTATAGATGTGTGGCATTGCTTCTGATGCCTCTGTTCTGTTCCATTGGTCTATATCTCCATTTTGGTACCAGTACCATGCTATTTTGATTACTGTAGCCTTGTAGTATAGTTTGAAGTCAGGTAGCATGATGCCTCCAGCTTTGTTCTTTTTGCTTAGAATTGACTTGGCTATGTGGGCCCTCTTTTGGTTTCATATGAAGTTTAAAGTGTTTTTTTCCAGTTCTGTGAAGAAGGTCAATGGTAGCTTGATGGGGGTAGCATTGAATCTATAAATTACTTTGGGCAGTTTGGCCATTTTCACAATATTGATTCTTCCTAACCATGAGCATGGAATGTTTTTCCATCTGTTTGCGTCCTCTCTTATTTCCTTGATCAGTGGTTTGTTGTTCTCCTTGAAGAGATCTTTTACCTCCTTTGTTAGCTGTATTCCTAGGTATTTTATTCTCTTTGTAGCAATTGTAAATGGGAGTTCGCTCTTGATTTGGTTCTCTGTTTGTTATTGGTGTATAGGAATGCTTGTGATTTCTGCACATTGATTTTGTATCCTGAGACTTTGCCAAAGTTGCTTATTAGCTTAAGAAGGTTTTGGGCTGAGATGATGGGGTCTTCTAAATATAGGATCATGTCATCTGCAAATAGGGACAATTTGACTTTTTCTTTTCCTAATTGAATACCATTTATTTCTTTTTCTTGCCTAATTACTCTGGCCAGAACTTCCAATACTATATTGAATAGGAGTGGTGAGACAGGGCATCCTTGTCTAGTGCCAGTTTTTAAAGGGGAATGTTTCTAATTTTTGCCCATTCAGTATGATATTGGCTGTGGGTTTGTCGTAAATAGCTTTCATTGTTTTGAGATACATTCCATTGATACCTAGTTTATTGAGAGTTTTTAGCATAAAGGGCTGTTGAATTTTGTCAAAGGCCTTCTCTGCATCTATTGAGATAATCATGTGGTTTTTGTCTTTGGTTCTGTTTGTGTGGTGAATTACCTTTATAGATTTGTGTATGTTGAACCAGCCTTGCATCCCTGGTATGAAGCCTACTTGATCGTGGTGGATAAGCTTTTTGATGTGCTGTTGGATTCAGTTTGCCAGTATTTTATTGAAGATCTTTGCATTGATGTTCATCATGGATATTGGCCTGTAGTTTTCTTTTTCAGTTGTGTCTCTACCAGATTTTGGTATCAGGATGATGTTGGTCTCATAGAAAGAGTTAGGGAGAATTCCCTCTTTTTGTATTGTTTGGAATAGTTTCAACAGGAGTGGCACCAGCTCCTCTTTGCATGTCTGGTAGAATTCAGCTGTGAACCCATATGGACCTGGACTTTTTTTGGTCAGTAAGCTGTTAACTGTTGCCTCAACTTCAGATCTCGTCATTGGTGTATTCAGGGTTTCAGCTTCTTCTTGGTTTAGTCTTGGGAGTGTGCAAGTGTCCAGGAATTTATCCATTTCTTCTAGATTTACCGGTTTATGTGCATAGAGTTGTTTGTCGTAATCGCTGATGGTAGTTTGTATTTCCGACGAATTGGTGATGATCTCCCCTTTATTGTTTTTTATTGCATCTATTCGATTCTCCCTTGTCATTTTTATTAGTCTAGCTAGCGGTCTATTTTGTTGATGTTTTCAAAAAATCAGCTCCTAGATTTGTTGATTTTTTGAAGGGTTTTTGTGTTTCTACCTCTTTCAGTTCTGCTCTGATCTTAGTTATTTTCTGTCTTCTGCTTTCCTTTGAGTTTTTTTCATCTTACTTCTCTAGCTCTTTCAATTTTGATGACAGGGTGTCAATTTTAGATCTTTCCTTGTTTCATATGTGGACATTTATTGCTATAAATTTCCCTTTAGACAGTGCTTTAAATGTGTCCTATAGGATCTGGTATGTTGTGTCTTCATTCTCGTTGTTTTCAAAGAATATTTTTATTTCTGCCTTCATTTCATTGTTTATCCATTCATCATTCAGGAGTAAGTTGTTCAGTTTCCATGTGATTGTGCGGTTTTGAGTGCTTTTCTTAATCCTGAGTTCTAATTTGATTGTGCTGTGGTCTAAGAGAGTGTTTGTTATGATTTCTGTTCTTTTGCATTTGCTGAGGAGTGATTTACTTCCAATTTTGTGGTCAGTTTTGGAGTAAGTGCAATGTGGTGCTGAGAAGAATGTGTATTCTGTGGATGTGGGGTGGAGTGTCCTGTAAACGTTTATTAGGTCCAATTGGTCCAAATCTGCATTCAAGTTCTGGATATCCTTGTTGACTTTCTGTCTGGTTGATCCGTCTAATATTGTCAGTGGAGTGTTCAAGTCTCCCACTATTATTGTGCAGGAATCGAAGTCTCTTTGTAGGTCTTTAAGAACTTGCTTTATGTATCTGGGTGGTCCCACATTGGGTGTATAAATATTTTGGATAGTTAGCTCTTCTTGTTGCATTGATCCTTTTACCATTATATAGTGCCCTTCTTTGTCTCTTTTGAACTTTGTTGGTTTAAAGTCTGTTTATCAGAGACTAGGATTGCTACCCCTGCTTTTTTTTGCTCTCCATTTGCTTGGTACATCTTCTTCCATCCCTTTATTTTGAGTCCATGTGAGTCTTTGCATGTGAGATGGGTCTCCTGAATATAGCACATGGATGGGTCTTGACTTTTTATCCAGTTTGTCAGTTTGTGTCTTTTGATTGGCATGTTTAGGCCATTTACATTCAACGTTAATATCGTTATGTTTGAATTTGATCCTGCCATTTGTTGCTGGCTGGTTGTTTTGCCCATTAATTGACGTGGGTCCTTCATTGCATCATGATTCTTTACCATTTGGTACGTTTTTGCAGTGGCTGGTACTGGTCATTCCTTTCGCTGTTTAGCACTTTCTTCAGTAGCTCCTGTGAGGCAAGTCTTATAGCAATGAAATCTCTCAGCAATTTCTTGTCTGTAAAAGATTTTATTTCTTCTTCACTTATGAAGCTTAGTTTGGCCAGATGTGAAATTCTGGGTTGAAAGTTCTTTTCTTTAAGGATGTTGAATATTGGCCCCAACTCCCTTCTAGCTTGCAGGATTTCTACCGAGAGATCTGCTGTGAGTCTGATGGTCTTTCCTTTGTGGGTGACTCGACCTTTCTCTCTGGCTGCCCTTAGGATTTTTTCCTTCATTTCAACCCTGGTGAATCTGATAACTATGTGCCTTGGGGTTGCTCTTCTTGAGGAATATCTTTGTGGTGTTTTCTGTATTTCCTGGATTTGAATGTTGGCCTGCCTTGTTAGGTTGGGAAAGTTCTCTTGGATAGTATCTTGAAGAGTGTTTTCCAACTTGGATTCATTATCCCAGTCACATTCAGTTACACTGATCAAGCGTAGATTAGGTTTTTTCACATAATCCCATAGTTCTTGGAGGCTTTGTTCATTTGTTTTCACTCTTTTTTCTCTAATCTTGCCTTCTTGTTTTATTTCATTGATTTGATCTTCTATCTCTGATACCCTTTCTTCTGCTTGATCGATTTGGCTGTTGAAACTTGTGTATGCCTTGCAAAGTTCTCCTGCTGTGTTTTTCAGCTCTATCAAGTTGTTTATGTTCTTCTTTAAGCTGGTTATTCTAGTTAGCATTTCATCTAACCTTTTTTCAAGGTTCTTAATTTCTTTGCATTGGGTTAGAACATTGTCTTTTAACTCAGAAAAGTTTGTTATTACCCACCTTCTGAAGCCTCCTTCTGTCAGTTTGTCAGATGCATTGTCTTTTTTTGTTCCCTTGATGGTGAGGAGTTTTGATCCCTGGGAGGAGAAGAGGTGTTCTGTTCTTTGATGGTTTCATTCTTCTTGCGCTTTTTTCCCCCCCATCTTCGTAGATTTATCTCCATTTAATCTTTGAAGATGGTGGTTTCAGGAGGAGTCTCTGAGTGGACGTTTTTTTCTATTGAGGTTGGAGCTGTATCTTTTTTGGCCTGTAGAGGGCGTTGCTGGGCTCTCTCAGGTTCAGTTAGTTTGTTGGGTGGGTGGTCCTTCCCTGGAGTTTGTTTGCAGGTGAGATTGGCCCCGCCTTCCCAATGGCCTCTCTCTCAGAGCTCGATCTTCCTGGTTGGGGTCAAGCCGGTGTATTTGCTGCCTACCTCTCTAGCAAGGGCTTCAGTTTGAGCTCTGTGGAGGTGGGGCCTGCCGGGCCTTATGGTCTGTTTCTCTGCTTTCAACTCTGCCTCCCTACGTGGGACGGTCCGGCCCGCTGGCGTTAGTCCAAACTCCTGCCCAGGTCCCTGCAACAACTTGTCGAGCCAGCAGTAGCCGCTGCTCAGATTTGCATCAACTACCCATGGCGCCCCACCGTCTGGCAGGGCTCTCAGTGAACTGTGGGTTGCAGGAGGGATGAGGTAAGCACAGGCTCCGAAACGGAGCGCTGAGGGGGTTAAGTCCCCCGACCCTCCCTGCCGGCTGCAGGTTTCAGGTGGGGACGCGCCTCTCCAGTCTTTATTTGACCCCCTGGGTGGCTCGCGCCCTGCGGCTCCTTCCCTGGGCCCAATTTCAGTGCCCTATCCGTCCCACAGAAAAGAACCGGGCATGTCGTTTGGAATAGTGAAGTCCTCTAGTCCTCTGAGTCTCATTCGCTGGGAGCTGCATTCGGGTGCTGCCTTCTCTTGGCCATGTTGGCGCCCCCCTCCTCTTATTGAATCTTAAAGTTTCTCTATGGGAACGTATTGAATGAAAATTTTATTTCTATAAAAAATATAGTTCTTTAGGTTATGTATTTATTTTCTCTTTAGTGAGCCTAGGTAATTAATATCATTAGAGGAATTTGTTCATTTATCCAAGGTGTCCAATTTGTGGGCCTAAAGTTGTTGATAATGTTTCTTTATTATCTTTTAAGCGTCTTTCTGAAACTCTTTTT